>NHNU01000009.1:712835-1210996 GCA_002785985.1 Microcyclosporella mali
CGGCCGTCTGGTCAGGTCGGTCGAGTCCCAGGCACTGTTCTCTGATTCTTCGCGATAGTACGTCGGGCTTATCACCGTTGAATGGGTACCGGGTCGTGACATAGTGGCTCGGAATGTTTGGTTGGCGGCATCACCTTGTCCGGTGGTGTTTATCAGCATCTGAACGGGCAGCGATGACCTCCTGTCATCAGACGTGCGTGGCGGGGCAGCGGGATTACTGGATGCTTGCTCATAGATCTGCGGCTGGGCTCCTGAGCGGGTTCCAGCAGAGGTCTCAGCTCCATCCGTGGATGTTAGGAGAAGGTGTATGGGTATCTTTCCAGATCGTCCGGACGCAGCCCCGTACTGCCCAGCCATTCTCATCTGCATGCCTAGATGCGTTCGTATCTGCCGGGAGATTACTCAAGCGAGGGATATCGCTTCGAGATCAGAGGTCATGTCCTAGACCCAGGAACTCGTGCAAGGCTCTGCTTTTCGGACCGCGAAGGCCAGATATCACGGTGTGTGGGGCCTGGCGGAATGGACTGTTCGGTGCAAGCTCCGAATTGTGTGTGACCTCGAGGTTAGAAGACGGGCACACGCGTCGAAATGTGGAGGACTAAACCCAGGTCGTTGCTCTAAGCAGCAGCAGCAGCAGCAGAGGAGGTGAGCAGGGAGCAGAGACAGCACAATGTTGAGAGCACAGAGAGAAGCCATCTCCAATGCGTTGCAGTGACAATGCCTGACTAGTGGACCACGGAAGATTGCCCGAACCTAAGCTCTCGAACACGCGTGCTCCGCACTTGGCTTTGGCAAGGATCTTCGCGGCATCTCCCTGTGGCTGCGGGTCGCTCTTGCTCTGAAGAATGGAGGTGGAGGTAGAGGTGCCTACACTCGTGCATAAGCCACCCCGTCTCTTCGTCACTAGGAAGAGAAGCGTGCAGAAGGATGCTTCATGAGCTTCGATTACCGTTGGGTTCCAGATCGTCGGGACTGCGATATCGACTCCTTCTATGGCCTCGCCTTTCCCACCAGGCCAGGCTCGCCGCTCAAGGTGAGCATGCAGACTCGGCCTTGGCATGAATCACAGCCTCTCGATAGAAGTACCTCCGTCACCAGAACCTGTCCACTAACAGCTTGTGCTAGTATCTAGCACACGGCGAGTTGCCAATACTGGTTGCTCGGCTGCGATGCATGCGCACCGCTTACCAGGGTTGTGCGTGGTTGAAACGCAGGCACAGCGTAGTCACGTAGATAGGCGAGAAAGGCCGTCTCCGCCTCCGCCATTCCCCGGACGAGATTTTGGAATTACCTGAATACAGCGATCATCGAAGCCTAGTATCGCCTTGCATGGGCCCGATCACACAGCGACCGTAGGTTAGAAGCTCCACGTCGTGCAGACTCACCCGTCGTTGAAGGCGTGTACGGCTCTTGCCGAGTGGCACCTCTGCCAGCGAGTCTTTTGCCAGCCGGTCTGGTCGAAGTAAGCTCGAGACCGCGGGATCGCAGCGTACGATGGCGCGAAGAAAGATTTGTCGATGGGCTGAGAACAGGATGAGAGAGGGGGAAGTCCGTGAACACTAATGCATGGTTGAAGAGAGATGACAGCAACACTGTGTTTCTTCAAGCTAGCACTTCGGGAGAATCTCCGAGACAGGTATCCGTGAAGACCGACCGATCATCGGCATCTCCATCGGTCGATTGACGATTCCAGCACGCGTGGTAACGTCAGACTCGGCAAGACAAGGAAAGCATTGCGAGATTCTTTCCCTCAGTAAGGTCTTGTTATCGACAAATAAACCCTGCTTGGGACGATCGAGCTGTAAGCCAAGCCTGCCATATCAGCGACCACAATGTGACTGCAAGTCGCATACATGTTCCTGCAACAGCTCAGAGGCCGAGAACACATGCAAGACCCCTGTCGCATCTACTTCGGAACGAGAACTCTCTGCACGCTGGATTGCAGATCCATATGCAGTCAACAGACGAAGACTGAAGAAAGTGGATGTGACAGATTCGCGGCCCAGCCCTAATTCCTGTTCAGTCGCTCTGAGCTGGCAATTGACAAGAACCAATGGCGTCTGGTTTCACTATTACGCCACACCGTCCCACGCAAAACCTGATCAGGTCCGTTGACCACAGAAGACATGGGAACTGGAGAAGTGAAATCTGGGTTAGCGAATCGTTTTCTGCTGGCGCGTGGAACAATATTATCCTTCATGCGCCAGGCGCTTAAGAAGGCGCGTGCGACTTACCCGTGTGGTACAGCCCATGGTCGTACCATATCTCAGCTGCGTGGAGATAGCTTCGTTGCCAAAATGTTACGGCCACAATCAATAGACGTGCCTGGAATCATCTGTGATCGCGCCATGCAGTCCTCACCGTGCTGACAGGTTCCACTTCTTTCTCCTTCTGTTTCTTCTGCTTTCTTCTGCTTCTTCTTCTTCTTCTCCCTTGCAGAAGCAAGCTTGACGAAATCGAAATTGCGCTGCAAGTCATCGCGCGATGTAAGCTCGCTGAGGGTCGAGACGAGGCCGGGAATGAAATGATTGTGACTCGGCTCGGGACCTGCTTATGCCTGCTAGCGTAGCCGCACGTCCGTGTTTTTGAACATTCCCCTCGTGAGCACACATGTATTACCGCTTACACACGGTGGATAGATCAGCATAAATCGCGATTATAGTCAATAGCGGGGTGCCGTGAAGAGGCAAGATGCACGTCATATAGACTGTCTTTGGGATGTTCATATGCACAAAAGACTGGGATTTTTATCCCCACTGCGGCAAGAGTTTCAACGGGTCCAGGACGACGTAAACTTGGGTGTACGTACATGGCAATCCCGCCGTGGCAGCGTCTCAACGGTCGATTTGCCTTGATACCAGGTGTGTTTTTAGCACGAGTCATGCAGGAAACACCAAGCCACTGTGTACCACCGCCTTAGTGATTTTCTTGGCGGCTGCACTAATGCATGCGAGTTTAGGAGTAAAAGCCCGGCTCCGCAGACTGTACATATGTCTCGGCCTCGGGAAATACACCTCCGACCGTGTAGGATGCGAATACTGGTTGCCTGTTAGGCTAAGGAGACCAGGCTAGAAAGAATTCTTGGATTGGCATGTGAAAGCGTGTTATGCAGGTGAATGAGAAGATTTTTTGACAGGTCATTATATGTACGACACTTTCACTCCCATTCCTACTGTCTGTTTCACCTTGACCCAGCTGTCGCCGATCGCACGCTTCAGACGTTCTCGTGTCCCTCGTCGCGCGATGACGAGCAGGAAGGCAAGCATGAAGACGAGGAAGCGCATCAAGGCGATGTTGTTGCCGGTCACGTTGCGACTCGCCTGCATGATCATTTGCTGCAGGTTGTTGATCACAGACGATGCGCGATTGTAGAGGTTGGGCGGTGGAGCTCGGGGAGCTTTCTTCTGTGGTTTGGGAGCCTTGGAAGGTGCATGTGCAGATGAAGATGATGGCCTCTGAATTCCCGTTGAAGATGACGCTCTGCCGTTGGATGACCTGGAAGGTGGCGTGGGAGTGGCACGGGCGGCTTTTTCTGCGTCTGCGGCGGCCTTCTTGCGTTCCTCTTCCCGCCTTTCATCTTCTAAGCGCTGTGATTCTGCAGCTGCGCGTTGTTCTGCCAGCTCGCGCTCTCGAAGTTCTTCCAATTCTCGTTCTCGCTGCGCAGTGCCATCTTTCTCCTCTTTCAGTGTGTCCAGGGCATGCAGGAAGGCCTCACGTCGTTCCTCGTCCAGCATGTCGTTCATCTCAATGAACTGCTGGGCGTAGTCCCACTCGTCATTGGCGGGTAGTACATGAAGCGCATAGAGCTCCAATATCTTCAGCCGAGTTGTGAGCTCCTTGGGCGAAGAAGTCCCGTTCGACATCGGTGTCTGAATGCCATCCTGAAGAAAAGCCAATTGAGCCGCATCCGCAGAAGCTGATAGGTATGCTTCCAATCGCTGCTGATTCAGTCTCTGACTTTGCATGTGGCCAAGTAAGAGTGTAGACAGGTTGACCACGACATCCGGATCGAGGTCACCCTCATTTCCTCCGTAGCCGCGTCGTATAATCTCGTCCCAGACCGTACCATCTCTTGCCTTTGCAGCCAACTGCCTCCATTTTGCTGATCCGAACGTGTTCTTTCCTTCCTCGGCGCCCAGATCGACAATCGCATGCAGCAAGCTCAGGTAGAAGACCCAGACTTTGGTGCGGGTGCCCCTTGAGCTCTGCGCAACTGGAGCGGGTGCATCGGCAGTGCTCTGTCCATCTGCATCGTGATCGCCCAGGCCTAGATCCGCGGCCTGCTGAGGTGTGATGATGGGTTCAAGGGTCTCGAGAGCCTCCTTGAAGCGTTTGGTAAGGTATAGCTGGGTGGCCTGCTTGTAGGTCCGGACGATCAAGGTGTTGGTGGAGCGCGAGCTGGAGAGGCTGGAGATAGAGCGGGAGAGGTACTGAGAGTCGAGACTGTCCTGGTATGTCATTGTCCGGGTGGACATGATGCTCATGCTCTGGCTGCTGGGCATATGCCAGGCGCGAGAAGTATACGACAGGATTTAATGCGCGAGGTTGGCGACAGCTCAAGCCTCACGCTTCCGCTGCCGAGGCTTATACCCGATGTTTGCCGGCGCTGGGACTGAGCTTCGGACACGCGACAGCTTCGTGTTTCGACGGCATCAACTCGTCATCGCCACTCTTCCGTTTGTGTTTGTTCTGGGGCGTTTCGTCTTGTCTGCCGCACAAGAACACGCCCTAGCACACACTTTTGGATGAGACTGCAGACAGCGCCGCGTTTGCTCGGAGAATTGCGGTGCCGTGAAGCACGATACCCGCGCGACATCGTCCTCAGATCCACATGCAGTATCATCACATGCAGACGTAGATTCATTCACTCGCAGGCGCTCACACGTGCTCGCCTGCCACTGCTGCAAGTCCGCCCTCGCTCATCCCTATCATTGCCAATCGCTCTTTCCTCGTCCTCGTCCGCCATTGCTCCTAGCCTTGGCAAACGAGTCATCACTCTCTTCAAGCAGTGGCTTCCGTCTTCGCTCGCCACATCTCTTATCCCCAGCATTGCATCACAGAGGACACCAGTCTGCAAGATGGACGTCAACAGCCGTAGCTTTTATCCGCTTCTGCTCGACATCCTCACCGACATCTCGGAATCACATTTCGTTTCCCTTGACCTCGAACTTTCAGGAGTACCTTCCAAGGCCTCATGGGCCAAGGGTGGTACTGGCAAGCCGACTTTGCAGGAACGCTATCTTGAAGTCAAAGAGGCCGCCGAGAAGTATCAGATCCTTCAAATCGGTCTGACGGCCGTGGAGCAGAATCTTCAAGATGGCAGTTACATTCTCAAGCCGTACAATTTCGACCTGAGCCCTGTGATCACCGAGCGTCTAGACATTGAGCGAGAATTCTCTTTTCAGTCGGGAGCTTGTGAGTTCTTGCTCGGTGTAGGCTTCGATTTGTCCAGGCCATTCACCATAGGCGTGCCATATCTGTCGCGAGAGGAGACGAGAGAAGCGCGCGAGAAGTTTACCCAACGCCAAGAGCGGTCTGCTATCGCCGATATCCAGATCAAACCAACCGAGACCGAATCTCTGGCTTTCCTGGAACGCACCCGAGGCGAGATCAATGGCTGGGTCAAGTCACGACGGCCAGATACGCCAAGCTTCGTCAATATTTCATCGGAAGGTTATGAGACCATGATCGACGGCGAGAGGCAGGGTGAAGAGCTCTCCAAGTACGAGAAGCGCCTGGTGCACCAGCTTGTTCGAGCAGAGTATCCGGAATTGACCACTCTCAGTCGAAGAGGCTTCATTCAAGTCATCAAGTTTGACAAGGAACGAGAGGATCGAATCACGGCTGGACGACTACGAGACAATGAGGAACGCATTGGGCGGCAAAAGGGGTTTCGATGGATCATCGAGGCTCTTCTTGGCAATAACATATCTACACTCGACCTCAAATTGTCTGCCACTAACAGTGTGACCGGCGAGCCCATATTCGCCGATATGGACGGCTACAGGGCACAGTTCAACAGGGCGCAGTCGCTGTTGAGAAACAACCCAAAGATCATTGTCGGTCATAATTGCTTCCTCGACATGGTCTATATCTACAAGACTTTCATCGGAGCGCTTCCTCCCACCATCGAAGAGTTCCAAGAAAAGCTGAACAAGCTCTTCCCCGTCATCATTGACACAAAGTACATGTCGACCCACAACTGCGGCGACATCAATCCTGTCAGCTCTCTTGAGCAAATCGCGGCGCAGTTGCGCTCTCAGGAGACCCCGAAGGTCAAGCTCGATGAACAGCATACAAAGTACCGCGATGCGGAAGTCTTGCATGAGGCCGGGTTTGACAGCTACCTTACTGCGCAGATTGCAGTGAGGCTATCTGCCAAGCTTGAGCGAGAGGGTGCTTACATTGACGTCGACCGACGAGCATCAGAAGCACCTCACGACATCACAAATGGTGTCGCTGCCGTGGTGCTAGGCGAGAACAACGGCGACCAGCAAACCAATGGTCAACATGACGGGGTCGAAGAAGCTCAAGGCTTCACTCCATCTGAATTCGGCGGCAAGTGGAAGCGTAAAGGCGAGCCTACTCTCGAGCCTGTTGCCAAAGATGACCCATTCAAGTACAACCCAAAGGACAGGAAGCATCGCTACATCCAACCCGATATCGCGGTACCACATGGCATGCCGCGCTTCAAGAGCGACTTCTGGCGCATCTATGGCAACAAGCTAAGAGTCTTTGGCACGGAGGAGAGCGTGTGTGTGCTCGACGCCAGCGACGAGTCACCAAATTCTGAAGAAGAGGGCGGAGTCGCCATTGGCGCGTAGGATCCGCCGGTCAGCGGACTCTGGGAATCGATCTGGCCGGCTGGCGGAGTCTCTATACCCTTCATCAAGTTTGAGATTGCGAAGGCGATCGCGGGTGAGAGTGTATGATACTGACGAGATGTCGTCGGAACCAAAAGTAAAGAGGATATCATGTGGCTCAGCGGGTATTCGGGTTTCATTCCTGAGTATAAACAAAGCCTGCCACTTTCTCCGTAGCATCCAGTCAAAACCTTTGGCTCGTTCACTTCGCAACATTTATCATAAGCTCATTTCCTCGCGCTGGCAAAATCAAAGCTTGCGATTTGGGGCATCCATATTTCCGTCAAGTCTCATCGTCTGCCTGGTCTCTTTGGTCTCGCGAAACCACTACTACTTGGCTTGCCTTCAGCACCTGCAGCACTGTCTTCACCGCCTAGCATCTCTGCTGTAAGCTCACTCGGCTCCGTGGCCTCCAGGGACTTGGTGACTTTGATGCCAGCATCCCGCTCCGCGACCGTTCTAGTCCAGCTCTTGCTCGTGCTGTAGATCATCCTCGATTTTATCTTCGATCCAGTCGGACAGGTGTAGATGAACAGAATGTTGGGCTCCCCGTCCGTGCTGCCTGTCGGATGCGAGTAGAAAGAGTATCTCGGCTCACTCGTCGTGATCAGACCGGCGACCTGCGAAGGCTGTACCGAATCCGCCGAGGAATCGAGCGTGAGCGTCTCGTCGGGTAGCTGGTACTTCAACTGCACCAGCGTCCCGCGACATCCTTCCTCTTTGAGCGACGCAAGCGCTTCCAACACATTCTCGCCCGTCGGCACGTTCACTTTGCTGTTGACGTGTCCTCTCCTCGCGGATGTGCCCTGCGACTCCTGTGCCTCTGCCTCTCGCACGCCCGCGGAAGCCGTCTCTTCTTCCGTCAACGGGGCTTTGAGACTCGTGTGTTTCTCATGCCTCGCCCACCCTTCTTTTGTCAACTCTGCTGCTTCGGTCGCGAATAATGTCTCCCGAAATCTCTCGAGTCCCAGTTCTCGCACGAGCGTCAACCGCGTCGACGCGAAGAGCATTTTCTGGCGCACCGGAGCAGAATTGGGGACGTATGTGACGGCTGCGTAGCCATCATTGGCAGATGGATCGATCTTCAGCAATATGTATGAGGCAGTGCTGGGGGAGAGGTGGATCTGGACCTGGTGGAGGTCGTCTTGGAAGGAGGGAGATGAGAGGGGGACGGTAGTCTTAGGCACCAGTGTCTCGTTCTCGATACCAGCGAGTAGGGCGCGTTGGGTAGACGTGGAGACGAGGGTGTTGAAGGCGTCCTTCAGCTCCTGAGATGCTGTGATTCCAGACTGCATGGCGGGTGAGTGTAGAATCTACGTCGTCATTGAAGGTGTTGTGGAACTTTGTGAGCGTGGGAGTGGGAGCGGGAATGGATTGCATGCAACGCGCACCACATGCGATGCCACGTGGGATTCCTGCCCGGCTACGTCACTCTGTGAACATTGCACACCTTCCTCAGCATTTCCTATATCTTGCCGGACCCGTGATCAGTGATATGACTATGATCAGTCAGTCGAGCAGACATTCATAGACCCCCGTCCAAAGACTAAAAAGTATACATATGCACGAAACCCACGGAGTCGGGCCGTGTACCTGCAGAAAGCTGTACCCACCCGCAAAGCTCTTTCGTCTCCACTCGTAGCATCAAGGATACCCTGCGAGACTTCTACAAGCCGTGGTTTTCTTTTCTTCTTCCAAATCGTGCCGTACAGCGGTTGAGTGAAATCCAGTATTGCAGTCTGACGAATCTGACGACCATTTCCTGATTCCTTCGAGTAGAGCAGCAATCAATATGGACTTCATAGTGGGCACATTTAACCACTCATCCCTTTACCTTTTTCAATTCGACCCGGCCGATAGCTCCCTGAAGCTGGTAAAGGAGCACCCAGCAATAGGTGGCCACTCCTGGCTCTCTCTCTCCTCAGACCACAAATACCTCTACACAACCGCCTGGCTCGCCAAACCTTCGATAGCATCATACAAGATCGCGTCCGGAGGCCGAGACATCCAATTTCTCAATGCCAGACCCGTTCAATCGCTCTCCGGCTACGTCTGCAGCAATGCTACGCACGTCTTTAGCGCAGGCGGCCCCTCTGGTGAGGTTTTCAAAATCGAAGCCGATGGTTCACTCGGCGATCTCGTTCAGGAACTGGATTTCGTTTCAGGCCAAGGCGAGAACATGAGCGAGAAGAGAGGCGAGGTTGCGCATGGTGATTTCGGTGGTTTGCGTCATGGAGCGCATAGTGTAGACTTGAGTCCTGATGGGAAGTCGTTGTATGTGGCGGATATCGGGAGGAATTGTATCTGGACGTACAGCGTGATACATTCGAAGAGAGCCATTATGGATCCGCCATTGAAGCTTGGATCGAAGCACATCTCGCCACGGGAGCATGATGGACCAAGGCATACTTGGCCGCATCCCAACGGAAAAGTATTGTACAGCTTGCAAGAGCATAGCAGTATGGTCGACGTCTTCGAAATTGAGGAGGATGGTGTCACGCTACAACATAAGCAGGGCTGTAGTATTCTTCCACACGGCAAGGACTGCAAAAAGTATTGGGCCGATGAAGTGCGCTTCTCGACAGGCCCAGAACCTGCTCGACCAAAGTATTTGTACGCATCAAATCGAGGCCTGGACGCTAAGACCAAAGGCTATGTCGCTGCGTATCGGCTGAAGGACGATGGCTACCTCGATAGCGAAGACGCCATTGATATCTGGGAGACTCCAACAAGCGGTGGACTTGCAAACGCAATTGAGCCCGCGCCTTGCAGTGAGGCGTTCGGTAATGTCGAATATCTGGCTTTGACGGATAGCCAGGATGGCTGGGTGTCTGTTCTTAGCTTCGACGGAAAGCAAATTCGCGAGGTCTCCAAGTTGAACCTTGGCAAGACCGAGGATGGCAAAGTTGTTGGGGCAGCGACTCCAGTCTGGCTGTAGCGTAGTCGGATGTGACGTCTCGCAGACGTTGCGAATGTAGCGTATTCGTCTCATATTAGCTCCACATCTCCTCTTTCGACTCGCTCTTTTACAGAGCTCCAGCGCAGCACCCAGATCTCGCCTCGTTCGAGATCCATCCGTTGAGGTCTGTGAATCTCAGTATTTCGCAAGACCCGACAGAATATTGCGGTATCATGATCTGGCCTGTCCACCATGCTGATGTTGCCGCCCGAGTCATCGAGCTTCTGCAGATTCTCGGGGAACAGCGACAGGAAAGAAGACTTGTAGTGAGCCTCGAGCATGACCTGATGGGTGATTAGATACTGAGTCTCTGTTATTGAGAGGACCTTTTGACTGCCAGGTGCTGCCGCCTGTGCTCTTTCGTGCAATTCCTGGTAGTGTAGAGGATGTTTATCGATCTGCGGTCCTCAGTCATGCCTTTGACAATCTATCTTATGCCCCCCACATACCTTTGCAATCCGTGCTCGCAAGAGTGATCTGATCAGGAACTTGAATCTCTCAAGCTCGGTCTGGAGGATGACCAGAGTGAAATTGGCTCCAGGATCCATTTCACCGCTCATGGCTTCGATCACTTCAATCTATATCCTTGTGTCAACAGGGATTCTCTCCAGCATCCTCCTTCTTTGGCTGACCTGGCTCTTGACACTTTGCGTACATCTCGCAATCAATTCAAGCGGGTAGGGTAGCAGTTCCGGCGAGCTTCGTTCGTTGACCCATGCTCGCGTAAGGGCTTGCAGATCGAGCGCTCTCTGTGGAAGTTGCGGCGCAGAGACGGAGGCGAGGATGTCCGAGATGTCGGCGACCATGTTGCAGGCTCGACAGTCCGATGGTCGAGAGAGAGTTGTGGGGTAATGTAGTCAAAGTTGGTTTGGAGAGACGCGTTGAGGGCGCGTTTGGGGAAGCTTAAATTTCGGGGCCATCTATGCACCCGCCTCGACATCACGCTTCCTCTTTTGTCAATGTACGCATATTCAGGTTTGCTGAAAGGACGTCTGTGGTGCAATAGACCATGAGGAACGATGTATACCGGTGGACTGTCTTATATGGAAGAGGTCTACAGCTAACCATACTCCAACAGATTCATTTCCTTATGAGCCTCGAGACTATCGGTATACTCTTTATAGCTTGCTACCTTCTGGAGGGCTGGAACATATCAGCCCGTTGTTTCGGACATTTCCAGTGGCAGCCAGCGCAGGCACGTATAACTACTCACGCTGCCCAGCTTCGGCTACCCTTGAGAAACTCATCAAACCAAGCGACGGCTTGCACAAAGGCAGCCTCCTTGGCGAACTTGACATCTGGCTTGCTCGTGTCCGCGCGAACAGCGAAACCGTGTTCAACACCACTGTAGAGACTGATCTGGTACGGGATTGTCATCTCCTTGAGGATGTCCTCAGTCTCCCTTCGCTTCTCGGCTGGGAAGATCTGGTCGGTTTCTGCAAAACACAATGTCAGCGATCAAGCAAAGCACATTTTCCAGCTCATCAATACGCACCAGCAGCGGCGATGGAGAAAGGACCCTTGATGGCCTTCACTTCCTCCGCATCCACAAAACTTGGGTGTGCGGTGTACCCAACATCCACGCCCTTGCCCTCGGCCAGAAATCGGGCAACGTATTTTCCACCAAAGCAGTAACCCACAGCACCGATCTTCTTGACACCCTGCTTCTCCTTCATGTCCTTGATGACGGCCTCGACGATAGGATCGACAGCCTTGAAAGTATGGCCCTGCGAGGGACCGGACTTGGTGAGCCACGCCATAATGTCGTAATTCTCGGGGCGGTTCAGAGGGACTGGGTCGCCCTCGAACAGATCGGGCATCACGACATAGTAGCCATTGGCCGCGAATTGGTCGGCGATCAGTTGAGCGTTGATGTACTCGTGGCCGATGACGTCCGTGAGGATGAGGAGCGCATTGGATGTGTCCTTCGATTCGGGATAGGCAAAGTAGGTCGAGACTGGTTTCTTGCGTTAGTCCAAACGCTTGTGCAAAGAATCTCAAGATCTCTTCCTACTGTTGCCAATGTTCTTGACCTCGCCCTTCGCGGTTCCCTCGTGGGTGACACCAATGGTGCAGCACCGTGCGGGTGGGTGTGATGCCATGATGATAATATGAGACAGAGGACGCTGCGAAATCAGGTAGGGAGTGTGATGGGTGGAAAGAAAGAAATGAGTAAGGCTCTCAGTATTTATCTCCGACGTCTTCCTACATGTACGATCATTATTACCAAGCTTCGCGTTGATTTTTGTACGTAGGTAGCTCTGATTCCCACTACAGCCCCACCTATGACATGAGGATTGCCCCGCCAGGACGCGGCCCGAGACGCGCTAGAGAGTGCCGAAAGCTCCCCTTGATATATATCCTCGCACGCTCAGGTACGAACATATCATGCTCGTGATAGGCCAATTACTTACTCTGGCAATGCTTTCTGGGCATTGCTCACCAAGCTTGTCAAAGCCGCAAGATAACATCCATAACCAATATGCGCTTTGATCGGGTAGGACTTAATCCGCAGGTAAAGTGAGGTGTCACATACACTGTCGAACGTATCGCCATCTGCAAAAGTAACGTTGGAGCTCGCATCGAATACTAAGTGGAACAACTTCATCGCATGCGGATCTTATGCAGCCCTCACAGACGCTTTTGAGCCAGCCGCTGAACACTCCACGACAGTACCTCGGCGTTCTAGCCATAACTCGACGTGGCCGTCTCTGCCGTTGTATCTGGGCCAAGCAGGTCTGCAGTCCCAACAACCATAGGCAGATCGAGAGAATGGTACGAGCCTAGCCACGCAGGAGGATCGACATTAAGCCAAACGCCAAAGTATCTCGTCCTCGACACCGCAACACCAAGTGGTGCTTTTGCTGCTGCGGAAATGTAATTGCTTACGAGGCAGTGAGACCATCCGCGGCTCTTTGGCTGATTCATGCGGGATTGAGAGCAACGAGGAGAGAACCTTCCGCTGTCTACCATGTAATAAACCGTAGGTAGCCGAGCCAACGATCCTCTATGCTGCAGGTCGATATAGTCCGAAAAAGCGGTCTTGTTATCACCCTCGGGTCCGAGAGATAAAGTCCTATCGCCGTGCCAATATGTTATGCAGTACATGTAGAGTTTGAGCCCTTTCTACCGAAGATCTGGTCGGACACGGCTCCATAGTGCGCAATGCAGCCCATGATGAGTGGCTCCCAAGGCTATACATAAGTATACATGTCATTGGACTTTTGCCCTGCCTGATGCTACACCTTGGCTTGGGGTGTAGACGTGGACTCGGACAGTGCTACCTATTGACCGAACAGCCCCAACCATTCAGCAACTCCGTGAAAAGCATGGATGTGCTCATGGACTAGTTCGATGGCCTTGCGCTGGTCTAAGAAGCCAAATCTGATATTAAGTCCTCGGAACGTAGCGACGTCCTGATATCTGGAAATATGTTGAGACTGTAGCCAAGTGTAGATCAGCTCTGTCATGTGCCGTCTCAGCTGGCGACAGTACTTCAATGCAACGACCACTACGTCTTGATCGGCAGCAAGACGATCGTCATTCTTGTACGGGCTCGCAGCTCTCCGAAAGTAGACTATTGTCGGCTATTGATCTGCCTGGAGTTCAGTGATGACTTTCTAATTTCGGTGCAACCCACAGGACCGTGGATCTGGGTCATCTCTGAGCGCATTTGGCCTACTCTGATGCCTTCAGAGTCCTCACGTCTATCTTCAAGCAATCTGTGTGCGATCTCCATTGACAGAACTCTACTTTTACCGCACCTTAAAAGTCACACCCGCTGTTAACTGACCAGGGGTGGCGAGAAGGCCTTGGAGTTGCTCAGAATAGACGACCAGCACGCCATTGCTCTATTTGACGTAGGAGAGTCCGAATCAAGACCCAATGACGACTGTCGAGCTTGGTATCTTGGTCACTGCTGGTCCGGATCGTACTTCGCCTGTGTTTGGCATGGCGTGCGGAATATTGTCCAAAAAGTTGACGGCAGAGTTGTTTAGCCACGCCATAACCTGCACGCTAGAAGTATTCAAAGGCTGCCCATGATGTCCTGACGTGCATAGCATAGAGTACGAGCCAACCAAACATGATGAATGTCATTACAGGGATGATGGACATGCTGATGATGGGCAGTAGAAGGTGCTGGGCGTCAGCCCAGAAGCCCAGATAAGGGATGTCTTGTTTACAAGTGTCGTGCTAGAAGCACACTTCGCAAGACATGTTGTGGTGAGTGTGCCACAACACGACCCAGTCTAATGTAGAGATCTTATCCTGTGCTTGGCTGTCATCAATCAGGCAGAACGTGGAGACCCAGACTTCTGTACACGAACCGCCTTCTAGACATCTGCCAGAGCAAATTTCGATGGCTTTGCAGAGAGGATGCTCTGGGCAGGTCTGAGAGATCTTCGCGAAGGCGGTGTTGGCAAGTGGTACACATGCGAGTGGCGATAGGTACGCACGAACGTCGCTCGAACGGTCTGTCACCGTCCTGCTCGCCGTGGTGGATGTTCTCGAAGTTTCCAGTGTGAAAAGTACATATGTGGTTGTTTGAGACAAGTCGCGCATACCTCCGAAGGACACAATGAGAATCCGAAGACGAGTCCGATTGCACTTTAGCTGATGAGCCACTTCTCTCCTACTACCACGGCGCCCTTCGTACGCCAATCACACAGCACCAGAGCTGTTGAGGCCACACTCTTGCATTTCGATCGGATTAAAACCTAATAGACGAACCCGTCGGCCTTTCACCAGGCTCATCAAATGTCCCCCCAGTCCGGGCGCCATTCAGGCACCCGAACCTTAAATCCTGGAGCTTTGATCCTTTGAACCTCAATCAGACATCAAATAGAAGGCTCATCTGCCCATACCGTCCCATTCACCCTGATCAGTCCGGTTTGCCCATGTCTTTTCCTCATCATGACGCTTTCGGAGGAAAAAAGGCTGCCCGCCGAGCAGAGAGCTCATCTGGACGAAGTGGCGAACCTGATGCTCACCATCTACGAGACACTGGCGGAGCTGCGTTACGTGCATCCAAGCGGCATTGTCCGTGGCCCTCACGACATCGACAAGCTGCGTAATGAGTACGAGAAGCATGGCCTGGATCCCGCAGTGATATACCTGTACAGCATCATGCCTTATATCAACGAGGAGGAAGCTGGAGTGAGAGACTTCTTCCAAGGCGGTGCATTCTTCAACCACATGGATCCTGGCCATGTCGAACAAGGTCGAGACCCATTCTATGCGTCGCCGGAAGGTGGATATGGAGACGAGGATGGCCAGTGGGTGAATTGGTACCATGAACGATTGAGCCCGTACTGACGAATATCTAGATACATGTATCCTTGGTACACCCCATTGTCGAACTGTGGAAACCACTCTGCTGTCATTGTCTATGATGCAAGAGAGCATCGCATTTGGATCGTCAATCAGATCGAGAGAAGCAGTTCCGATCCTTTCTTCTGCCGCGGCTTGTATAAGGATCTGGCTAAAGCCAAGGATGAGAAGGAAGAAAGCACATGGGGCGACAGTACATCAAATAGCCGGAGCGATGATGACGATAATGAGGAGCAAAGCAATGAGACCGAAGGCAGCAGCGAGTTCTGGTCTGACGAAGACGAGTTCCAAAGCACAGACGAGCTTGCTGGACTCGCAAACGACCGGGAGGAAGACCTTGACTGGGACGAGGGCTTTGACCTTGTTGAGCCTCCCTCAGAATGGGAATGTCAGGCAGCAGTCAACAACAAGAATAGTCTCGAGCCAACTAGGCATCGAAATGCAGGGGATGTCCTGCGTGATATCAATCGATACTACCGAGAGTTGAAGGAGATTCCTGGCCAGGGAGAATACACCCACGAGGAGTGGACGGAACCAAGCATTCTCCGGCCTTTGTACCAGAAAAACGGCTGGCCAGATGAGTTCGATGGAGACCAATTCCAGATCGACCAGGTTCGAGCGTACGCTGTGCAGAGGGCAAAATATTCCGCGGAAGAGCCCATTCGCAAGGTCAAGTGTTACCAGTTGTGGGCCGAGCACAGCCTACATGATGTCGATAGGTACACGAAAACAATTGCCGATGCAAAGAACATTGAACAGGAGTGGATCGCCCGTTTCGAGCTTCACAAAGCTGAGGAAAGGCGTGACCGCACTGCGGTAGACGTCTGCAAAGCCGAGGGAAAGGTCGCCAAGTTGTGTCCCGATGGCAAGTGTCAGAAGGACGCAGATCTGCCACTGTGGGAAGTTGAGCAGCTCAGAGTCTTGACTAAGTGGAAGGTCGAAGCTGTCACGCAATCCGAAGACTGGCTGAGTAAATGCAAAGACGACGCTCAACGCCCACATCACGAAGCCATGCATCGGCACAAAGTTCGAAGTTTGGCAGTCTACCACAAGGCGTTCGCGGCCGCAAAGGCTGATGCAGAGCATTTGAGCCCCGGCCGCACCTTCCAGCAAGCGACTGGCCTGAGGTCTTTGGGACGGCAGGGCACATTGACACAGATCGAGTGGGCGCAGGACGGTGTAGACAAGTCGACCAAGTATATTCGAGACCTGAATGATTTCATGGCTACAGTGCCCAAGGAAGCGACAGATGCGATAAAGGCCATCGAGATGGATATCGAGAATATGCAGGATTGGTTGGGACAATCTCTCGGCAATAGAGAGAAGTTTCAGAAGTTGTTCGAGGAACATGGAAACGAAGAGGACTGAGAGGCATGCCCTCAGCAAAAGAGAAGGACAAGGCGCACCTCTATTTCGAATTGAATGTCGGTATCTCGTAAACCTCGTCAAATGTCGAAGCGATTGGCTAGGTCAAAGCTGCTCATATGGCTGTTCCTCTTTCGAAGCTGTCCCGGATGTCGGCGGTATACTTGTTGTAGAACCTCGCCAGCTTCATGTTGAACTGCTTGTTCTTCTCGTTGATGTAGGTCACATCGCCACCATCGTCTTCATCAGCCCGTCCTCTGTCCCTTCGCTTCTTGAGACGCATCTCCTCCGCCTTCTTGATGTCGCCCACGAGCCTATCTATCGCCGCGCGAGTAGGCTTGTTGTCGGCAAAGGAAGCACTGTCCGCCGTCGAGTAAAAGGTTCCATCCTTATCCACGGCAATGAGTTCGCCGTCTGCCGTCTCGACGACCTCCAGACCTCCACTCTGCACCGCTCTATTTATCGCATCCCGCTTGTCTTTCTCGTACGCTTCCAGTCGTTGATCGAAGTCCGCTTTCTGCATCTGACCCAGCTGTCGCTTGTACACTTTACCAGCCTCCTGATTGTAGTCCTGGAAGAGATTCTTCTCACGAGCGCGGTCCTTCTTTGCCATGCGCTTGTCCCACTTTTCGCTCTCCTCCACAGTCCAATCCCAGGCTCGCTTGCGCTCAAAGTCCTCCCCGGATTCTTCGATCTCGGCTTTGAGCAGCTTGTGGTTGGCGACGTCTTTTTTGCGGTTGATCGAGTTGAGTTGTGTAGGGTCGATGGCCGCGCGCTTGGCTTCGTGCTTGGTTTCCGTCAGGTTCGACTTGCGCGAAGCTGCATTGCGGGCGCGCAAAGCTGCAAAGCGAGCTGCTCTGTCGTTCGCAGCCGGTGCTGATATAGTAAGCGCCGCTTCCTCTGCTGGTTCTTTCTCTGTCTGTTGTTCGACCGACTTCTCTTCTACCTCTTCTCGTGGCGCATTTTCTTGTGTTCCCTTTGGGGCCCCAGCCTCTGCGAATCGGCGCTTAGACGACTCTTCGGCATCTTCTAGGCTCGGTGAGCCCTTTCGCTTCAGAATGGACGGCATGATGTAGGCGGACAGTGAGCAGAATTGGGTGTATGATATTGTGTGGAAGTGGAAGGAGAGTGACATCAAAGTGGACGCGAGTCATGCGCTGCCTATCAATCACGTGCCCTCTTATTCGAGAGATCTCCCCGTACGGACTCGCCAATTTCGTCAACTTCAACTTCAACAGACTTATCATCGTGAAATTCCCCCGGGAACACTGCGGCACAGGTCACAAATTTCAAAATTGCGTGACACAAGTAACATGGGTCTTCTCTCAACACAATCGCAAGGTCCTGGCCACTGAAGAGGGCAGCAGAAAGATCAGTTTGAGCGAGCCGCTCTAGTCACCAACACGAGGGACGGATTGTACACATGTTGGTGAGATGTGTCAATTGTCGAATGCAGGATTTCACTAAATCTTGACTCTGTTCAAAGACACAATATCTACCATGGAACATTCGTTGCCGCCGCTCCGGAAAAAGGTTTTCCACATTCACCCTTCTTGGGCCTCACAACTGTTACGTTCTTGGCTCTCAGGAGTGGCGCCATTGATCGGACTACCCTGAAACCAGTCCCATAGCCCTAGGCCGGGTATACGAGTACTAGGATGCGTCTTCATGATGCTGCGAGATCAATTCCAAATTATTACTGGAAACAGCAAGGCACAGACTCCATAACCCTGGTTACATTGAGCTTCGGCGAGGTGGATCATGTCTAGACCTGCCGGCTTCGCTAGGCAGACTTACGGACATCACTGGAGGTGGAGCGTGGGATTTTGCTGCGGCTGCACGAGTCGTGGCAAGAGCAGACCAACGCATTCTGAGTGCGGAGCTTTCGCCGGCAGGCATCTCTCAATGCGATGCGTCTTTGTCCGAAGTGACAATCAAGTATCATCTCGCTATGATTGGCTGTCCAGGACCAGGCGTATGTCCCCTTTAGTCAATGTCCTTTCTCAAAATACGCCCCGAGACATGACTTAGACCGTGAGTCAGTTCAGAGCAGCCAAGTCAGAGCGAGTGGGGTAAAGCACTACATCTCGGACTCTTGCGCTCGTGTTCTGAGGAGAGTTATTGTTTCACTCGCCTTTGAGTTGAAGAAGCGGTCGATCGGTCGATCGGTAAGCCTCAGGTCCAGTTCACTGGGAATGTGCCTGTTACGTGCATGCTGCACGTGCCTGACTCTGCGCGAGCGGGACGGTCCTCTCGTCCCCAAGATGCAATTCGAGTCCGGCCTGTTGAATCGTGAATGGTACGACAGGGTAGACCTCGCTGCTGGGATGTGTCTTTGGGGCCTGGCGGGACAAGACCTTGTCAATGTAGCAGACATCATGGCAGGTGTCAAGGCTGGTAGTCGGGATCCCGCCCAAGACCGTCCGCCGCATATACACGATCCGAGTGTATTGACTCATACCCTGACTGTAGCTCCAGAATTGCTGGACGAGGCTTTCGCACGTCAAGAATCCGTCATGTACTGTGATTGAGCCGCCCGACTGTGCCGCCACATTGACCGCCCTTCCACAGCTGCAAGGCCGATTGCATGCACTTGCTACCGGTCATGATCTTCTGGTACTGGAAGCACGGAGGATCGAATTCGAAGAGCAGGACGAGAGAGACACAGCCACGGTCTGCGCCCGCGGTAAGCAGTACTATGATCCTTGATGGGCACATTTCTCATGGCCAGTGTCGGAAAACGAGAGCCGAAAGCCAACGAGGCCAGACTCATCAGCCACCGAAGAGGCAAGCTCTGTGATGGCGCAGATGGACGATCAGCCAGCGTGTGTCAGGTCCAGCGTGTCGTGTCCGGGCTTTGTGGGGTCTCATGGTCAACCCAAGAATAGCAGCCGGGATCAGTCAACTGCTCACAGCCGCCACTGGGGCGGTCAAAGCTGGGAAGTCCCTTCACCACGCAAAGTCTATGTTATGCAAACCTCACTTCATCTCATCAGCTCCCGCACTGCACATTCGACTTCGATCGTTTGCTACAATTATGATCCGATAGCACCAAAAGTCAGTCGTTGCGCAAACACAGTGCTGCGTCGAGCCTCGTACGCGTCTGCGTCGCATGGGGTTATTTCGGTCTGGAGCTGACGAACGAAGTGTTGAAGCCTTTTGCACTGCCCCGTGTAAGGTAAGAACAATTCGCGTCTGTCTAAAACAGACGGTGCTCATCAGCACTCGCAACTGGGCTGCTTTAAAGAGAGCTCTGAATTGTCGTAATACATTTCCTCATTTTCTGTACTATCGTCTGGCATTTTCGTCGTTCGCTTCATTCATTTACGCACCAACGCTGCCAGATCAGCCAAAAGAAAGAGTAAAAAATTACCGCACTTGCCACACTTACACTCGCTTGCCAACTCTCAAGATGCTCTCGAAATCCCTAAGAACCTTGCTCTTCCTTTGCGCGGCATTCAAAGCGGTCTCGGCTCAAGACTCGTCGTCTTCGTCCACAGCCTGCAACAACAGCCCGTCATTGTGCGCCAGGCAATATGATAATATCACGTACCTGGGCGCGCATGACAGTCCCTTTCTGCGCGACTCA
Organism: Microcyclosporella mali; assembly: GCA_002785985.1. NCBI lineage: Eukaryota > Fungi > Ascomycota > Dothideomycetes > Mycosphaerellales > Mycosphaerellaceae > Microcyclosporella > Microcyclosporella mali. The sequence continues at coordinate 732,943 of NHNU01000009.1, forward strand.
TCAACGGACTTTGACACTTCTGGCAATCAATTCTACAACACCACAGTGCAGCTGTCTGCGGGGGTACGGCTCTTGACAGCCCAGGTCCAACACCCCAACAATTCCACAGACCTACATGTTTGCCACAGTAGCTGTAGCTTACTCGATGCCGGAACTCTGAGCGACTGGCTGGGCGAGATCAAGGCATGGATGGATTCGAACCCAGACGATGTGGTGACTATCTTGCTCGTCAATGGCGCCGAGGCGACAGCAGCAGAACTTGCTTCGGCGTACTCTTCGTCAGGCTTGGATAAGTACGCCTATACACCGTCATCTTCGTCGGCAACCAGCTCATGGCCAACGCTACAAGAACTCATCAGTAATGGCACACGTGCGATGAACTTTGTGGCGACCCTGGATGATAACTCAGCCGCGACGTACCTGATGAATGAGTTCACCTACATTTTCGAGAACAGCTACGATAATTCCTCTCCCACTGACTACTCCTGCGACGTCGACCGCCCTTCCAATCTGGCCAATCAGACCTCAGCCGCCATCGCGAACGGGTATATGAGTCTGATGAACCACTTCCTGTACGAGAATCAGGCCTTCGGCATTCAATCACCAAACGAAACGTATGTCAACGTCACCAATGCTCCCAGCGGCGGTGTAGGCAACCTTGGCTCGCATGCCTCCTCCTGCACATCGACCTATGGGAAGGCTCCAACATTCCTACTGGTCGATTTCTTCAACGTCGGACCAGCGATTGCCACGGCTGACAACCTCAACGGAATATCGGACCCGACTGGACGCACCAGCGTTTCAACGAACGTGTTGGACGAGACGTCTGCTGCCATGATTGCGCTTCCCAAAGCCACGACATTGTGCCTGGGTGTGAGCACGGCCTTGCTTGGGCTAATTTTGCTATGAAACGGCACATTTCGTGCGGTCCCTTTTCACTTGGCACGCTTGATGATCACGAAGAAATGATTGGGCTCGGTGCATAGCGCGGTATTGATGGAGTGGTCGGTCAGCAAGGCAATGCGGCCGTGATAGGACTAAAGATCTGTTGATGGACACAGGCAATGTATCATAGCGCCTGTTCTCGTAATTCTGTGTATCGATTGCATTCGGAATTCGGACTCGTCACCCAGGACAACGGATCTGTGATTGCGGCATGAGATTCCTGCCGCGTTCCTTGCCACACCGCGACGCGACTGCGCGATGCTCGTCGACCAACATTGACAGAAATGACAAGGCGGTGGGTGTGACGAGCGTTCAAGGAGGTGGGAGTACAAAGCAGCAAATACTGGGTGCAAACCTTTCCGGAGCAATGGTAGCCGGGACACAGAACCAGTCGGGAAACATCCATGTAGCGTCGCGCACGCAACCTGGTTCCTGGGCTGTTCAGGTATGTATCTCGTGCCAGTCGGAAGGCGATCGTCTGCGAACCAAGATGGGCGTACACGACCACTGCGCGATCCACACGCTATGCAAAACACCTACAGTGCCGGCCTGCAGCGATAGATTAAAGCCATTTTCGTGGTACGTCTTGTAACATGGGTATTTTCTCGCCCAACCAGTGAAGGCCTTCTCGAAATTGGACCAGGGTGCTCACGACCACTCCTCCGACAAGCGCTTTTGTCGGACAGTCAGTGCGCTCGATGAAAAGGGTTCAGACAGAAGCTGTTGCGTCGTATTGCATCGTATTGCATCGTGGTGCATCGCACATGACGTTGTATATATGGCAGAAAGGAATAAATTGACCCAGCAGCGAAGCAGTTGTCGTCTTTAGCGCCACCACGCACACGGCAGGAGCGAGCAGGTAGCATTCTCGCACCCGGCGCGTTGGAGAGCTAGGTATGCAAGCACGCATATCGCAGATGCTCGGTCGAGATCTTGTTGGTCGGAACGCTGTCGGAATGCTGTGTGCTCACTGCTCAGGGCCCGGCAGGTGCTCGTGACCGCTGCTGGGGTACAGAGGGACCGTCGACACCGCGTCACTCCAAAGTGCGCAGAATAGCACCAGTGGGGTGGAAGAGAAATCCTTCCAAGGTAAGCAAGGTACTGTAGCTGTCAATGGTGTTGAGATGAACGGCCCGATGTGGCACTCACGTCACTCGCCAGCTGAGCAAAGGCCCGTCGAGATGTAAGCTTTTAGCAGCATCTGCCATCCCAGCGCCAATCGTTCGTACTTCCAGATGGCAGGCGTCGTCGCACAGTGGCATACGACGAGGCGTGCGAGATGCTTTCCGAGCCGCCCCAATGTTTCTGCAATGCGAACGCAAGCTGGACATGCTGCTCCGATACTGTGAGGTACTGTGAACAGCATTAGTGCCAGTCGGTGGCATTTGGGGCGCTGCTCAGCTGTGAGAGAGGGGAAGTTGGCAGAGGATACAGTTGGTGTTGAGCGTCATGACTCTACGACAACAACAACCTGGGAAGCGCGTCTGAAGGCCTCGTGAAGTGATGCGCATCCCGACACCACCTCTCGTGCCCACTGCCGATGCAAGTCAAGATCAGAGGATGTGTGTGCCGTGTCGTGTCGTGCCGTGCTGCGGACCGACATCCTGCACTTGCCCCACGAGCATGGGGTGCGTATGGAAGAGCAGACGGCGGGTCGCACGCTGGATACATGTACTATACGGGAAGTCGCATATCTTATCAAGTCCTCTCGTGAGGGTGATGTTGCTTGACTTGACTGCCCAGGCCGACGATATGGAGAGCTGGCCGGGCTCCTAACCACAACTATAGCCATGCAAGGGGGTGCATGGTGGAGCGCTGAGCGTGCTTTACCAGTGGTGGCTTGTAGAGTTGAGCGATCACTCAAGAGTAGATGGATGAGTGAATTGCATGGATTGTGTCGTTGACGCACAACATGTGCGTGCCAGCGACCTGGTTCGCAGGCAGGCCATTCCGTGGCAGACCGCAGACCGCACTCCCCTCAACATGAATTGCAGCACCGATTGGAATCTGCATCGGCTGACGCCGACACACCACATAGCATGCTGCTGCTGCTGCTGCTGCTCCTCCTCCTACAGCGCTCCTATGCCGCCATATGCCCGCCTCGGCTGCATGCTGCATCGCCAGGGTCTGTGACAGGCAATAGTATTGGTCTCCACCGGCGGTCATGGACAACGCCCGACGCCAACATGCTCGCTGCTGTTGCCGCGAGTCACGGACACGCCTCGCACCATCAATAACACCATCCCGACTGCTCCTGACTGGAACACAGCGTGGGCCCGACGACAGATCGAGCCTCCTCACCAGTGGGGCCATGACGGCGATGCTTTGCCACGAGCACGCTACCCTCGGCCGTCATGCTGCGTGCTTGTGATGCCGGACGTACACAGTCGTCTTCTGATCGCTGCCTCTCATAAGCACACTCACCGCGTCTTGTTGTTGTTATTGTTGCTGCTGCCGTTGTTGTTGCAGCGAGCGTCGAATGTACACTCGCAGGCCTTGACGTCCCAACTGTCAGTGGCAGAAGGTTCTCTATGAGACGTGTCTGCGGAGCGGGCACTGCCTTTTCTGTGCACATGGACCAGGCATTATCGCTGTCTGCCTTGGTGGCGGCAAGGAGGCCGGCCAGATCTTCGACTGTGCTCGCATGCCCCAGCAGTGCGCGCGGAGAGCGAGAGAGATTCCTGACCTGCGCCACCCTTTCATTACTCGCACCATACTGCACAGCACTTATGACTGTATATCGTCTGCAAATCCCACCGAGGCGGGTAGACTGGGACGGGGACGGGGACGGAGACGGATAGCGAGGCCAGGGCCAGGGCCAGGGGAACAGGGTTGATGGCTCGTGGGCGCAGTGGACCACCGCACCTCCTCCTCTCATGCCTCACTCACCGGCTTTGCAGTGCCCCGACTGGGCTTGGAGCCAGCACAGCGGGAGCGCCGACTACGGGAGTCCAAGCGTGTGTCAAAAAGCTGGACTTGGCTGAACTCGGTAATGGTGCATGGGGCGGCGGGTGCTGCATGGTAATAAGCGCCAGTAGAAGTGAGTACATACGCAGAATAGTGTGCGTCCACAGAGCCGGCATCAATCAGGGTATGCGCGCGCGACCCTAGTGCCCTTCTCTACCTCAGCATCCTGGAGTTTGGCACCCTTGCCTGCATCATTTGCGCAATGTTTCGTCGTTGCAAAACAGAGTGCTACGAGGAATACCCGTTAAACAGATCCTGATCACCTGCAGGACCCGCCCTTGAGTATTGCATGCAGGCAGGCATTCGACTCCAACGATCCGGATCTTGGTTCATTTCAATGGCCCTCGACGTTCGGTAAACTGACCTATTGTATACTCCCAGTCGCGGTGCGCACGAGGGTCATTGACCTACGACTCAAACACGACTACCCTGGCTGCTTCTCAACGTTGTTGTTGTTGTATTGTCCCTCCTGTTGACACTACTACCGTTCGGCCTTTTCGACATCCAGTGCGACTACTAGTACCCTGAGGCAGCTGGAGGATTCAGAACTCTACTTACAACATCAATCGACCCTAAGCTTCTTTCTTCTTTCTTCTTCCGGTCACCTTGGCTACACTGTCTCCTCAACAACAACATCAACCGAACGATCTGCTGTGCTCTCACGATTGAGATTCGCTCCCCGGATCAACGAGAGCAACCCACCAGCAGCTGCACGCCCCGTCGCGCCAACATCAGGCTTGATGGAGAGCCTCACTTTAAGTGACGGACGAGCATTTGGTCGTCAGTCAGAGCATTTCTATGCGAAGGACAGAAGACAGCACTCTCCGCGATTACCAACGCCCGAAGACTCTCGAACTAGCAGCGACGCTTTTGACGATCGAAGTCGACCAGAGACGAGAGAGCAGGCTCGTGAACTCTTACGACCGAACTTCACCAGCCGAAATGGAGTCGTAGGCATTCCTGGCGAACCTTTACACGCACGACGAGACAGCCGCAACACGACAGTACCTCACTCTCCACCCTACCACATTATGGACGGGCAGAAACCCTCGCTGCCTCCTCTCAAGACTGTAAGTGTTCTCATGTCCATGATGGCGCTACCGCTGACACCTCCAGATACTTGGTGACAATATCTCTAGTCCTCCAAGGACCCCCAGTCCAAATGGAGCCCAAATGCAGCCATTTCCCCGAGAGCCGTCGTACACTGCATCGACATACAAGCCACCATCGCTATATCCCAACAAGAAAGCACGAATGGAGCCTTTGATCCATTCTGCGCCGCCATACCCAGGTTTTGGTACCCTCAGTGCTCCATTGTCGACCACTACAAATTTTGAGTCAAGGACTTATCACTCATCATTAAGACCTGGTCTCCAGTTCCCCCAAATTTCAGCTCCAGTCGAGAGCGTCATTTCGCGTCGCTCTTCCACTACAGCCCAGAGTCCACCTTGGGGACTACAGCAGCCTCTATCCCATACAAAGCTATCAAGCCCTCAATCCAGTTTCGAAGCTGCAGCTAGTCACTACCAGACACCAGAACAGACACCCACCTCTTCCACGCTTGAGCCTTCATTTCCCAGAGTCAGCTCATTCGCCGGCGCAGTGCAGGATCCATTCGCCAGGGAGATGCGCGACAGCTTTGCTCAGCCCAGCGAAAGGCCGACCTCGCGCAGGTCATCTGCAACTGGCTACGGAATATACCCTGTCCGGCCATATAATCGCGAGACTGGCCGCTCACTCTCCTATCAGCGAGATGCTCGATATGCAGTTTCAGGCAGAGATGCACATGCAGATTCACGTGATGATTCGAGATATGGACGTATAGATGAACATAGTCACCCAGGTCTTGGCCACGGACCATATCCAAGCAGCGGACCAGCATTCTTCATGCCCAGCCATTACGAATATCAGCATGGAAAAGCTCGGAAGAGGAGCAATCTACCAAAGCAATCGACAGAGATCATGAAGACATGGTTCGACCAGGTAGGACATATGAAACACAGTACCTCATGAAGCCACTCTGACAGTCGAACAGAATATAGCAAATCCCTATCCCAGTGAGGAACAAAAGGCTGTCTTTTCCAATGTGAGTCGAGTGTTCGTTGCTCTTCGATTTTTGTTGCTGACGATTACATAGGCGACGGGTATCAGCATGACGCAGGTCAGCAATTGGTTCATCAATCATCGACGACGCTGTCCTGAACTTCGAGACAAGCGCGAGAAGGGTCGCGGCGGCGTCGACTTATGAGCGCAAACCACATTCTCACACTCAAGTGCTTGACCAACAAAAAGCCATACAAAAGTTCTTACGCGTAGAGAGACGGGGGTAATGCCCATGCAACGAGGCAATTTCATCGATGAGTATCACTAGTCACGACACGGCAGCATGCCCAGTCAGTAATGGGAATTGGTCTGCGCAATTGCAGCTTCGCACTCCAAAAGAATCGCACTTGACTCCAGTATCCCCACCCTCACTTCCTTGCGCGCATTCCTATCCCATATCGTAGCACTGATGAAATTGATCGACGACTAGAGTCAAGAGCCTCTTCACATTGACAACGATGCCGAGAAACTCGGTGACAGTTTTGATGAAGTACTAACTGGACGCTCCGTGACGCATCAACCGCAGAGGCCTATTGAAAAGCGCAACCTTGCCGCCCGGGCTCCTATCCCGATCTGGCCTGTCACCTTACAGTACCACATGAGCATTACATTTCGATTCATGGGTCTGATCAGAACATCCGAGCCCTTACTACCGGGACTCCATTCCGAGTTCATGCGGCGCGAAGGAATCAAGACAACCAGCCGTCCTGACGGGAGCGCAACGAATGGGGCCGACACAAACGATGCAATTCGGTGGGTAAGAGTGCCTGTCAAACGTCGCTGCATCGATCGCTCCGTCGTGGCAGCTGTAGCTCCAGAGTCTGATGCAGTAGTGATGAAGTTCTGTGAAAGTGGAGAAGTAAACGAGTACCTCGCTCGAGACTTTTTGGGCCATGTCCACCAAAACGCCACGATTCCCACCTTATGCAAGGTACCGGAACTCTCTTCCTCTCCGTACCTCGCGAGAAGAGCTAGACTACTCGAGGGTTTGTGGCGAGAGGGCTAGAACGCAAAGAACGAAAGACGTCGGATTAAGACTGCTTCAAAGCTTGTGGAGAAGGGAGAGGGCCGCTTGATGCCACCCAGTTTCGTTTGCCTGGCTACATAAGGTCGCTCGTTGGATGCCAACCGCTATTCTGTCAGGTGGGATATTCCCTGCACAATCGAAGGTGCAGGGAGTTGAATGCCGGACTAGCAAATCCATCTGCTACCTAGTCGAAAGTTTCGAATCGGACCCCCTCCCCTGTCAAGTTTCATGTGCAAAAATCAGATCTGGGAATGCGAGTCATTTCCAACAAGCCTGACCCCGAAAACTCGTTTAAAAAGCGGCGCTACTCGGTATTGGAATTGAGTATGTCCTGGGGAGACCTTTGGGGAGAGATGCAGCCGTCCTTTCGTGCTTCACGAGTTTTCTGCTGTGCACAACTGTTTCTCCACTACTGGCTCTCGCACAAAGTGCCGACGACGCTACCACGGACTTCCATGTGATTAACAGCACGGCTCGGCAGAGGAGTGGGATTCTGCGGTCTGCAACAGCGGCAGTGGCGCCTATGACGAATCGCAATGTATCGTCGTCTTTGACAGCTCCGCACTCTGCACGCCGTCCGTCCGTCACAACGGTTCTTCAAAACTGAGCATCGAGTGCGCTGTGTTGGTGGCGTCGTTGTGCCTTGGCTGAATCGCTACAGCTTGCTCCTCCGCTAAAAGAGGCGCACGAGCTAGGAGTGACAGCCGGCCGCGCAAAGCATACGAGTTTGGGATGGGTTGCCCACGTGCGGACGGTACCGAAGTGCGTTTACTTCCAGACTAGTCTATGAGCCTAGTATGCATACGAGGTATGTACGACACGACTTCGCCTCGGACCTCTCGCAAAGGGCTCAAGTCTGTCGATTTTCGATTGTCGAAGTTCGAGCTGCTCTGACAAAGCTAACTCAAGTGCTCCTGTCGTCGATGATCAAGGCACTATGTCAGGCGTGCTTCTCGACATGCCTCGCTGCTCTGGACGAATCAAAATGCGAGCCTCGGAGCACTGAATAGTTCACGTCAACGCAAGCACGGCTGCTGCAGCACTACAGCTCTTGTGGAGACGACGAGTGCTGGACTGGGCTCGAGCGAGCATGAGGAATCGCTTCCATATCCTCGTCGAGCGGCGAGAATCGAAGTGGTCGCCATGAATGCTTCTCGTCGCAGCATGCCGGGGTGAGATGCCTGTTGTCGATGGCAGACGATCAATGCAACATGTAAGCTGCCATATGAGGGTACTGCAGCACTTTTTGTGTTTAGATCGACTGTCCACATCACTCCGACTACGTCTCCTAGCTGTATGTGAAGGCTCCAGCCGCGATGGCAACAGCCCAATGGTCTCCCCCAACCTGTATAGTATCCCCTCAACAGCAGACCCTTCATGTGGACGACGAAAATGGTAGAACCGCGAGATAGAATGCAAAACCACCTCATTCACCACGGAAGCTGCTGCGAAAGCTGCACTTCCTTCCCCCATCGCAGCCAGAATGGGTTGCAAGACAACAACAACAACGCTAATGCGCCTGACGCTTAATAGCATGTCGGCCCGCGAAGACGTGCAGCATATGCCAGCCTGGCTGCAGCAGACTAGAGCATGCAAGACGGCATCACCAACAAGAGACTAGTGTCGTATGCAGTTCGCACTTAAAAAAAAGGCCCAAGGCAAAAGTCGTCCGTGGGAGGAAAGCAGCGAGGCAAAAAGTTCTTCTTCCTGTAAAAGGACGAGGCACATCGATCGAGGAGGAGTGAGATACTCTGAGATTTCTGCCATATTCCTGCTTCCACTGGGAGCAGGAATGCGTCCTCGGCACAGGCTCGCATGCATGCGTGCATGAGGAAGGTAGCAGGTCTTCTGTTTCGTCTTCTTCTTCTTTCATCATCATGTCTCTTCCCTCGGCGTCGGATGGAATGCTCTGCAGGTCATCGTCAGGATCTGGATCCAGTGTCAATCTCTCATACAGATCATCGAGACGGAAAGGGCAAGACTTGAACTAGTCAGATCTCATATGCTTAGAGTTGCACAGGCTGATGCAGCACAAGCCATCAAACATGCATGCATTCATTGACATAACATCAGATGAAGTAGCCTGACTTTTCACTACAGACTCTTCTTTTCTATATTTTTATTTAGAAGGTCCTCCACCATAACGCCAATGCGGTGGCTGATGAGGGTATCCAGAAGCATGGCCCTTCTTGACGAGTGTCAACTCATCACCAACACTGCCGTCGTCGCCCTTGATGAATTGGAACGTCAGCTCAGTGGTGCTCTTGAACGTGAGCTTGTTGAAACCATAATTCTCCATGTTGACAACGGCCGTGATGTTCAGCGGGCTCGTGCTGATGGTGCTATGACTTTCGATGTTGCCGGCCATACCGTTGGTCAGGTGAGCCATCGAGACGCCAGGGTTGGTCTGGTAGGTGTTGTTGTTGATCACGGACGCGGCATCGATGGTACCGTTCTGGGTCAGAGGGTACATGCGCTCGTACCAGTGGATGTGACCAGCGAGATAAGCGTCCACGCCATTCTGCACGAGGAGAGCCTGGAAGGCGTTGCGGAGGTTCGCCTGGTACGAGGAGACTTGAGAGGAGTACATGGGACGATGGGACATGGCAATCACCCAGGGCGTCTTGGTCCGGTCCACGGAGGCCAGGTCCTTCTTGAGCCATTGGTATTGCTGGTAAGCCTCATTGGTCTTCCAGCTGTTGTTTGCAATCGTGCCAAAGGGACCACTGTCGGTAGAGTATGTCTGATTCTCGGCGGGCTTTCCATCCGGGGAATCTCGGATGAATGGCCATTCGGGCGAGTATGGGAAATCAGTCTCGCCGTCGAGGGATACGAAATGTGCCATACCATAGTCGAAGCTGTACCAGAAGTTGCCAACACCGCCACTCTCCTCGCCCGGCATACGGAAGCGATGCTGGAAGGTGGTGAAGTTTCGCTGCGAAGGTGGGCAGCTGTAGTAAGTGAGGTCTGATTTCGGAGCACTCGAGTTGACCTTGTTGTCGTTGAGGTAGGCAGTCAGAGTGTTGTTGCCCCCGTCGAACTCTGCACAAGAGGCCTCATGGTTGCCGGGAAGAACCATGTATGGGACCTTCATGGAGATGACGTTCTGCCATTGCTGCCAGAGATCCCAGTTAGATTCGTAGAGCACGCTCATGTCACCACCCTGAGGACCACCCTGGTTGGGAAATTCTCCAGCTGGGAGAGGTGCAGCATATTCAGAGGGGAATGGAGCGGGAGGCGTGTTGGGGAGCTCAGTATTCGTGCCGTTGTAGCACACTGGCCAATCGCTCTCGCACGGCAAGATACCAGAATACCAGTCATCAGCGTACGAGAGATCTCCACCGTGCCACAAGAAGGACGCTCCGTCGTCGACAACCTGAGACATGTACTTGTGTGTGCCCTGTGCGTTTGTGTATCCCATGTCATTCAGCACGATCATGCTGAACGATTCATCATCACCGGCAGCTTTAGCAGTCTTGAAACTCATGACACTGGAAGCGGTCGTGCCGTTCGCGGCCTGAATCTGATAGAAGTACGTGGTATCGGCACGCAAGTTCTTCAGCTGGACATTGTGAAAGAACTGGTTGCACATCGTGACCGCAACTTGAGAACATGGAGGAGTTCGATCGTAGCTGTAGCTGTGATCAGCATATATTTCAACTCCCCCTTCCTTCTGTACCCAAAACTTACGTGTCCGTCTCTCCCATTGCGATCTGGGTGAGAGCCCACGGCTGCCATCCCCACTTCACAGTTGGTGCCGTACCAAGGCCGAAAGGTGTCTGATAATGAATGTTCATGCCATTCCTGCCTGCATAAGCCAGACTGATCACGTTGATATTGTTCGTCGGATTCGAAGAGCTTGGCTTGACAGCTGGAGGCTCAACGAGGCGAGGGAAGCCCTTTCCATTGCCCTTGACGGTCTGGTCCACCCAGTCTCCAATCGGCACAACGGGACCAGTGTAGGGGAAGCGAGTGTCGACATCGCGAGCATCGAGTGAAGTTGGAGCCGCTTCGGCCGCAGCAGCGAAGAGCGCCGCAACCAGCGTGGACCTCGTTGTCGTCTTCATTCTAGCGATGCAGTACCAGAGTGGTCAAGCGAAAGACAGCGGTCTCTTCCAAATAGCAAGCAACAGAATGAGAGAATGCGAGATAACTTCACCTCTTGTACTTGGGCCCGTCCACGCGGCTGAGCGACTTACATGGTCGCCACTACGGCGTATTGTCTCAACAAGGACCTGCCCCAGAGGACCAGTCGTCGGTGAAAGCGGGAGATGCGACGCAGGAACGCGAGGAATGGGCAGCAGAGAAGCGTGCACAGAACAACACGTGCATAAGCTCGCAGACGGACATCGGCTTTGCGCGGCAGCGGTCAGTGGGGTCGTGGGCCAACAGCAAGATAAGACCGTTACACGTGAAGTCGCAGGGTGCCAATCCGATAGCTCTGACTGGACAACCACCAGGAGTTCGAGCTGCCTCTTTCGGAGCAGCGTGCCAAGAGTAGCTTAAGATATTGCTTGTCCGTCGTGGCTTTTGACCATTCACAGTGATGCATTTGTCACGAGTGGTCGAAGGTTAGAAGTGCTTCATCATCGCATGAGATTGTTCAAGAATGTTACCGTGAGTGTAGTGTTCCGCTCCATGAAGAGCATCGCATGTAACCGCTAAGATCATGGCTCGCCGGTGTAAAATTCAGGCCGAGCCAGAGAGTCCTCCCATGTCAATTGGTATATCCGGAGTACGCCGTCTATGCCTGATCCAATGATTGCGCCAAACACATTGCAAAATACCTTCCTCTGAGCGTTTGTAGCTCTTCGTGCGTTCCCTGTTCCACTATCTTGCCATCTGCCACCACAAAAATCACATTGGCGTGTTTGATGGTGCTCAAGCGATGCGCTACGGCGATAGTCGTCCGGCTCGAGGCCGCTTCGTCGAGTGCTTTTTGTACAACGCGCTCGCTTTGCGTGTCGAGTGCCGATGTGGCCTCGTCGAGCAACAAGAGCCGTGGCCTGCGGATCAACGCTCGAGCGACTGCTATTCGTTGTTTCTGACCACCACTGAACTGCCCACCCTTCGAGCCACATGCCGTTTCGAGGCCTTCGGGTAAGGATGAGACGAACTCCAAGGCATTCGATTGTCGGCATGCTTCTCGCACTTCTTCGTCCGAGGCCTCGCGCTCGAGACCCAAACAGATGTTTTCACGCACGGTGCCCTGATACAGTGGTGGTTCTTGTTGTACAAGAGACATGTGCTGGCGGTATAGACGCGGCGACATTGTAGCAATATCCTCGTCGTTGAGCGTGATGCGCCCAGATGTCGGATCATAGAATCTTTCTATTAGAGCTACAAGTGTCGACTTCCCGCACCCAGAAGGCCCTACAAAGGCTGCGTAGCTTCCAGGTGTAATCTAGGCAATGTCAGTGATGGCCGTCAGGCTATCTCGATCTCACTTACCTTCAAATCGATGCCTCGCAACACTCTCGAGGCGTTTCGCTGAATGTACCTGAACTCTACATCTTGCATCTCCATTGGTCCGTCGGAAGGTCCTTTGCCTTGGTTGTCCTCAGTCTCTGCAATTGATGGCTTCACTGTCCGCAGCCATAAAATATAGTTGGCAGCCATCTTGGCCTTTGTGATCGACGTCGTGTATCCAAAGAATTGGCCCGCGGCTTGTCCTCCAAATACAACCGCGATAAAGACCACGAAGAACTGCGAGGTGGTATATTCGCCGGTGGAAATAAGGCGTGAGCCGTACCAAAATCCCAAGGCCAAGATACAAAATTCCAGAGATGACGATAGGGCATATGGAATCATGATGAGCAGGAAGCTCTTCGTCGAGTCTTTCACAATGCCATTCATGGCATCGGCATACTCATCCAAGATCTGACTTTCGAGAGTCAGAGACGATATCGTTTTGATTGCTGTCACTGCCTCTGTGGCCAGACCAGCACTGTCGGCGAAACGATCTCCAGTACTCCTTTCCAGCGCCTGGTCCATACGTATGCGGACGAAGCCTGAGCCGATAAGCACGGGCATACCGCCGAAAACGACAACGAGACCCAGCTTCCAGCCATATGCAATGCCAAGAATTGAGCTGGACGTCACATTGATGATGACAATGAGCATTAGCATGACATTTGCGGAAATGAGCTCCTGAAGAGCTGTGGGTACTGATGAGAGCTTTGAGGTCAGTGCTCCAGAAGAATTCTCTGGACGGTCGAAGAAATCTTGGTCGAAGCTGAGGATTCGCTCAACCATTTCCTTCCGGTAGCGATGAGTGACGGTTTGGCCGATCACATTGCAAGTCCATCCAATCACAAAATATGCAACCAAGCATGCTAGTGCCAGAACGAAGAACATGAGCGCGTAGAAGTCGGCCTGGCTTGAGGCTTCCCCGGGCGGAGGTACGAAGACGCTGATGATGTGGGAGAAGATAATGGCCTGAGCGGGATAGATGCCACCACCAATCAAGCATCCGACGAAAGAAACCGCGTAACACCAGTACAGGTTGGGATTTTCGGCAAACATGATGTAGATGCACTTGATCAGTGAGTAGCCCATCGTGCCGGCAGTCAAGTGTTGGATTTCGGCGTTGGCGACAGTTGAGGCGCCTTCTGTCTTGGTCCTCTGCAAACTCATGTTGCGGCCAATTCTTACTTCGTCCTCGTCCTCGAGCTCGACTTCGCCCGATTGCGTATTGAGATCTTGTGCTCTGACCATTGCTGCATAGTGGCCATCACGGTCAAGAAGCTCTTTGTGGCTGCCCTGCTCCACGACTACGCCTTGCTGCATGACAACAATGTTATCGGCTGCTTTTACGGTCGCCAGTTTGTGTGCGATAACCAGCGTGGTCTTATTCTTGGATACCCTGTTGAGTGCGTTCTGGACCGTCTTTTCTGCCGTTGGGTCCAAAGCACTTGTGGCCTCGTCCAGGAGTAGCACTCTAGGGTCGGAAATGATACTACGAGCGATGGCGATTCGCTGGCGTTGGCCACCACTGAGCATAGACGCACGCTCGCCCACCTGTGTATCATACTGTTCAGGTAGGTCCATAATGAAGTCATGAGCGTTGCTCTGCGTACAAGCTTCCTGAATTAGCTCCATCTGCTTCTCTCGCGGTAGATCTCGTTGGGCCCCGACTAGTCCTTTGGCAACATTCTCGAATACTGTGCCTCTGAATAAGACAGGCTCTTGTTGGACAAGGCGGACGGTCGATCTCAGCCAATTTGTGTTGTACTCGGATAACTCCCTACCGTCCAGTAAGATTTGGCCAGAACTTTGCTGGTACCATCGCTCCAATAGGCCGATCAGTGTCGACTTTCCGCAGCCTGAGGGTCCCACAAGTGCTGTCGTTTTGCCAGCAGGAATTGAAAGATTGAGGTCGACCAGAACTGGCGCTTGAGGACGCGATGGGTATGCGAAGGAGAGGCCTCGTACTTCGATTTCGCCCTCGCAAGTTTCTGGTCGCTGACCAGTTGAGATCATGGGGTCCATGAGCGACTCTCTGTCAATTGTGGTGAAGAGCTCCGCAGCAGCCGATGACGCGTTTGCGATCGCTTGCTGTTGGGGAGCAATGAGAGAGAGGGACGTGGTACCAATTGCAACAGAGAGTACCACAGTAAAAACTGTGCCCACACTGCTGATCTCATTCCCATACATTCTGTATCCCTGCCAAAACGCAAGTGCCGTCGCAGACAGGACCAAGAAATTTTGAGACGCAAAAAGGATTCCGTAGAGCGGCGACTTCTTCTTGCCTTCTTGATGAGCCTCCTCCAAGAAGACATCGTACTTTTTCACGATCTTGTCATGAGCGCCAAAAGCATGTACAGTGCGGATGGAGCTCAGTGCATCCTGTGCAAGGACGGCGCCTTGGCTGTAGAAGCGCAGAATGCGGGCCTCGATCTTCGCATCAATACCGATACACACGCCGATGACCAAGAACAGCGCGGGCACAACGCTCATGACAATGAGCGCGAGCTTCCATTGAACGACCAGTGCAACGATGAACGCCGAGAAGAAGAGCGAAATCCCTTGGACCAGAGTGGCAAGCTTGTCAGCGATGCCTTGGTTGATCTGATTGCCGTTGGTGGTGACTTGGGTAGCGGCTGAGCCATTGCCCATCTTGTCGAAATGCCATACTTCTTGCCGTAATGTCTTCTCCAAGAAAGCCCGCCTGAGTGCTCTAGTTGTTCGGATAGCCGCAATACTGACGAAAACATTGGTAAAGTACGTGAGAACGAAGCGAGCCACGAAGATGTAAATGAACCAGAGCACGAAACTGTCGACGCGACTCCTGAAGGCTGCTGGGTCTGTTCGTCCAGCAGCAAAGTTATTGAAATCTGTCGTGAATTGGCCGAAAACGAGGGTCATCAAAGGCAAGGCAGCACCAGATGCCACTGCCATGAGAAGACCTGTCACATAGAGCAGTATGTCCAGTCGGTCTGAATACCGAAAGATACGCTAGATCAACTCGCGATCAGCTGTATTGCAAATGCATCGGCGAAAGACAAGGAAACTTACGCCGTAGTCTGCGAGGGAACCCTCCTTCTCCTTCTGCTTCTTCTTCTCCTTGCCATCGCTGTCCTTCTTGGTTGAATCAGAGTCCGAGGTACTGTTGATCCCGCTGATTCGTTTCTCGTCGCTCTCGACATTGGGAATGGTATTGACAGCAGGATCGCCGGGTTGAACAGGCTCCTGGTAGCCGGTGGCGGCCAGGGCCTCAATGGTCTTCTCACCGATGCCTGCTTCGTCCTTCATGGCTGCAACAGGTGGCGAACGAGGGAGAAGGAGATGCGAGGGTCCCAGACGACAGGCAGCTGTTCATGCCGTGAGATATACTGAAGATGCGTTGCCGAATGCGGATGCCTTATGTATCCACAGTACGCAAAACGGCAGCAGGGTGAAAAAGGCCGGACGACGATCAGGAGGATGAGTCGTTCGTAGCAGCGATGATGTGGCGCGCCAAGAGCGCCTCTACGAATGCGCTACCGATGCGATGAATGCGAAGGAAAGGAAGAGCGTAAGAGCCAGCTACATGGCGCCAGCACCGATTTATTATTATGTACATAGCGGCTGTGAAGGAGGCCGTCAATGAGATTATGCATCGTTGCGATGGTTCGGACGGCAGCTGGCCGGAGAGGTGAACCTCTTTCGAGAGGACGAAACGAGCCAATCAGATGCTGCTCGCAGCTTTCTCAGCGTCACCGTGTCTTTCATCTCGCATCCTCGCATGCTTTCTCTTGGCACATGAGGCTAAGGCGCATCTAGTCGGGAAGCTGACCGGATGTATCACGTGGCCGGACAACCATGCCGCAGGTCCATCCGTCGCCGTACGACATGCAATAAAATCCACCTACTGGGCGATTATCAGTTATTTTTTTCTGATTGTCAGCTGCTTCTTTGTTCGCTGCGCGGCTCGCTCTCATAGCCATTGGCGAGATGCTGAATTGTCTATAGACGTAGGTGACGCTTCTATCATGATTCCCGAGATTACTGTTCTACGCTTGATCACTGTGAATCATACCCCAGCTCCTACCACCCACCATGACTAAACCATTCTCCGTAAGACTCCATCAATCAGCCTGGAGGAATGCGCGACGATATTGCTAGGATCATAGGAGTTTGTCACTTGCGTCAGAATGCGCTAGTCTTCACGTCTACACTGCCAGCTTATTGTCTGGCTACGTGTCCCTGGTCTCCATGCTCGAAGGGCAAACACTGCCTATCACGGGAGGCTTGAGGTGAGAGAAAGCAGATGGGTCGCAGTATTGGTGCATTCAGATAAATGTGTTCTTCAGCATCGACCTATTGATGCCTTTGATGAAGCCTTGAATCAGAAGAGTAATGCAACGCAACGCAAACAGAGGCGCATGAATCGAGGTACAAGCCAAGAATTGGTTGCGAGGTGAATAGTACATTTTGTATCGAGATTGCTATACAGGCGGATGCACTTTGTGCGGAGGTCGGTAATGGCTCTATGTTCCTCCGTTCTGGTTGTCTGGTCTGATTGGATACCTTGATCTTCTCCCCAATGTTCGTAAGTCGAGTACGAGTGTGATGCTCGACCTCTTTTACTTCAGCTGTCGGAAAAGCTTGGGTGCGGCACACTGTGAAGCGCAGTGCATCATATGGAAGACTATAGAGTGTCAGATATCGAGCCATTGACCAGCCACAAGAAACAGATCTCCTTCCTCTTCGACTCGGCATTTCGTATAGGATGAACTTACACTCTTCAACACAGTCCTCCTGGGCCTTGCCGTGTTGCTCCTCCTGGTGTTGCACGCGCTCAGCGCACTCGTCGTAGTGGTGCTTCAATGGTGCGCATGCAGCCGTCTTCAGGCACTCTGTGTGCATCAATTGTCAGCGAACATGTCCATGCATATGTTTCAAGAGATCCGCGTTCAATGCATGATCTATTTTGCATCATGAGATGTCCGCGGCACTGCCTCCTGCCCATCGTGTCCCATCATTCGCATGGTCCGACCTCCCAAGATGTACGACTTACCCTCCTCAAGCTTTGGCTTGATGTCCTCAGGCTCTTCTTCCTCTTCCTCTTCCTCCTCTTCTTCCTCTTCGTCATCACCTCCTTCCTCGTCACCACCCTCGGCATCTTCGCTTTCCTCCTGCTTCTCATCGCCGCCATCCTCGGAGCTTTCTTCATCTGCATGGAGTCATATATCAGCGCCCCATCCATCAGACTCATTTCTTCAGCCGCGAGCGTCGTCCGCGACTGCCGCAAGGGACTGGCGGGAGTGTTGGCGTATGTGCTGTAGACGTACCATCTTTTTGCGGCTCCTCGGCGTAAGCCTCCTGAACGGTCAGGGCATTGTAGAGGTCGGAAACATAGTCGAAGACACCCATACTGGCGGTCGGTGATTGTATTACGCGCCAATGGCAGGGTGAGGAGGTACTGTCGTCGTCGTTCGACTGGTCGTAGAAGGCGTTGCAGACAGCTTCGAGATGGCAGGAGTCCTCGACTTTCCGAAGGTCTGTGCTCAGGCGGGAGTCAGCGGCTTTGATTGGCTGTGGTTGGTCGAGCCTTGCCCCATCGTCCGGCTGTGCGCATGTGCACCTCACTTCAGGCCACATCCTCCACGTCTCACGTCGACATAGGAATTACCCCATCGAAATGTGAGTAGCGTGGAATAGCTGCGGGAACACTTACTCTTCGGCATGACTGGTGCCTTTTCCTTTCTGCACGCCCACGAACGCGGTAGGTTGTTCGGGGACGTTATGGGGTTTGCCGGAAGAATGGTACAGTAAGAAAAGATTTTCTTTCTTTGGAGAGATAAGAGAGCTTTCCCTTCACCTTGTCAATCAATCCTCGATTTCGCGTGCATCCTTGGTCCATATAGCTTTCCATATCACAACAAGAATCAAGTCTCCACTATGGCCTCTGGAATCTACAGACTACTGTCCTTCGTCTCTGCCAATCGAGCCAACTATGTCAATAATAAAGCACTGGACGGCGCCAACGAAGCCTCTCACGAACCATCAATCCTATTGATTGTGGCCGGAGGCACAATCTGTATGCAGGACTCCGTCGATGGTCTTGTCACCTCGAAGCTCTTCCTGGACGAGTGTCTGGCGCCCAAGCCCGTCTTCAACGACGGCACTCCGATACCAACCACGAGAGTAATCGATGAGCATGGTGTGGAGAGGGACGCACCCAGTCTACAGCTACCAAGAGACCGCTCTGGAGCGAATGTGCGATGTAGTGTCCTGGAATTCAATCCGCTCCTGGACAGCTCCACGGCACATTCGCCGACGTGGAACCAGCTCGCGAGGACAGTTCGGTCGAACGAGACGAATTTCGACGCTTTCGTGATATGTCATGGAACCGATACGCTGGCATATACCAGTGCAGCACTCTCATACATCCTCATGCCAAACCTGGACAAGACAGTCGTGCTCACAGGCGCACAAAGGTTCGTAAAGTCCCATCAATCTTTCTCTCTCTCCCCTCTCTCTCTCCTCACTGACATAAAGGCACACAGGAGTATGTTTTTCGCCGACAGCGACGGTTCCGATAACCTACTCGGCTCCATCGTCCTCGCCTCACACCTCCGCATCCCCGAAGTCTGCGTCTACTTCGGCCACAAACTCCTGCGCGGCACGCGCATCACCAAAATCAGCGCCTCCTCCTACTCCGGCTTCGAGTCTCCCAACGCAGGCCCACTAGCCAGCGTCTCGGAGACAGGAATCGTCGTGCACTGGGACAATCTCCAACACGCCGAACCCGGACCCACCTCCCACCACACAAAAGCCATCCCCGACCTCTCCAGCCACAAAGTCGTCGTCTTGAAAATCTATCCCGGCATCACACCCTCCGTCGTCGAAGCCATCCTCTCCCCGCCACACATCTGCGGCGCCGTGCTCGAGAGTTTCGGCGCCGGGAACATGCCGCTGGACATCATCCCCACTCTCTCGGCCGCTGTTAAGCGCGGCGTGACCATCGTGAACGTGACGCAATGTCTGCACGGCAGCGTAAGCGACGCCTACGAACCCGCGCGCAAACTCGTCGAAGCTGGAATTCAGCTCGGCTACGACATGACGTGCGAGGCGGCGTACACGAAACTCGTGTATCTGCTCGCGTGCGCGGACGCAGACGCCGCGAAGCAGATCTCGTCGAATCTGTGTGGCGAGCTCACGCCGCCGCAGCAGCCGAGTGAGGGAGGGCCGTTGTCGATTGCGATGCTGCCGATTAGATATGAGAGGACGGTGCCAGGACGATTATCGGTGGATTTCGGGAGTCATCGGACATAGAGTGGGAATTGAAGTCGCAAGCATGCAGACAAAAATGTCGTGGCTATTTGATCCAATTCTATATCATCTTCAATCGAGGTTTCCCATCTGTCATTCTGTCGTGGTGTCGTATTGTCATATCTATCCTACCCATCGTATATCCTTCAATAACGTCCCTTGCCACTTTCATCCCTATCTGTACACAAGAAAAGGCCTAAAGAGTTAGTGCGTACCTACCCCATATTCCCCCAGTATCTTCTCTGCGCCACCAGTACATTGCTTCAGCGCCGCTGTGAAAGCCAGATACCACGTCAGACTCGCCCCATCGTCCAGATAAGTCGAGTTGAAAGCTCCCGTGGAATTGTCGAAAAACTGATATGACGAGATAGGGTCCACAATCGCAAACTGAGCCTGCATGATACCTCTCCAGCCTCCGACCACATCTTCGATGTACTGATTCTGTCCATTGCTGTAGTTGGCGAAATAGGCATCCCATTCCTGCTGCACGAGCGTCGGGGTTCGGATGTATGGTGAGAAGGGCATGACAGGGATCACATGTATGCCTTGAATGTATTCTGGGAGAGCGCCAAAGTATGTAGTATGATCGATCTTGTTCTCAAATAGGATGCCCGCAGCTTTGTTGCCGATGAAATCGGCTGGCTCGACGGTATTGGTGCTTTCGTAGAGGTAGTACGACTGCAATGAGCGGGCTTGGATCGCGAGCATGAGATTCCCACGGGCCATCATGTGCTTGTCGCCGATGATCTGACCCCACATCTTGATGGCGTAGCTGGCCATTGTATCTTCGCTAGAGGACTCTTGGTTCTTGCCATCGTCAGATTCGAAGAGACCAGAAGCCCAGGAGTGACCGTGGAACCAGTCGAACATTCGTGAGAAAGGAAAGTAAGGGTCGTCGGAGATGGGGTTGGCGTAGTCGCGGACGAGAGTGTTGACCCACGCTTTGTTGCTGCCATCGTCGAGCCATGTGGAGTTCAAGTGACCGATTACAGATGCGGCGTAGACAAAGTAGCCAAAGTGAAAGTGGTGGTCGTTGTAGTACGTGTTGCCGAAATCGGTCCCAGAGTCGTCGGTCACATAGGAGGCATTGCTGACCACACCTCCCCAGGTCTCGTCGTAAACCAAGGGATACTCTTGCTGACCGTTGACGTGAAATGCGAAAGCTTCAACCAATTGTTGCAAGCCGTAGAACGCGAGAGAATTGTCACCTCCGATCTCATAGAGCGTGTAGATGATCGCTGCGTATTTCGCTAGTGCTTTGCCATCGTAGTAGAAGCTGCCTATGTCCGTGTTGGCGGAAATGTTCTGAGTAAGTTCGATAGCGCCAGCGGCGAGGATCTGTTGTCTTGCATTCTCTGGAACACTGCCGCAGTTGCCAGCGATTGGCGACCACGGATCAAAACCCATACTGATAGGCAAGTCGCTCTCGATCAGCGTCCATGATTCGCCGACAACTGCAGTCGCTATGCCTTTAACTGTAGTCTGTAGCTGTAGGTCTTTGACCCCGGCCGCTGTTGTCGCATCGAAGGATTCGATATGGTGAGGCAAGGCAAACATCATCAGCGTGGACTCTCGGTGGCCAGCCTTGCCCCAATTGAACGTGTAACTTCCGCTGACATCGTCAACTTGACCACTGATGTGCACATTGGCAGCATAAGCGCCGGCAGCAGCATCGTACAGAGCTTCATAATCCGTGTAGTACTTGGAGTCCTTCGGAAGCTTGGCGGTCTGGATCAAGCCATTAAAGCCCGAAGCGCCCTGCAGGTTGAAACTGTCATTGTTCAGGAATGTAAAAGAGTCGACCTGATAGTTGGGACTCTTGGACCAATCTGGAGTGATATAAAGCAGCCACGTCTCCGAGGTCTGGTTCAGCTGAAGTGCGTACTTAAAGATAGTTCCGTCCACGATGGCTCCACAATAGGTGTAATTTTTGAACCCGACTCCAGTCTGAATAAGTGGCGTAGCATAGCTGTAGTTCGCTGTTATGAACGACGCACCCTGCACAAGCGGATACTGCACAGTAGGCGTGGTCCATCCTGGTGCGTAGAGGTCGACTCTCACGGAGCTGAAACCTATATCAGACACAGTGAGGCCAGGATAATCTCCTTCCGCAGTAGTTGTGAGCTCATTCGCAGACAGAATGATTGACCGAATGCCGAGCGGGTTGGTATAGTAAGCCCAATCGCCTGCATCCGTGCGAAGTCCGGCTGCATTATATTTAGGACTGGAGTGTACATATTGGTTACTCTCTGTATGCGAGACTGAGAGTCCCCAGCTGCTGTTGAGGCCATTGCCCCTCGACCAAGCCACGGAGTAGGGAAAGAGAAACACGGTGGAGTTTTGGTCACCCAAGAAAAAGTTCGTGTAGAACTTGTTCGTGCCGATTCTTTGCTGTTGAGAGGAAGCGATATATTGTGATGCCTGGACAGGATGTCGGGCGACCCGATCGATTTGAGCAGGGGGCGGGTCAGTCGAGATACTCTGGAAAATGTCATCTACAGAGAGCTCGCTCGCTGCGTTAGTCGTAGCTGATTGAACTGCAGTCAATGTAGCTGTTGGTGCGACAGATAGGCTCCCAGTCGCGCTGGCGACCAAGGAGAGTCCCAGCACGGACTCGACATGTTGCGACGTATCTAGAGCAGTCACCACGAAGCCAGCAGTATTGCCTACAGCTGTTCCCGAGACAGTCTGAATCGCAGAGATCGAAAGCTGCGTCAAGATGCTCTCGGGAACAGTAGTGAGGAAGGACGATGCGGCTTGCGAGATCGTTGTGAAAGTCCGAGTCACCGTAATGCTGGAAGAAATGGTGAGTGCCTGAGTCAGAGTGGCAGTCGAGAGACCTCGTGCAGAATGTCTGGAAGAGGAGCTTGAAGTCGGGCAAGAGTCTGTTTGGACATCAGCTGTAGCATGGGCCACTGCAACTTGTATTTGCCCGTCCTTTGCCAATGGTTGTTAGCTGAATTGATGTGTGATTTCAAAGCTCAGTGTACAAACCGCAATCTGGTACACCATCTCGTCTGAAACTTGTGTATTACTGCAGGAAACGCCTGTAGTTGCAGTCTCATCCCAGTAGCTGACGCCAGACAAGCTGACAACGTGATGAGGAGCATCTGGCATTGAATGAGTATGCATGACTAGCCAAGCGATATATATGGGCTCTGACCTTGGAACAACGGATGGGCCGCACACAGTGACACACAGGCAAGCGCAGTCAAGGAGAGTGCGAGTTGCGCCATCTGGTGAGAACGATGATGGGAGTCCACAGCGAGAGGGATGATCTGTAAATGAGTAAGCGCAACGAAGTCAATTGCGGAAATGAAGAGTAAGATAGGGAGCGCGCTTGTTTAATTTGACTTCACGGAAATCCCGTTCTCGCAGTCGTCGTATCCTTGATCAGCCTCTCGGCGAGCTTCGTCCTTCGATATTGACGCCGAGTACGGGCCACTTGTCAGAGTGTAATCACTCTCAAACGTAGAAGAGCAAGGTGGCGCAAGTCATAAAGATCTGTCAGCTGTTCGTGGTACTGTAAATGATGGACAAGCTTCACCTAGCTTGAAAGCGTGTAGGGGTCGGGGTAGGTGTAGGAGTACAATTCCTGAACACAGTTGCACTTGACCCAACCCAAACAACCGAATGAGGCATGAATGTCTTGTCTCGAAGACGACAGGTGTACAAATGTCCTCGATGCCAGATAGAAATCGGCAGGTGGCCGATGGGACCTCCTTTGCCCAGGTAACCGGGGCCGAAAGCCTGCGAGGAATGTGGCAGGATGCGAAACGTGTAGCTGGAATGTTGGATCTGAAGGGAGCAGCGCAACGGCCTAGGAAGACTGACGCTCAGCGACATACACCTGTAGTTGATGTGAGACCACGATGCGACCGAAATTAGTTGTGAAGTCAGTAGTATGTGAAGCAGTCAAGCATTGCCATAGCTTCGACGAGTGGTCGTGGCCATTATGGACGAAGGTTGCTGTACCTATCTGAAGAGATCTCGACAATGCTGTTGCCACGATCCCGATATTGGAGTGCTATGATCAGATCAGCTGCGCCAGGGCATTATCGACGGTGGCTGGGCTGGATCTGCTGAGGCTCCGTGCTTTGTATGCATGTGAAGGAATCATGCGTGAGCAACATATTGCGTCCAACGTTGCCGAGAATCAGAGCACACATGCACCAAGCCTCTGTCGGCCAGGTCACGCTTGCAAAGGCCATCGCTCTCAGTACTCGCGCATCTGAGCTGGGCGGATGTGAACAACAGTGATGTCTCAGGGTCCACTGATCAGGTGCCTAAGGTAAAGAAGCGAAAGTGGTATACCATATCCTCGCTGATACCATACAAGCAAGCAGGTCCGAGCTGTGAACAACTGCGTATGCCGAGGGAGACTTCAACCTCTGCTGGAGCTATCTCACGGTAGCTGTCCCGGTGGACATGGCAAATGAGATGGTCGGGCGATGCTGAGTCGTTGTGCTGAAGATTGGTGGCCAGCCAGAAAGTGACAGCCACGGCAGGACACAGTCGCACCTGCCCGCACGCACCTGTCCTACAGTACCAGATAGTGGAACACGGTACCTGAGCTGAGCTGAGCTGAGCTGAGCTGAGCTGAGGTGGGTGTGGTGTGACAGATGACTGACAAGTGACACACTCGCGGCCAAATCGTTCCCACACGGCTCGTTGCACTTCGGTTCTGCTTCTCTCATGGACGCGTTTTCGGTGTAGACAAGGATGCTCGACGACATGGCAGCTTGCCGAAAGAAATGTGTCGTATTGCACTCCAGGAGGCAGCGGGCCACGGCGGGCGAGCGGTGTCTGGCATGAGCGGCGACGCTTCAGGGAGTGACCTGGACCTTACTGTTGCATGATGCTGTCGTCCAGGGCTCCCACCCAGACAACACAGCGGCACTTACATCATCAGAGACGGGGGTGTGGAGAGAAGTGCAGTACAGTACCCGCGCACACTGATGATCGCGGCGCCGCGATCCAGGACACAATATGGAGTGGGATACATGTACTGTCGGGACATGCGAAGACCCCGTACGGAAGCGCTTGGAAGTTGAGCTCACGCGGTCATGGTGGCTTGTTTGTAAAGTCACATGATCCAGATGGTCACATGTTCTCGCGTTAGCTGGGCAGGCAGGGACGACCACACCGCCTTGCGCCTGCCTGCATTGTGTCTCCAAACGTCACTGCCACTGCCACTGCCACGAACACACCTTCCTTCCTTCCCCCGCCTCAGCCTCATTGCACCTGCCCTGCCCTGCCCTGCCCTGCCCTGTTCTGCCCTGCCATATGCCCACTCTCTCAAGATCACGGATGCCATAGCAGCTCCCGTCCTGGACGTCGTCGTCGTCGTCTGGGCGCTGTTGTTGTTGCTACTACCGTTACCGTGTTTTGCTGCTGCTATTCGGGTTGCGTGGTGTTGAGCATTCTCTTCATCTCCATCTCTACCACATCTTCGCAGCATATTAGCACCGTACAGCACATCGCTTTGCTCACCAGTATCACGTATCATCGCCTGCATCACGTTCATCGTACACCATTCCGCTCTTTCCGAGGTATGCCCTTGTCTGTGCTGATCGCTGATCACCCTCTTCACAAGACCACACACTCGCTTCTCGCACCAGGGCAATCAGTTCATTGCTGTGCTTGCCATCCACAAACAAACAAAGAAAACGAGCCGATCCAGTCCTTCCGAGGCCTGGTGAGTCCTTTTTAACCTCACTTCGGACCCCAACTACATAACCAGCAATGATTCGTCGCCAGTGTCACGCAAACGCATCTCGAAGTACATGTACTGTACATGCAGCGAGCATCCTTGGCTTCTGCATTCACTACTTCCCACATGCTTGCTATGTCCCTGCATTGCTGCCTGACTAACCTCCGCTGCCATAGCATACAAGCAGCACGACCCCCTCCTGTCGTAGCGTATCTCCACCCTCAAACAACAAAACACCCACAGCACAAACAATCCTCACACCAATCAGCACATCGCAAGCACATCAGTCATCAATACACATCAGACGACACCGACGTCTGAACCGAGTAGTGACTACGAAAGTACTCACTGAGCCATTCAGTCCGACATAAGCTGTGTGTGCCATATCCACTCATGCCATGTGACCTGATATTGACCATTCTTCTACTGCAGACATTCAGGAACTCGCTTCTCGAAAAACAACGCATACAACATGTCAGGCAATACTTCAACTTCACGCGGTCGCGGTAACACCGGCCGGGGTGGAGGCGACCGTGGCGGCCAACGTGGCGCAAGCCGTGGTGGAAGAGGTGCCCGTGGCGAGTCGTACGATATTGGTCGTGGACGAGGTGAATCTCCAGCGGGTGGTCGCGGCGATCGTGGAGGTCGTGGAGGCCGTGGCGCTCCGATGGCTATGCGTGGAGGACCATCGTCAGGAGGACATGGTGGCATCTACCTGTGAGTATCAGGCTGTGCTTCGAAGGATAAGGACTGACATACCCAGCGCCAATCAAGCAACACCCCCGCCAGATCCCACGGTCACCGCAGCAGAAGATGCTCTGGTCAAGCAGACCAGAGACAAGATAATAGACGGCTTTCCTGGTCGACGAGGCTATGGAACGAAGGGCAAGAAGATCGTCCTGTATGCTAACTACCATCAAATGACCACTGCACACGAAGCAGGACTACCAGAAACGCCGCTATTCCGGTACGAGGTCGACATCGCCAACGCAGAGAATCTGTCCAAGCCCAAGCGACGTCGTTTGTTCGACCAGATCACGAGACACCCCATCTTTGAGGATGTTCTCTGGGCTACTGACTACTCCTCCATCCTGCTGACGACTCCGAAATTGGACTTGGACAAAATCATGCAGGGAAAGGAGAAGATCAGTGTCGTTTTGCCACCAGAAAACGGCAACGGCAATGGCAATGGTAACGGCAACGGCAACGGCAATGGCCACCATCATGGTAACGGCGGTACCCAAGGACCAGCACCAGATTTCGTTCGCCAAGCGAGAGACCGCAATACGTGGGACTTTCGCATTAACTACCAGAGCTCCTTCCAGCTTCGAGATCTCGTACAATACCTGCGCAGCACTTCTGCTGGAGCTGCGTACGAAGGACGTGCGGACCTTCTGCAGATGATCAATATCATCGTTACCAAGCCGCCGAATCAGAGTGCTAACATCGCCAACGTTGGACAGAATGTATTCTATCCATTTGAGGGCCATCCAGGCATCGAATATTATGATCTAGGCTCTGGCTTAGAGGCCCTCAGGGGGTACTTCGCTTCCGTCAGACCCGCGATCGGCAGGCTGTTGCTGAACCTTAACGTCACCGCCGGCGCCTTCTACAAGCCAAAGCCTCTTATCGAACTTATGCAAGAATTTGGCGGCAACTATGAGCAGACTGAGGGCTTCGTCCGAATGCTCAAGGTGCGAGCGACGTATCGCAAAGATGGGCAAAAAGACGCGTTTGCCGTCAAGCGGAAGACACTGGTCGGCTTCGCAAAAGAGACCAGCCCTTCCTCTTTCCCTGTGAAGCGCTTTGGCAACGCCAACGATGTCAAATTCCAATACATCGACCGGGCAATGCAAAACCCACGTCCCAAGACTGTTTCTGTTGCCGAATACTTCCGGCAACACCACGGAATCACCCTCCAGCGTCCAGAGCTGCCAGTCTTCAACGTTGGCACTCGTGCGGACCCGCAGTACCTGCCTGCGGAGCTCTGCGATGTGCTTCCAGGCCAGCCATATCGCCGCCTGTTAGGCGGTGATCAGACCTCTGAGATGTTGCGATTTGCAGCCCGCGCTCCGAATCTCAATGCCATGTCCATCTCTGGCACGCCTACGGCACCCGGTAATGGACTTCGCTTGTTCCGTCTTGCGGATCCAAATGGCGACCCACAAACCAACTCCACAAAGCCTTTCGGCCTCAGCGTCAACAAGAGCATGATCACCGTGCACGGCCGCATCCTGGACTACCCAACTATCCAGTATGGCAAGAAGAAAGTCACGCCTCGTGGCGGCTCCTGGAATTGTGCCGACCAGACTTTTGTTAGGCCTGGAAAGTTCAACAAATGGATGGCCTTGATTGTCAACCGCCGGGGACCCCGAGGGAATGCATTGTTCGGCGACCCTGAGCCACTGGTCGCGAAATTCGACAAATTCTTGCGTGACTATGGCATCGGCATGGGCAGGCGTGAACAGACCCGATCTATCAACTTGGAGCCACTGACCATTGACCAGCGCCCCACGAACGACCGCCAACTGAATCAATTCTTTGCAAAGGCCAAAGAAAACAACATCGACATCGTGCTCGTCGTCATCCCTGAAGCAGACAAATGGCTGTATGCTCGCATCAAGTTCTACGGTGATGTAGAGTATGGTGTGCAGACCATATGCGCAGTCGGGAGCAAGATCTCGAAAGAGCAGGGCCAGGGCATGTACTTTGGCAATCTGGCATTAAAGTTTAACTTGAAGGGCGGTGGAATCTCGCACACAGTGCTGAACACGGTGCAGAAGCCAGTCGACAACAACACCATGTTGGTCGGCATAGACGTCACGCATCCCTCTCCAGGAAGCCCAGAAGGAGCCCCAAGCATCGCTTGCATGGTCGCCAGCACGGATTCGCAGATGTTCCAGTGGCCTGGCAGTATTCGAGCCCAGAGAGGTCGGCAAGAAAAGGTGGAGGACTTGGAAGACATGGTGAACGAGCGTCTGGATCTGTGGGTCAAAAAGAACGGGAAGCTGCCCAGCAAAGTCGTCATCTATCGTGACGGTGTCTCTGAGGGTCAATATCCCATGATCCTAAAGAAGGAGCTGCCTGGGTTCGAGAAAGCCTGGCAGAGGCGTTATGGAGCAGAAAACAAATGGCCGAAAGTCGCCATCATCGTCGTGGGAAAGCGTCACCACACCCGCTTTTTCCCAACCCAACAAGAAGATGCGGACTACAACCCGCAGCGTCAAAAGGGCTCGTGGAACCCGCTTCCAGGCACTGTCGTCGACCGCGGCATTGCCAACAAGGTTCTTCGCGAGTTCTGGCTCCAAGCACATCAGGGACTGCAGGGCACTGCCAGGCCAGCTCATTACGTTGTCTTGAAAGATGAGCTGTCTTTTGAGGCCGATGAGATGGAGCAGTTCACCCACCATCTCTGCTACATGTTCAACCGCGCAACCAAGGCAGTCTCGATCTGCCCGCCAGCCTACTATGCAGACCTTCTCTGCGAGCGTGGTCGGGCTTACCTCTTCACCGCCTTGGGCGAGAGTCACGCAAGCGACTCGTCTGTCTTCAACAGCGGAGAAGAGTGGAGAGGCAACGTTCATGCAAAGGTCCGCGAGACGACTTGGTACGTTTGAGAACGGGTGTGAGGCGATGTTGCGAGTGATGACATTGGACCTGGCCCAAAGTTGGTGATTTGTCCGAATTGAGACACTCCTTTGGCACTCTTTTGTACTCGGGGTACCGTTCAGAGGATCGTTAGGACTTCAGTCATTACAAGGGGAAAAAAAAAAACCAAGACCAGGACAAGTATATTTAGCAACCCAATGACTTGTCTTGCTTCTCATTGACCTTTTTCAAGTGACTGATCTCATGGCGTGAATCGAACGGTGCTTTCGTCCTCAGTGTGATCTTCCATGACTTTGGCTTTTGCCTTGGACGCTCTCGTCGGCTTCATGGGCTCATTCTCCAATCCACAAGCTGTCAAGACCGACCAACGAATCTCATCAATGCCAATTCTCTTGTGGAGACTCCTCCCCCTCTCCTCCAAAGACTTCTCGGCACTACAGCACAGAATGTCTCCCAACAGATCATCCCTCCCTCCCGTTTCCCCCGCAGCCCTGTTCAACTTCTCCCTGATCTCCGCACAAATGTCCTGCAACTGCAGCAACCGCTTATGCAACCCCTCCGGCCCCGGCGCCTTCGATCGCGGAAACAGCAATTTATCCACCTTGCTCAGCACAATCTGATGCGCGATCCCCTGCTGTCGCAGATGCAGCAGCAGCTGAATATCACTCGCTTTCAAGCCATGCTCCGTGTCCACGAGCACATACGTCCGTCGCAATTGCTCGCGCTTCGTCAGGTACTTCAGAATCTCCGTGCCCCATTCGTCCCGACTCCCGCTGCCATACCCGGGCATGTCGACCACGATCATGCCTCCGCGTCCGAAGCGCTTCCATGCGGGATTCACGCCGTGCTCGCTGACGGCTTTCGTTTTGCCAGGGGTGCCGATCATGCCCTCTCCGCCGATGCCGAAGCCGTTCATGGTGCGGGTGCGTCCAGGCCGCTTGGAGACGTGTGCGGGTTTGTCGCGCGGTCGGCCGAGGAGGGCGTTGAGCAGGGAGGATTTGCCTACGTTGGAGCGGCCGAGGAAGGCGACTTCGGGGAAGGGGGAGGGGGGAAAGGAGCGGAAGTGTGCGGCGCTGAAGAGGATGGTCGGGGCATGGCGCGTGAAGAAGGAGGCGGCGGCTTTGAGGTCGGGTTGTTGGGGTGGGTTGGTGAGGTTGTAGCTGTTTAGGGTGCCGGAGGAGAGGGAGAGGAGGGCTTGTGATGCTGGCGGCGGCGGCGGCGCGGTGTGGAAGGTTTCGAGGTCATGGTTGCTTGAGGTGGCTGTGGTGGTGGTGGTGGTGGTGATGTGGCGAGTCGAAGCGAATGACTTGGTGATGAGTGCGCGCCGAATGGCGGGTGGGAGGCGAAAGATGTCCATCGAGTTGGCGTGGGAGAGAGCTGTCGAAAGATTCACTTTACTGAGGTGCGGAGGTGGAACCGTTCGGATCGCGAAGTTTATCCGATCCGAGTATGCCGAGTCGTGACTGTCCTACCACAACACATCATTCTTCCGTTGAAAACAATATTTTGACCATTTTAAATCGCTTGAGCCATAAAGCCAGACTTCCAGCTCGCGACAAGATGTGTCGTCGCTGAAGATTTCCGCGTTGCAAGATCTGACTTCGTGGCTGTGAAGTGACGCTCCGAAACGATGGCCTCGACGTTCAGTCCAGACGCATGTCCACGACTACGTCGACATTCGAGCACGGCTCTCATGGCGAAACTGCCGAGAGCATAAAGGTCCTGCTTCAGGACCGAGGTCTGTCACCAAAGCTCAATAACGGCATTATCGACTTTCCCATACGATGGAGTTTGCAGCAAGTTTACATTTATGTGGGCAAACAAAGTCTTGAAGAAAACAATTTGCACGGCACAGCGATCACATTGCTGCAGTACAGCGAGATTCAACAGCATTGCTCCTGCCACTCCACACCTCTGGTGAAAGCACACCACATGTTCAACAATAGTGCAACGCATGCTTCACTCGATGCCGCGGTCCCTCCATCCATAGCTTAATCTGGCCAGTGAGGGTGCAACATGTTGTTTGAGCACTGCCGCCGTCATGGTCGGAAGATACATCACTGGCTCCCATCTTCGCCCTGATTTTCATCATCGCTTCCCTGCGCATCTTCGCTTGCGCTTTTGAGTTCAGGAAACTTTTCTTCAAGATGCCACATGTTGTCCTCGAGTAGAGCGGCATTGACTTGTCCTTCCTGGGCGGATGCAAGAGCGGCATTAAAGTGGTTGTAGGCTCGAGCAAGCTGGAGAACTTTCCGAGCGTCGTGGTCGTTACCGGAATTGGACGGAAACTTAGGATATGACGCTTCTTTTTTCAGTTCTTCGATCTTCTCTTCCATTGGAAGATCTCGGATCAGTATGTCTGAGACGCCGCGAAGCTCAAATAAGTGCTTGACACCGGGGATCAGGCCAGGATTAGCATGGTCCGTGTAGACTCTCCCTGGACGCCATGCATGACTAAAAGGCCTCGTCATCCAGCGAGATCGCAAGGTCGTCTCATCAAGCGAACTTGTCATCAGAATGTGAAGCCGCTTGAGGCGTTTGAGCTGTTTCAACATGGGAAAGGTGAGGTCTGAGAGATCTATGCCGCCGAGTTTAAGGTTATGATAGTGGATTGTCAAGTCTCTGAGGAAGCATTGGCGCTGTGAGCCAATGGAAAGAAGAAAGGCATGCAGCTGCACGGGATAATAGAACACGAAGGAATTGGCGTTGTAGAAGATACCGAGAGCTTCTTCGTGTATCTGCTTGTTGGCTGCCAGGATGCTGAGCGCTGACCTGTGGTGTTGACACTCATTTATCCCGACCTTGTCTTTCTGTCTGGGTGCAGATGTCGGCGGTTCTGTCGACGGGTGAATAGGTCCAGGTATCCGCAATATGAGATTGTAGATACGATTGCGTAGTTCCGGCGGCAGACTGAGGAATGGAAACGTATTCGCATGTCTGAGCTTGTCAGTCATCAGGATCATATGATAGCTTCGCGAGGTCCTTTTCATACTTCTGCAGCGCTGGCTCCAGCTTGGGCCGCAACCTTGGCAGCACCTCTGTCAGGAGTGCCCCACCTGGTATTGGGCCACCGGACTGTATGCCTCGGTCGTCGACCAACCTGACGAAGTTGACGACTTTGACGTTCGTAATCGAGAGAAGGCCAGTCATACCTGGGAAGCGGAGGATTGCCAGATGCTGCTGCGGCGTGAGGACTTTCTTCGGCGGCGCACGTTGAGTTTTCTCTCGACGCAAGCTCAATTGCCTCAGCATGTTGACTTCGTCTACCCCGATATTGAGCTCCTCGAGTCCTTTCATGTGTGCGAGTTTCAGAAAGATTTCTCTCGTAGTCCCATAGCTGCCATAGCCAGTGTGGCCGTGAGCTGCGCCTGTCCATTCGCACGAAATCTGGCGAACGAGCTTTATGTGACGTGGCCAAGTTATACCAGTAAAATGATGTACCCAAACCATCTTACCGAGATTGAAGTGGTTCTCGCCATAGTAGATCGGTGCGGCTTCTTTCTCTGCCTTCGTCGACAACCGCAAAAGGGCGGGCATGAAGTGTTTGTGTATGTCCATGAAGCAAAGATGGTAGGCGGTGACGCGCTTGTGCTCCTCCAGTGTAATTGGCTCGTCATGCACTAGGTCGAGTCTATAGATCTTGTCACGGACAGCGCGTGGGAGATCCCAGAAGTCAGGCATATTGCTGGTCGACTCGAATGCAGTGTATGTGAGTGTTGGAAATGAGCAGAACTTGTTGTTGTGGTAAGAAGCTATTAAAGGAGTGTTGGCGAAAGTTATAGCGGACCCACTTCTGCCTGTGACGCGTGAAGAGTCAGGAAAGCGCGAGTCGGCGCATGTGAATGTCGCTGCTTCGACGCTGCCATGTAGCATTGAACCCGGTGGGAAGGCACGACGCCTCAAAAATGACATATGGATTGGTGATCACAAGACACAGCGGCTGGTGTCCATTCGGGATATGTATAAGGAGACAAAAGCAATACATTCGTGAGTTGACGTGATACGTACGTTAGGTAATGTGTCTCCGTATAGACTCTCGCCCTCTATGCACTCCAGGTCTGCAGACATCTATGTCGCCACACTCATCCCGTAGGAGCACTCGTTGTGTCAAAACTAACGTGTTCGCTTCTTGAGTGTGTACCTGTACGTAATTAGCTTGCGTTGCGATTCGATTGACTACGCGGAAGTGATACTTGTTGAGGATACGCTCAAAACCATCAAGTCCAGCCTTGAGGACGTCCATTCTCGGCCCATACGACACGCGCACGAAGTGATGGCAAGGACTGTCAAAAAGATCACGCCTGCGGCTGGGGTTGAGATCGAAGAAGATGCCAGGAACCACAATGACCTTCTCTCTGAGACAAGCCTGGAAAAAGTTGAGACCGTCATTGATGCCCTGTGGCAGCTGCTCGAGGTCCAGCCAGAGATAGAAAGTGCTGTCTGGCTTGAAGTGCAGGGTGAATCCCATTTCTTCTAGTCTGCCAATCACATAGTCGCGCTTCATGCGGAAGTGTGACTGCAGGGCTTTCATCTCATGGCGGACCTTGTTGGGCTCCAGCATCGAGATAGCAGCCTCCTGGAAGGGCACGTTGGTTCCACCATCGAGGTAGCTGCCGCAAGATCCAAGAGCAGAGACGAACTCCTTTGGTCCAACGATCCATGCTACACGCCAGCCAGGGAGTCGGAAACGTTTCGTGAGGCCATCGATGATGAGCACATCGTCCTCGTCGACATCCTCGACGTTGTCTGCAGCGCTAATTACGGTCCCGTCACAATCAGTAGTGTAATTGTAGCCGCCTCAAATTTAAGATCAGCTGCTAATACATTTAATGTTTCGAGGACTGACTTACAATAGAATTCGTCCATGATCAACGTGGCACGATCACGGCAAATATCCTGAATGCGAGCCAACTCTGGATTCTTCACCATCTGACCGGTTGGATTGCGCGGGTTGGAGGTCAAGATGACCGAAGTGCCACGAGCGATCTCCTCCTCGACCTGAACCCTGAAGTCAGCACGTATCTGGATATGCAGATGCCAATAAGGTCTGCTGCTTCGTACCTTCTCAGCGTGAATGTGGTACGAGTCATCCTTACTGAGCGGAATCGGAATCGCGGCGAAGTTCTTGAAAAGGGAAAGCATCTCATTGTATGCTATCGCAGGGTCAGTCTTCTTTCCAGCAATGATGATTGAGTGAAGCCCTACCAGTGTAGTCTGGAATGAAGAATCCCAGATATGCATTGCCGAGGACAGCAGCAATTCGAATAAGGCCAGCACGTCCTCCTGGAACAATGCACACGTTCTCCCAGGTGTACTGACTCTCCTTGCCCTGACGATGATGTTCGTTGTAAAGTCTGGCGACGGCTTCCCGCAGCGGCTTGATACCTGCCGTCGGTCCATACTCACGTCCGTTAATGCTGACGTCGATAGTCTTCGGTCGCTCAAAGCAGCCCTCGATGTCTGAATCTGTTGTCAGCAAAGCACTATAGACAGACTCTGCCTTGGCATACCGTCATCTACTTCTGGAGCACCTGGGATCAATCAGCAAAAGTCGAAGCAAGCCTGATTTCTGTCTCACCCTGGCCTAAGTTTGCCCACTTGGTTGGGTCGTCATAGAAGCCGTATTCACTAGCACGCTCCGTACACCACACAACACCAGTAGAGGCACGGGAGGCATCAAGGCCTGCGTGCGGCCTGTGACCCTCGTGGGCCTCTCTGAACTGCAGGTGAATCGCCGAATTCAGTTCTGATAAGAAGTGAGGTCAGCTAAGAGCAGGTCTCCACC
This sequence comes from Microcyclosporella mali, assembly GCA_002785985.1. Lineage (NCBI taxonomy): Eukaryota > Fungi > Ascomycota > Dothideomycetes > Mycosphaerellales > Mycosphaerellaceae > Microcyclosporella > Microcyclosporella mali. Next base: position 767,851 of record NHNU01000009.1, read on the forward strand.
TTGTCCAATCGTATGCCGAACTCATTTGGACAGAACAAATGAAATGCCAGGTCGCAGGTCGTAGACAGCAAGGTCTTGCAGATGTGTTCTGCTTCTGACCACATACCTTGTCGACTGCTAAAACGGCGGTGTTTCTGCGTGGTGTCCACCTTTCCCATGGCGGACTTCATAGCCCTATGCTGTGGCGCGGACATCGTGATAAGGTCGAAGGAAAGCAATGGCTAGGATCTCAGGCAAGTCCGCAACGAAAGACTGGTTCGCGGTGCTTGGCAATGGTAGGAAGCCTGTTTGTTGACTGGAGATGTAGGTCCCTCGATACAGCAGTGAGGAAGGATGCAGGAATCAAGATAGGATAGACGTTGCCATTCGTGCCACGTTGTGCCGGGGATGTCGCGGCTCCCGCATTAGTTCTAGTGCAGCGTGACGGAGGTCTACGCAAGTCTTTACGATCCGGCATTGCGGCAGCTGTGTCCGGAGGACACGAGGATTGGGGCATGGCAGAGTAAGGCACGGTGAGCCGCCCATCAGCTGCATTCTGGAGCATCCGATCGCGCGGACATCCGGATGTTGGCAGATCGCTTGTATCTTGAGGATGGGCGGTGAACGTACATGAACACGTTTTGATGCGTGTAAGTAGTTTCTCTGTCGCAGATGGAGGCGACAGGAGGAAGCAACATGGTCCGCACATCTATTCGTAGGACGACATAGCTTATATGTAGGGATAGCAGTCGCCAAGGACCGTTAAACGTACCCCTGAGATCGATCAGCTTTCATTAGGCCACAGTAGACCGCGGGGATGCAAGCTGGCGACAAACCTGGAACGGCACGCGAGCGCCGCCAACGACGAAGTCACCTGCTCACATCTTCTACGTCTTGATAGCTATTACCCTTTTTCCTTCCACTAATAGCTGCACACTTGGTCAGACGACCTTCTGTTCTTTTTTTTTGGTTCTGCACATACTCACAATTTTATGCCACAGGACTTGTTTTGCGGTCTGATGGAGATACTCACGACATAATTCCTAAACAATCCTGTCATATCATCATTCCAATATGGCTTCTCCATACAAAACGAGCCTAGGCGGCCTGCCAATAAGCCAAGTTGTCTTTGTGGCAGTACGTTTTCCCCAGTATACATCGGAGTCTACCAAAGATCTCGAGCACTCTGACCATAATGGCAGCTCGTCGTTCAAAATGCCGTCCTTGCATTCCTTATGCACTACTCGCGAACGATGCCCTTGATTAACGGCGACCGATACTATGCCTCGACCGCAGTGCTCCTTTCGGAAGTCGTGAAGTTCACCTTCTTCCTCTCCATGGCACTGTACGAAATAGCAACAAGTCCGCAGACTCCAGATACCTCTACTCTTGGCGAAATTTCGGGTGCGCTTTCAAAAGCCGTGTTCACTGGGGATAGCTGGAAGATGGCGATACCTGCTGTACTGTTCACAGTACAGAACACTCTACAATATGTTGCTGCTAGCAATCTAGATGCTGCAACGTTTTCCGTCACCTATCAATTGAAGACCGTAAGCACGGCTGTATTCGGAGCATTACTCCTGGGAAGAGCATTGAATATCAAGAGGTGGCTCAGTCTCGGCCTCATGGCGATTGGAGTGGCAGTGGTGCAGATATCATACATTTCACAGGAAGGCAGGATACTTTCCATCAAGGATCTAAGAGACGGGGCTATGTTTCATTCTCCGAGAAGCATTTGGGAAATGGAGGCCGAAGGCAACGCCGCCGCAGCGCAGCTCAACAAACGATCCGCAACGTACGAGGGCATTGACGACGACTTCGCGGCAGCGAACCCAAGGAAGAGTGCCACTATCGGGCTTGCTGCGGCTGTTGCGGCATGCGCTATCTCGGGCGCTGCCTGTGTATACTTCGAAAAGACTATGAAGACGAAGAGCGGCGAGTCGAAGGTGTCAGTCTGGGTACGCAATGTGCAGTTATCATTCTATTCCATCTGGCCGGCATTATTCCTAGGCGTTTTATTCCAGGACGGCGAGCATCTGGCCAAGACTGGTTTCTTCACGGGATATAATTGGGTCGTCTGGCTGGTCGTTCTGCTCCAAGCTGCTGGCGGCACCCTGGTCGCTTTGGCTGTGGCGTACTCTGACTCCATGACCAAGAGCTTTGCAACGAGCGCCTCCGCTGTCATTACATTCCTGATCAGCGTGCTGTTCTTGGAACTCCACACGACTCTATTCGTGCGTCTATATGCAAATTAATCAGAAAGCCCTGAGCTGACGTGCCTACAGTACCTCATCGGAACACTTGCCACTGGATGGGCCGCGTTCATCTACCTCTCTTCAGGCGACAAGAAGCCTCGACCTCCCCCAATCAATGTTACACAATACGATAAAACGGATGAAGCTGGATATTTTGACCTTGAAGCGGTCGCAACAGCCGGCAAGTCACCCTTACGTGATTCCGCGCGAGAAGCACTGTCAACCAGCCGGCCTGGTACGCCAGTGATGGAGCGACATGTCAGGACCAAGAGCTCCGAGAAGCGGGCCAAACGGGAACAATAGGCTGGATTGGACAGGCGTTATTTGGATTTCAAGGATACCAGGACTACCCTATGAACGGCAAAGATTTACAGGCGTACATAGATGGGTTGCAGCGTATTGCGATGGCCGGGAGTATACCATATTCTTTCAAATGAAGCTCTACATCCTACAGGTTCATGCCCTGAAGGCCATTTATGGGATGGCCGCCTAGAAGTTCCTTCGATTCTGGCAAGTGCCATGCAACGCACCTTCCCAACATGAGAGGGAACACCAGCACGATTGACAAAATCTCAAATGCTTTTCTGACTTTCAATTCGATGCGCCCTCTGCGTCTTGACGACGTCGCTTTCAACTCAACGCTGGGCGTCAGCGTGCCAGTCTGCAGCTATGGACGACGACGATGCCATTTTCGGGCAGCTTGACAGACTGCAGCACGGTGCACGTAACCAGTACTCCTCGCACTACGAAGGGGACACCGGCTACCCGCCGAGCAATGGTTATGGCGCTGGCTACCCGCCGCACGATGGATACATCGACATGTATCAGCACCCTGAGGATCAGCAATTCGACGAACCTGTTCAGCTGGATTCTTTCGGTAAGTTGTGGCTCTGCGCTATTCATCGTACCACTGACACAATGCAGACGAGAGACTTCTCGGACTGCCAGATCACAACTCTCGTCATGGTCAAGCCGCCCTTGGACGAGCGAGGCTGTCGTTGCCCCCGGCCCGTGGCTCGCAGCACTCTTCCACACCGCTCCCTCATCCTGTGCCGTCCCTGCGACCCGACCTCTCTTACTTCGAATACAATTCTGACACCTCGAGTCCGTCCACGGCTCACAGGCCACAGGCGTCTAGTCCGAGCTTCAACGTGACTCGACAGCATACATTGCAAGCAGACCGCCACCAGGCTTCGCAAGATCGTCCAACGTACCACTCGCAGCTGGTCTCAACCTCTCAGCTTGACCGACGGGAAGCATCTCACGCTCACCAACGCCTTTCTGAACCTGCCTCAGCAGTATTTGCCCGTCCTGCTGCATCTCAGAATGTCGTGAAAGGGACCCCAGTCGTTCAGGGCATTGACCTGGTGCCCACTCGCCAATTGCCGGACAGATTTCGAACCATCTTCCCATTCCCACTTTTCAATGCTGTTCAGTCGAAGTGCTTTTCAGTCTTATATCAAACGAATGACAACTTTGTGGTCTCCGCACCTACAGGATCGGGCAAGACTGCCATCTTGGAGCTTGCCATCTGCCGCCTCGTCAGCCGCTACGCCGGCGGTTCTTTCAAAGTTGTCTACCAGGCGCCAACCAAGGCTCTTTGCTCTGAACGCCAACGTGACTGGCAGACAAAGTTCAGCCCATTGGATCTCAAGTGTGCAGAGCTGACCGGAGACACGGATATCAGTCAATTACGCAATGTGCAGAATGCAAGCATCATCATCACAACGCCTGAGAAATGGGACAGCATCACACGAAAGTGGAAAGATCATATGAAGCTAATGCAGATGGTCAAGCTTTTCCTCATTGACGAGGTACACATTCTAAAGGAAGATCGAGGTGCCACACTGGAGGCTGTCGTCTCACGTATGAAGTCAATTGGCACAGATGTTCGATTTGTGGCCTTGAGTGCTACTGTGCCCAACTCTCAAGACATCGCGACTTGGCTGGGAAAGGACAATATGAATCTACAGATTCCAGCCCCGCGAGAGCGCTTTGGCGAAGAATTCCGGCCCGTGCGTCTTCAAAAACACGTTTGTGGTTATCAAAGCAGCTCCAACGACTTCGCTTTTGAGAAGCTGCTCAACGCTAAGCTCCCGGAAGTCATCGCGAAGTGGTCTCAGAAGAAGCCCATTATGGTGTTCTGCATGACACGCAAGTCTTGTACAGACACCGCAAAGCTTCTAGCGACCTGGTGGGCTTCCAAAGAACCGCGAGAGCGCTACTGGGAGGCACCTCTTCACCGTGTAGTTGTGGGCGATCATGGCATGAAGGGTTGGTTTTATGCTCCATTCCAACGCTACGAGGTGCTGACTGCTCACAGAGACCGTCCCGAGTGGCGTTGCCGTGCACCATGCCGGATTGAACTATGAGGATCGCATTGCGGTTGAGAAGGCCTATCTTGCTGGGGACATTAGTGTCATCTGCTGCACGTCTACACTGGCCGTAGGTGTCAACTTACCATGCCATATGGTCATCATCAAGAACACAGTCAAATATCAGAATGGCATTGGCGTGAAGGAGTACTCTGATCTCGAGGTCATGCAAATGCTTGGTCGCGCCGGCCGGCCGCAATTCGATGACAGTGCTGTCGCGATTATCATGACGAAGCTGCCACGTGTGCATTTCTATGAGCATCTGGTCACGGGACAAGAGGTACTCGAGAGTTGGTGAGTAGTCTCGCGTCTAAATCAATTTGACGCGGCAGTTCTCAAAACTGATGCGCTCCAGTCTGCACCTCAACCTCATCGACCATCTCAATGCAGAGATCACGCTCGGCACAGTCACCAATGTCTCCAGCGCGAAGAAGTGGCTGACCGGAACATTCCTATATGTGCGTCTGAAGGAGCATCCAGAGCATTACAGCATAGCCGGGGTCGCTCCAGGTTCTAATCTCGACGAGCGACTTGAGGATATTTGCCGCGGAGCCATAGCACAGCTCCGGGACCATGACCTGATACACGGAACAACAAAAATGCAATCTACAGAGTTCGGCGATGCAATGGCCCGGTACTATCTCCAATTCGACACCATGAAGATTCTCCTTGCACTGCCGTCGAAGGCAAAGACATCGGAAATCCTGTCCGCCGTATCCCAAGCGGCAGAGTACAAAGAAGTACGATTTCGATCAGGCGAAAAGACTGTCTACAAGGCCTTGAACAAGAACGGCTCCATCAAGTTTCCCATACCAGTCAACATTGATGCTACTGCACACAAGGTCTCTCTCGTCATACAAGCAGTCTTAGGATCGGTTGAGCTTCCCACTGAGGACGACGCACACAAGCACGAGTTCGTGACGACAAAGACACTGATCTTTCAACGCGTGCAACGCCTTATCCGATGTGTCGTTGATTGCCAGCTCTATATGGAGGATTCCGTGTCCGCACGCAACGCCCTCATGCTGGCTCGTAGCTTCGCTGGATATTGCTGGGATGATTCACCTTTGCATATCGTACAGCTGCACGGCATTGGCCCCGTAGCTGTACGCAAATTGGTGTCGGCTGGCATGACATCCATTGAGGAGCTCGAAAGCGCCGACTCAGCTCGCATTGAGAGAGCGTTGACTCGCAATCCGCCTTACGGTACGACTGTGATTGAAAAGGCAAGGGCTTTTCCACGGCTTCGCATCGGCATGAAGACTGTCGGAGACCCCGTCATCAACAAAGGCGTTTCAGTCACAGTCAAAATGCGAGCCGAAATCGGTTTTATGAATGACAAAGTCCCGGAGAATTTCAATGACAAGCCCTTCTATGTCTGCTTACTGGCGGACACATCGGATGGCCACGCCTTGCATTTTGCTCGCATCAGCGCGAAGAGGCTGGGCAAGGGTCAAGAGGTGCTTTTCAATGCCGAGCTGAAGTCCCCTTCACAGGCAATTCGAGGCTACGTGATGTGCGAAGACGTTGCCGGTACTCAACGACACGCTCTGCTCAAACCCGCGATACCAGCCTTTATGTTTCCAGCTCCAACCCCCACCAACGACACTGAAAAGCGCTCGGAGCTCAACGCCAAAGCGCCGAACACCACCAAGCGCCGTGCTGTTGCGGCTGCTCAGCCGCGTACTATCACCGAGGACGAGGAATTTGGAGACGCTGGTATCGACGACGCTGATCTTGCGGCAGCGGCCGATGCAAACATCTTTCCCAGCATCAACGAGTTTGATGATGATGGCAACAGAATGGTCAAGCCAAATGAACAGAAGAAATCTCCGACAGCGAAGCGTGCTGCGACGACAGAGTGGCGGGAGCCTATACGACTTAACAATGGCAATTGGCAGTGCAATCACAAGTGTAAGGACAAGACCCAATGCAAACACGAGTGCTGCAAGACTGGTGTCGAGAACAAGCCGAGGCCTCCGAAGCCAAAAGAGCCAAAGAAGACCGATGCTGCCTCAGAACCAAAGCAGACTCAGCTGAACCTTACCAAAAGCAAGAAGTCAGATGCAGTCACTCCAACGCAGTCGACAGCTCGCGAGGCACCGAATTTCCTAGACGCTCGGGAGCCGGATCGTCAACACAACAGCGTCAAGACCTCCACTCCCCATGTGCCCCTGATCAAGGGTGGACCCAGCACTCAAACCACGTCCTCTTCCTTCAAAGCTATCAATCGTTTGCCCAGTCTCTCCGACACGATCCGCCACCCGGCCGAAGAGCCAGGCTCCGACGATTACGGCTCCGACAACTTCGACACAGACCATTTCTATGAGCCAGCAAATGCTCATGCTGCCGCTCGTATGAGTCCTCCAAAAGTGGAGCCGAGTCCGCAGCCTGATGACGAGATGCTCGACTGCGACGGAGGCGATTACGCTGCAGGTGGCTCATTGATCGACCTGACTCCGTATGCAGACGACCTCAGCTCTCAAGCTGCTGCGTGCACATCCGGAGGACTTCGATCGCCGCAGTCGAAAGAGATGGCAGTGACTGCCACAGGCGACACTAGCAACAGTGACTTCCACTATCTCGCTGCACAGGCTGCAGACGATATGATCACTTCAAAGCGACCGCCCGAGGCTTCCGCAGTCGACAACTTGAGCAAGGATTTCCTACCCAGCAAGAAGCAGAAAATGTCGACTGAGAGTGCTGCCTCTTTGCCTGACGGAATCGCCGCCGCCGCCACCCGAGATGACGATCACTTCGATATAGGTCCACAGAATCCGGTGTCCCCTTCCAAGCCTGAGGTGGAAGAGGAGGATTGCAAAGCATGGTTCGAGAGAGAGTTTGGTACGGAACTGTTCACTTTTGACGGCCAATGATGTTGCTCAGTGCATGGAGAAAGATGATGGCTATTGACGGCGGGTATGTTGCTGACAAGGCAGAGAATGTGGAAGGGCTGGCAATGTTCAAGATGGACGAAGAGTCGGTGCAATGTACATGCGATTTTGCTCGCTATTGCATTCTCATAACTGTGTAATACATGTCGCTGCCGACACGCCACTCTCAACGCTAACCGCCATGCAAATTATGATGCCTGCAATGCAGCCACATCTACCGTCGTTCACATTACGCCGCTATTATTGCGCATAGCCTGCATGCAACGTATAAATTACTTTTTGACTCGTGATCAAGAGAACTATGCGGTCATCGATCGTGGCAGCCTGCCTAAGATCCTCCTGCGCCAGGTGCACCGCCTCTCGTTCTCTTCGCATCGCCTCCCTCACCAGCACCGTCATGAGCGCGCTTCTGGCCAGCATTGGCAGCGGTGCCGCCGCGTCCACGAGCTCCACGAGCGCCGAAGCTTCCACGAGCAATACCCGAGCCTTGGAGTCCTCCACGAGGAGCACCTGCCTGCTGACTCTGACCAGCAGCACCTTGAACCTGAAGACCTCCGCCACCGATGCTAGCTTGGCGACTTGGCGGCGCACGAGGTAGCTTGCTGCCAGCTGCAGCGCCACCAGGCTGAGGAATGGCCGACTGTGCGATGCTGCGAAGAGCGGCTGGACCTGTGCCTGCGTTCGCAGCAGCTGGTTTGGTCTCTGCCACACCGGAAGCTGGCGTGAATTCAGTAGCCTCTGGATTCGGTGCGGCTGCTGCTACTGGCTTGGAAGGCTGCCCAAACGTCCCAGTGCTAGTGGGTACGATTGATTGGCCAGATGTCCCAGTGGCAGGCGCAGGTGTAGTACCAAAGCGTTCCGCGCGAGCTCGCAATTTGGCCTGTTCGATTTGCTCAGGGGTTTGTGTGCTGGGCGAGCCTTGCGCTGCAGGTGGCTTCGCGACTGCAGGAGAAGCAGGTGGTGGGCCGGACGCAGACGCCGTAGGTGCTGGCTTCGCAGGTACCGGTACTGGTTTCGCATGTTGTGCAACTTCCCAGACTTCCTTCACCGACTTCTCTGGTGTCTCCTGAACAGCCTTCTTCACAGCGTTGACCTTGGCGTTGGCAATATCGCGCATTGAGACCTGTAGCTTTGCCTTCTTGTCGGCAGTCTCGATAGCATGCTTGACCGCTGCGTCCTTCGCGTTCTTGGCCGCTTCAAGCTGCTTCTCGAGCTCTTCTCGCGTGACCATATTGCCGTCGACCTCGCCAGCTGCGCCGGAGGGCTCGTTCTCCAGCGCAGTCTTTAGCTTCGCAATCTCCTCGTCCTTAGCCGCTATTGTGGCACTTAGCTTCTCGGTCTGCTTGTCAACGTTGCGCTTGATCTGCGACGCTGCCATGGACCTGACTGTGGTATTGTTCTTGAAGAGCTCACGAGCCTGATCTTCGGTGATTGTCAACTTCGTGATATCCGTGTCGTCAGACGATGCAATCTCCGTCTTGACCTCACCAGCGGCCTCAGCCCTCGAAACAGCGATGCCGCCCTCTGTGGCAAGCTTCGCCAGCTCAGCTTTATGCTCGGCCTTGAGAGCCTCGATCGCAGCCTTATGCTCATCATTCAATTTCTGGATCTCCACTGAATGATTCTGCCCTAGCTCTTGCTGTATCTCAGTTCGGATTTTATCGCGGCCCTCTTTTAGTTGGCGCTGCAAGCCCCCCCTCAATCTCTCGATCTTGGCCTTGTGCTCTTCTTCCATTTGCGATTTGGCCAGCTCGTGCTGCTGTTCCATTTCTGCACGAAGTCGCTCGACTTCTTCGGCTACTTGATCTGACACTGACTTCTCACCCGGAGCTGGCTCAGCATTGACGATCGGTGGAGCAGCTGCAGCGCCAGCGCGAAGCGCTTCGACTTCTTGCTGTGCTGTGATCAATTCTTGCTGAACTTTCTCCAATGCTTCGATGGTAGCGCCGTTCTGAGCAGACCCAGACACCTCAAGCTGTTGCTGCAGTTCAGCGACTTGACCTTCAAGCTCTTGCACACGAGCTTGTAGAGTCTGCACTTCGGTGCGCAAGCTTTCGACGCGACTGGCATGTTCGCTAGCATTGGCCTCTGCTTCGGCGATCCTCTTGTGAAGTGTTGCGTGTTCCTCGCTTCCTGCAGCGTTTCCGTCCTCATCGACCTGACCTTCTTCATTATCCGCAGCCTTGGACGCGTTGGCACGTGCCTCTTCCAATGCCGTTCTTGTCTGTGTGAGCTCGTTGGTGGCAGTCATCAAATCGCCCTTGACTTTGTCTAGCTCGTTGACGGCATTGTCTCTCTCTGAAGTAAGTTGGCGGATCCTCTCAACTTGCTTGCGATTCTGTTCTTTCGCCTGCGATTTGAGTTTCTCAATTGCTTCGCGGTGAGACTGAGTGATGACGGATGTCTCAGATTCAATACGGGCTTGTATGCCGTCGACTTGTTCGCGCAGAGGGGTTTGCTCGGCCTGTAATCGTTCTTTCTCGTCTTTGAGATTCTCTATCTGCTTCTTCATGTCTTCAATTTCCGCCGGATCGACCCGGTCGTATTTGCTGATGATGTTCTGCGTGCGATCCCGCCAATGGTCACGATCGTCTTGGAGGAGCTTGATCTCGCCCTCTTTGCTCTCGAGGTCGCCTTCAAGCTCGTTGGCGCGAATTTTGAGAGGCTCAATCTCCGCGAGAAGACGCTCAACTTCCTGAGTTTTCTCACCAAGTCGCTCGCGCGCCTGTCTGGACTCGTTGCGGAGTGTGGTAGCAGACTCTCGAAACACATTGAGCTCGTTGATGGTCTGTGCGAGTCTGCTGGTGCTGTTTTCAGAGCTTGCTTTGTCGGCAATTTGACGACGCTCTTCGGCCAGCTTCTGTCTCGTTTCCTCGAGTACGCTGTTGGCATAGTCCAATTGCTGCTGCAGCCGCTTGGCTTCTTGTATGGACAGCTCGTACTGGACGTCGACAATTTCCTTCTCCCGGCGTAAGAACTTGATGACTTCTTGGAAGTTGGCCTCTCCAGTAGCCGATGGCGTCCCTTCGCGACCTGCTCTCTCAGTCGCACGGCCTTGCCTCAAGGCAGCAAGCTCATTCGAGAAAGACTCCAGATTTTGATGTAGAATCTTGTTCTGGTCATCGACATCTTTACGCTTGCGCTTGGCGGCTTCGAGTTCGTTCTCGAAGCGGTCGCGCTGCTCTGCCCAGCTTTCCTGGCTGCGCTCCAGACTGGCCTTTGCTCCCTCCGCCTCTGCGCGAAGACCAGCCACTTCAGTGCGGAGGTCGTTATACTCCTTGCGAACACTTTGCAGCGACTTCGCGGCTTCAGCATGCTTGACAAGTTCTTCTTCGTAGCTCTGCTGGGCCTGTTGAGCTATCTCAGCTTGCGCCTTGATATCTTCTTGAAAAAGTTTCTTCTCCTCGGCATGTCTGTCGACATCATCGCGAAGGCGGGTCATCTCTGCTTCCAAGGATGCCTTTTGGTCAGCCAGCAATCGACTGCTGTCATCTGCTTGAGCGCGCAATTCCGAAAGCTCGTTATTTGTTGTGGTGAGCTCCGAGCTAAGGTCTTCAATACGCTGTTCAAGCTCCTTGACTTTAGCATCCTTCTCAGTGAGCATGTTCTCGGTTTCGTCCTTGAAGTGATCGGCCGTCTGGGTGAAGTTGGCCAATTCCTCCTCAGTAGCCTGGGCGATGGCTCGGAACTGCTCAATCTGCTGTTTCGCGCTCTCAAGCTCGGCTTTTGATAATTCCAGATCTCGTCGAAGCTCAGAAACCTCGAAGGCGAGGCGCTGCTCGGCAGAAAGTTCATCAGTCTCGCCATTTGTCTGTTGCTCACCGTTCTGCGCTGGCGCGACACGAGGAGTTTGTCGCGGCTGAAGAGCAACAACTTTCTCTTCTGCAGCCCGAAGCTCGATTTTCATCTCATCTACTCGGGACTGAAGCTGATCTCTGGTTGTCTTGGCAGCGACGAGCTCCTCACGAACATTGCCAAGGCTCTTGACAAGATCATCGATGCGCGTTCGGCTCTGACCTTCGTCATACTCGCGACGCAGAGCAGCCTTTCGACTGTCTTCAACCTCAGACTGAAGCCTCTTCTTCGTCTCGTCGAGTTCTGTCTCTAGAATCTCGACACGACCTTGCAAACGTCGCTGGTCCTCGCTCCCTTTCAGTGTTTGCTCATTCTGCGCGTACTGCAAATTTTCCACCCATTTGTTGAGCCGTGTCCGCTCATTCATGAGATAGTCGTTGTCTTCAGTCAGACGAGTTTCAATGCGTTTCCACAGCTCTTTCTCTGCCTTGGCATTGGCGTTCTCATTTCGCAATGATTCCTTGAGAGACCGCTCCTCCACAAGTTGCTCGGCGACCTGCTGAGTATGCAGGTCTTGCTTCGCAGCCTGCTCGGCCATCTGCTGTGATCGTTGTTTGACTTGCTCATGCTCTTTTTGCAGGCCCTTCAGATTAGACTCCAGCATCTCGTAGCGTTGCGACGCCAGATCGACCTTCGACTGAGCCTTAGCAAGTTCCGCATGCATGTTCGTCTTTTCTCGCGAGAGACTGTCGACCTGATCTTGCAGTGCACGACGGTCCGTTGATGTCTCGGTGCGGTACTGGTCGAAGAAGGCTTGCTGCTCCTTCAGCAGTTTGTTGAGGTCCTCGACGTCTTTGGTACGAGGAGTTGCTGGTGGTGCCAGGCTGTTTCGTTGCGGCGTCGCAGGAGCGAGGCTCTGGCCGAACATTGACTGCAGATCTGCATCCGGTGCCAATTGCCCACGATGCTGGAGCATACGGCGGAACATATCGCGCTCCTTGACGTAGCTGTTGATCTGCGTGGCAGTTGCTGCGAGCTCATCCTCGTAGCGTTTGGCCTTTTGTTGAAGCTCCTCGATCTCTTGAGCGGCGGATTTGAGATCTTTCTCTCGCGCCTCTTCCAGTTCCATACGATCTCCAATATTCCGCATCGTCTGAATGAGATTCGCGTTCTGCTCTTGCAACTCAGCCACGCTGTGGAAGATGACCAGACGCTCAGATATCATGCGTCCAGTGTCAGTCTCATGCCCAAGTGAATCTTCGTCGAGCTCGCCGCGTGCTGCTCGCTCTAGCTGGAGTCGCTCGTGTGCAGACATTTCGCCCAGACCTTGATCTCGACTCTGTATCTCAACAAGCAAGATCTTGATCTGTGCAGAGAGATCTCGCAGTTGTTGCTCCAACAGCTCGTTCTTGCGCGCAGCCTCCTGTGCATTCGTTTGGGCGTGCCTAGCTTCCTCCCATGCTCGGTCCCGGGTTCCCGTAGCGTCGTCCAGGAGTTTTGAGAAGCTCATCACTTCTTCTTCGAGGCGATCGTGCTCCGAGCGCATTTCGTCCAATTCTGGCTTCCTCGTTTCGACTTCAGTGATGAGTTCGTCCAGGGCCGCAGTGAGCTTATTGGTGCGACGACGCTCATTCTCGAGTTCCTCCTGCGCTTCCGTGTATTGAGTGTACAGTTGGGTGAAGCTGAGTCCGCCCACAATCTTACGCATCGAGCCTGAGAGCGCCGATGGGGAGCCCGCACGAGAGCCTCCTCTCCCAGGAGTTGGTGGATCAGCTGCTCCATTCTGTCGAGGTGTGCCGACCCTGAACGTGCGTGTCTCCAGATCCTCAACCTTGAGCTCAAGCTCGGCAACCTTTCGCTCGGCATCCTCCTTGTCCATGCGCTCAGTCTCGATCTCAGCCTGCAGCTTTCCGACCTCTTCCCTGGTATCATCTCGGACCTGTTCGAGCTCGCTCTGAATCTCGAGCAAACGTGCTTTGTGCGTAGCAGCATTCTGTGCCTGTAGTTCTGAGAGTCTCTTGCTGCTGGTCAACTCCATCCGAAAGTCCTGCTCCTTCCTGGCCGCATCTTCCTGTAGGCTTGCAATTCGCGAGAACGCATCGTCTGCCTTAGCTTGCAGCTCCTCGAGTCTCTGTCGCAAGGCCGTCTCCGTACGCTTCAAAGCTTCCAATGTAGCGTTGCTCTCTTCCAATTCGCGTTGCAAAGCCGATATCCGTGCATTCTTCTCTTTGCGAAAACTGGCGTGCTCTTGATTGCGGGTGTGTAGCTCATTGGCATGCCACTCATTGTTGCGTTTAAGGAGGTCGATCTCTTGTTGTAGCGACTGCTGCTTGAATTTCTGAGACGAGGCGGCATTCTCCAGGGTTTGATTCTGCTGCTCCAAATTGCTAACCTCCTTGCGCAGATTATTCAGCTTTTGGTGCTGCTGTGACAAGTCTGTGGCGAGACGATCCTTCTCAGTAGACTTGCTCTCAACTAGAGCCAGAGCATCGCGATTGGACGCCTCGAGAGTCTCGATTCTCTGCCTGAGTGCCTGGGTCTCAGCAGAGTTTCCAGTACTGGAGGAACGCAACTGCTCCAACTCAGTCGCAAGTGCGTCACGAGAAGCTTCAGACTCGTTCAGCTTGACCCGCAAGTCCTCCACCTCTTTCACATGCCGAGAAACCGCTGCTTTCTGAGCTTTAGATTTGCTCTCAGACGTGCGCACTGTATTCTCGAGCTCAACGTCAACTCGGAGTTTCTCTGCCTTCAGTGTGTCGAGTTCTTGGCCTTTGTTGGTCAGCGATTCTAGTAGGGTGGTGACCAGGTCTGTTGTCGGCGCGTCAATCAGCGCCTGCAGGTCTGCTTCAGACACGCCATAAGTTGTCGCCAAGTATGCGACATCCACGGACACGGCGTCCTGTGCACGGGTTCGCATTTTGCTGGTAGCGGCGTGGTGAGGAACTAGACCATCTCTGTGTATCGAACCTGAGCGAGACGACGAACAAAGGGAAAGATAATGAACGGCGTGTGGGGTGCGTGGAGGAGGGAGGGTTGTTCAGGTTGTTTTGCAGCTTCGTCAAAGGTCGCTGCTGGCGCGCCTGCCGCATGCGGTCGCGTGCGCTCGGACCACTTCTCGCTCGTCACTTCCGCGCATGCTGACTCACCCTCGTCTTCTGTGCCTGCCAGTCACGTGCCATCTCATTTCATCAGCGTCGCCATTCCCGTCTCTCCAGCTCCATCATCTGCCTCGAGTAACGCATTCACTACCCGATGCAGTACAATAGCAAACCCGCCATACAATCAAGCAGAGGATAGTCGTCGCCGCTGTACAACGCTAGACGATTGCATTTCACGCACGCGTCCACGGCCTGGAGCTCTTTGCTGAACCCTCTGGGCCACTTCCTGTTCCTTCTTCCACGCTCACATACCACACATCGCATTACCCGCCATGCCTGGACTCGATGGCGCCCTTGCGAAATTCCAGAAGGAGCAGGCTGATGCCACCTCGCGCAACATCAAGCACTCTCGCCCTGCCTCTGCCGTCCCCGCGCGAGTCTCCACTCCAAAACCTGCGACGGTCGCGAGTATCGGCAAGCGCAGCCACGAGGCGGCCTTCGTCGATACTCCCAGCTCCAGGAGCCTGGTAGAAATGCAAGGCGCTGGTAGCGAGCTCTTCGCCCACGTCAACTTCGCGCGCAAGTACCTCAAGGAGAAGCAGGGACAGGCGCAGTCATTCTCGGACATCATCGGGTATTTGTCGCTACCTGTGGACGCTGAGAAGAACAAGCCTCTTATCAAGACGGCTCTGATTGGGGATGATAGGGTCGAGATGATCCCGAAGGGCACTGATGGTAGCACCGAAGATCGGTTCAAGTACCGTCCCAAAGTCCCTGTCAGCGACCCGGATGAACTGAGGGCCTATCTCGCAAACCGTAACAGCGCCACCGGTGTGCCCGTCTCCGATCTCAAGGATGGTTGGCCAGACTGCGTAGCTGCTATCAACGAACTCGAGCTCAAGGGCGAAATCTTGGTGATTCGAGCTAAGAAAGATAATCTTCCCAAGCTGGTCTTCACAGATTCGCCCTCGTGGCACATTTCTGTAGATCAAGATTTTCGCGATTTCTGGTTCAAGACCAAGATACCTGCTGCCGAGAACGAGATCCGCACTGAGTTGGAGAAGGCTGGCATTACCCCTACGAGTGTCGTCAAGGAGTTGAAGAAGAACGACAATAAGAAAAAGGAGCGGAAGAAGCCGAATCGTCGTGGCGGCAAGATCACCAACACGCATTTGCAAGGTGTACTCAAGGACTATTCGGGCCGTTGAAATACTTGACTGTTCTATGACTTTTTAGCGTGGCGTTGGTAGGACTGGGTGCGGCCATCATGCGGCAAAAGTTTTTGATGGTTCAAGGTATCCCGGATTGAGACGTGAATTTGAGGCGTACGTGTCATACAGCTCGGAAATTAATATTCTGCGCGGTTGAGACCTATTTATGAAAATGCCTGCGGGCTACTGATGCTGACCATCACACATGATGTCTAAAGACCTTCCATGGACGTATGAAATTGGTGGTCACTCACAGAGCGAAAGCGTCATCCCGGTCAAGGACATCGTTCCATGTAGGTGAAGTTTTCTACTCTCGTTGCATTCCTGCGCGGAAAACTAATCACATATCAGTCCAGATTAACACGATACTTTCGACACAACAGGGATCGAGACACCTAGCACCAACGTCTATTCTACATCGTCTACCAACGTCATCCTCGTTTGTCAAATCATAGGGATGGTCAATGTGAAGGCACCTTCATACCCAGTTGGACTTTCGTTCCATTCAAGTTCTCCTTCAGTATCTCCACCTCCTTTTCAACTTCACTGGTCCCCAGACGTGCGATTTCGCCATCGTTTCCTTGGCTAGGCGCTTTACTCACTAGAATCTAAGGACAAGAGGACTGCTCACGAGGATGAGATCGCGAAAAGCATGAATTCCTGATAGCGATAAGTCATGAAAGACACTGGTCGTATCGTCGTTTACTCTCCCCGATCACCAATCGCCCAGTCCAACCTCCTCCGCAACTCCTCCGCCGTCTTTATATCATTTTCCTCGTATGCCTTGCAGAACAGCTCATTCAGCTTCTGGAACTTGGGCATGAGCGCTCGCAGGAGTTGATGAGCCTGCGACTCCTGGGTAGGCCGCTGCTTCGAGGCAGTCGATGGTTGATCCGAGCTCATCCTTTCCTTTGAAGGTTTCTCAGATTCGTCCGTAGGTGTAGGATCGGTAAATTGGAGGATTGTCTTGATCTGCATCGATTTCAGCTAGGATTTCCGATGCGAATAGATAAACGCGCATACGTCGTTCTGCATTTGTTCTTTCCAATCCATATCTGCGATGACTGGGATTGATGTGGGAGGGGTTTCGTTGTGGTATAGTAGGTATATGAAGGAGGACTGCCTGTATATAAGTTTGAATGGCGTGGGTATAAGATGTGTGTTTAGAAGAGAGCTGGAGTGCTTTATACTATGATTTGACTTGCGCACGGCACATGCCCGCTCGTTCCGCTTGTGGGTGAACGTCCACAGGTGAATCACCATGCTTCCGTCAGAGAGGCGCTCGTGCGAAGACATGCGAGGTTGTGCAAGTCGAAAGGCATGGAGAGTCAGAGTCATGGCGACAGTCACTTTGATTGGTGATGAAGTGAGTGTTATCGTTTTGTAGGCTCCAAATTCTTCCTCTTTCTTCTTGCATTCCTCATTTTCCCGCAATTTCTTCTCATGGCCTTCTTTTGTGCCATGGATGGGTCTAGCGACGACACGATTGTATGCCTTGCCATGAACAACTCAATCCTCGCAAAGGGCAAACACACTACGGTACCATAACAAGCGAGAATGCTCCATGATATATGCTTTGATCTGATGAAGTCAGGCCTTGGTAACCTGAACCCTCTGCTCGAAATGAAGCCCTGCCTCTTCTGAAGTAAGCTTGTATAGTCCAGGCTGGTCGACACATCCATAGATACTCGGGAAATAGAGTCTGAACCTCAGAACCAAGGCAGAAGGGCAGGCCGCCGCCGTTCTCCGCGGTTTCCGTGGTGGCACCTGTGTGATGAAACCACCTCAGTTTATCCAAATGCCGTAGACGAGAATGCCTCTCGGCAGCTTCAGCATCAACCAATAGGGTCCCGATCTGTCTGGCTGAGCCAGACCACATCTTTTGTCGTGGGGCACTCCTGGATCTTTCCTGATCCATCATGCCAATTTTGGCCCTGGTGGTATGCGATGCTCAGCGTTTGGGATAGGATTTCAACGGCAGTACTTCGCTGGTAGTAGGACTCCACTGGAAGCTGGAAGCATGGGAGATATATGACAATAGAGATAGTTCGATCGGACCGCCTTCTTTCACGGAGAGCCTGCTCGTTGGGCAGCGGCCAGCCATGTTCCGGCGGAGAGTATAGCCACTGTTGGTCGAGATGTGGGAATCTGCAACCACGAGTAGACAGATGTAATTTCTGCGATGCTTGAAGCGACGTCGGCTGCATTAGAGGGCAATTGTTCTGGCTGAGCGGAATGATGCCGCGGGAGGAGTAGTCCCGTGTCTGTTCGTCAACGGCAATATCAGCTCGACAATCGATCAATTCCTTGGTCAATCTGAAGAGCACTGTGACGACAGCAGTGGGCCTGGACGCACTGGGAGCTGAACAACAACATCCCGACACTACAACACCTCGTACTGCAGAGCTGTAGAGACAATTGCTAGCATGATGGCGCATTTCTACGCTACCAGGAACAACCGATCGACTCGAGCGAGTATGCGTTAGGACTAAGTCACAACACATATAGTCATCCAACATTCGCTCGCTATGGAACGGGATCACTCTCAGCATAGCTGCTGGGCGCGGTGGTGGTCTCTTCAATATGGTTCCGTACCAGTATGCAGATAGCAGAGGACTGATGCTACGGTGCCAAAGGAAATGGTCGAGGGTAGGGAAAGGCGACAATGACTAGACTTTACGATCGTCTCGAATGTCCTGGTATTGGTCGTTGGATAAAATTCGAGTCGCCGGTATCCGGAAGAAATGTGGATTTTACATACTCCCACATCACCAAATTAGCAAAAGCCAGAGCAAATCATCCATCCTGCCGAGAACCGGCGGAGAGTCTCACCTTGAGAATATATGCTCAGCTGGCTACCAAGCGCAGCTGAGCAAGAGAGCAGTGCTCTCTCATTTCCCTTCAGCGCGCTCCACCAGCGCTTCGTCCAGGCCGATGGGGTAGTACGACGCTCGATCTGCCTTTTTCTGCGCCCAGACAATATCACCTTTGAGGTAGACAACCGCACCGCCCTTTCCAGTCGCGCTGGCAGTTATGCGGAATAATGGCAGTCCGTTTTGTGGATGAGCTTCCCGCAAAGGCACTAGCGTGAGGTCCTCGTCGGCACACCAGGCCTCCACGATGTCCTTGAAGTCTTGTGCCAGCTCCATAGGCTGCATCGGCTTTTGAGCAGCGGCGGCTTGAGCTTCGAATCTCTTTCCGATCTCTTTGGCCACAGGTCGTGCAGGACCCGCAGCTCGTGCAGGCAACTCGCTGAGCGAAATGCCTTCATCCTGAAGATCGAGTGCTTTGGTGATGAGCTCTGTCCCCTTCTCCCATTCTCTCGCGACGTCGGGAAGTAAATTGAGCTTCTCAGGTATTTGCGACTTCCACCATGTGAACCACTCACCGACTTCCTCAAAGTTCGCTTCGCCTGAGGCGAGCCACATGTGCAACGTGTCGAACCATTTCGGGAAAAATTCTGCTACCAGCAATCGTGCAAAGACCTCGGCCTTGAAGTAGTCCTGCCACTTGAATACGTTCTCCATTGGTGTCAAGTCCTGATCGGACGGGTCTACCTCGAATTCGGTAGACAGATGTCGCGCGAGCCTGGGCAGCAGGTTCTTGATGAGAATGTGATCTAGCTCAACGTGCAGAACATCCCGCCACTCCAAGAGACCCTGTAGTACACCTGAGCTTATGTCCCAGCCGTCCAACACTTGTCGCAGCTTTCGTTTCAGATCGACAATAAGTCCGGCAGAAGCTTTCGGATCAAGCTGAGGAGGCGGCAGGTAGGGCAACCAGGGGAACAGCCAGGTATGGGGTTGTGCATACCGAATCGTCACATGCTTATGGTGGTGGCTGCGTTTTCTTGGATCCCAACTTGGTAGCGCGGACACGAGCTTCGGTACGATGAGCTGTTCGACTAGGTTGCTGTAGACGAATGGTGGCAGAAGTGGCCGCCATGCATGTACAAGTGCAGTCATTGGAGCATGATTAAGGACATCCCAATTCGTGATCGTTGTTCGGACTTTAGGTAGCCAAATCGTGTATATCATCGTTTCGTATGCCGAAGTTGCCTTTTGTCTTTTAAACTTGCTGTAAGCTTCGTCAAGATCTGCGTGAAGACGTGTGGGTTCGAGCTGATCTAGGGAAGCTAATCCCAGGAGAAGCCGCATGCGTTGTAGATCAGGGACCAGGTACTCGGGTTCATCGAGCGGCTCCCAACCTGCCATCTGCTTTTTAAAATCGGGCACAATTGCGCCAATCGCTGCTTCTGAAAGTGAGTAGCGCTGGATGTCGTGCTTGTGAAGCTCTTGAAAATGTTCAAGCTTCTCGATAAGCAATTCCCATCCTGAGCTTGTCTCTTCGCTTGTCGAATTGGTGGATGCACTCAGTCTTAGACCTTCGATGGCATCAACAATAGCGTGGAGTTTCTCGAGCTCTTCTTTCTGTTGATCCACTTCGATCTGATGATGCCCTGCTTGCTCCTCGACGTATATTTTCTGCTCCTGCACACCATGCCACGCTTCGATGAATGCTTCAAGCTCTAGGCGTTCTCGCTTTGCGACTTTCTCCGCTTCGCTTTCTGCAGAGAGCATTGTTGAAGGTGTCATGAGTCCGGCTGCACTAGTCAGCAGCTTCGTCTGAGTGCCCGTTGCGTCGATAATCGAGCTCAGCATCTGCGGCGGCACGTCTAAACCTGGCGCTGCAGCCTGCACATCTGCGGCTGTCCTGTATTTGGTCTTCGTCTTTCTCGCTCCTCCAGGTGTGCTTATTCCGCTGCCAATATTGCCGGCAGCATTTTGCGAGCGCTTTGAACGTGCCCTGCGCGCCTTGCGTTCCTCTTCACTGCTATCCTCGTATTCTTCACCACGTTTCTCGGCAGCTCTGCGCTGTTCTTGTTTGTATTGCTCCGTTCGCTCCTTGACGGCGCCCACACCGGCTCCCTGGGGTCGCAGCTTGACCTCAATGGGATTGACGATACCCTCGCCTTCTCGCCCAAGACCTTGGCCCTCTTTGTATCCCATCTTTGCCATCATTTTCTGCGCAAATGTCATCTTCCCAGCCCCTCCACCACCGCTTCCGCCGCCGCCGCCGCCGCCGCCGCCCAACTTGGGCGCCTTGTGCGGGCCATCACGACCACCCTGAAACTTGCGCTTCTGGGATGTATCCTCCATTGTGGCTTCAGGGTATGCGAAGAGTCGCGACAGCGTGCATGTTAGACTGCGTTGATCGACCCAGTGCTGAATGAAGTCTCTGAGTCACGGGATGAATGCGCGGTTGGCCGCTCGGCGACGCGGTACGATCGCATGAAGGATCAATATGGTTTAAGGTTTGCCGGCGACGTCGCGAAGTCTATCTTGGCCGGGAAGCTTCGGGCGACGTCTTCAACACGTCTCACCCCACCCGCTTACGTGCCCTTTGCAGCACACGACGACGTCGTCCAGTGGGTCTTGCGGCGAGATCACGCTACGATGCAAATATCGCGCAGTGCTGCTCGCCCCCTGAGGCCATGATTTGCTGTCACTCGAGCCGACTCGCCCTTGGGATGTCGATGATCGGGCGGTGACAATAGGTACCTGACATCGCCATCACTATCGATCCGGTTTGCTGGTCCAGGACATTCAACCTATGCGCGAATAATACTGTACATCCTTCACAAGGCATAAGGTATATGTACAGTACATCCATGGTATCTGTACAGGCGCAGCAGGGGCCCGGCGATGCACACGGCAGTCCATCCGAGCCGATGATCTCGCGATGAATCCTTCCTTAGACGGCCACGCAATGCCTGCTACGACGCCCGTATTTCGTCGCAGCCCTGCTACTGGCATTATGTTAAAGCTGTCCGGTTGAAGCCCCGTTAACATTTGCAAGCAAAAATGCCGTTCTGGCCATCCGATTGCCTCCATGCGTGCCTATTATACTCGCTTCCCTTCGACTTTCACCCAGACCTTCCTTGTTCTTTCCTTGCCAACATTCGGGAAACCTGGGAAACAGCTTTCCCTCACGAGTCAACCGTCGCTGCACTAGTGTTCTTCGTTATTCACAGCTCACTACTTACACGCACATCATCGTACGCGCACCGTGGTCCATTCACACGCCAGACGCATACCTTAACCTTATCCATACTTCGGTAGTTGGTCGCATGCGCGAGAATGGACGGCGAGAGAACGGCATCGCGCCTCAGGGCCAGGGTATGCATCCATTTCCCTCTCAGGCTGTGTCCATATCGAAGCGAAGCATATTGCTCAAGCAACAGCTGGCTCGCTGGGCTTGACAGCATGGTCGACGCGCTGAGAAAGCGAGATGCGGTCCACATTGTTCTCGTAGACGATAGTGATAACTGTGCTATGGAGCCGACGAAAGCGCCATCCTCTGAGTGCATATTCTTGATTCGCTTTGGAACGCAGCTGGTCCCACAGATCTACACAATGATCATAAATCTTTTGGGGGGTCCACTACTAGGCCAATGCTGATCAACTCATAGTCAGAAGCTTTACCACCGACGAGAGATATTCGCCTACCACCTGCTGAGCCCAGCGAAGCAACTGGTGAAAGGGACGAAAATGCCGCAGGATCTCCCTTTGGCCTGCCCAGACGGGCAGCAACATCCGTGGTCAGAGAAATGCGCTCGCCACCCAGAGTCGCCACTTACTCACTGCCGGAAGTCGTTGAGACTGGCTCTAGCCTTCTACGCCGCCGGAGTACTGCTATCTCAAGGCGAAGTGCTCGCGCTCCCAGCACTATCGGAAACAGATCACGACTGAATACCATGGGCCAAGCTGGTCCTGATGACAATCCAGCTCTGAGGGCTGCTCACGAGAACTACGTACACCCGCAGTACACTCAGCTCAATCCAGCATACGAAGAACCAGCGAATTCCAAGCCAGTGTGGAGCTTGGCCAAGCCTTTGCCTCGCGTTGTTCGTCCTGGCATGGTACCAACAGAGAGCGAGATCGAACTGGCACATAGGCCAGCGGAAGACAGCCAGAAAGCTGGTCTCGACGTTGATCCTATCGATCTGGAAGAAGGTAGAGTCCAGCTATCATTTAATCCGGCCAAACTTTCCGCTCAGCTGAAGGACTCAAGGGCACAACGGGAAGCGAACTTCGTCGACACCCTCGTGCGGCGGGGAACCATCACGTCGCGCCTTCCGACCAGGCCTACGAGGGCGTCTTCTACGATTTCTCAGACTGGACGTAGACGGGCCACAAGTCAGGTCTCACAAATCCAGATGACACCACAAGAAGCGACCCTCGAAGAAGGCCAACTAGGCGAAGAGTTGCGTAGACCAACATCCTACACTATACAACCTCAACGTTCACAGCTCGATGACGGCCCATTACCGGAAGATGCTCTCCCAGTTCAACCCTCCGCGGGTCAGCAGGGCCTCGCTCCAGATCAACTGGAGTCCATCCCAGAGCACAATGAGCCTCCAACACGCCGACACTCAACTGACAGCAACCTATCCCAGAAGACGATACAAGTGGACGAGGAGCCCGAGATCTACGCTGACATGAACAACCTCAAGCTAGAAGCCGAGAATCCTCCTCTTTACGATGAGCTGCTCAACAACCATACTACCTGGTCGATTTTCCGGACCAAGTATCGCGAATTCCTGGCAGAGTTTCTCGGTGTCTTCCTTCAATTGACGATCGGATTTTGTGCCGATATATCTGCTACGCTCAATGGAGCTGATGCGAACGTCAACACCACAGCATGGGCCTGGGGCTTCGCGACAATGATTGCAATTGTAAGTGAGTAAGGACCCGTCACACGTAAGCAATGTGTCGTCAGCATATCTTCGTCTCAGCTCCAGAATCCGTTCGACGGACGCATCATGCTCTGCTCAAAGACTTTTGAGGCGCTGCCACTTTTCCAAGAAGCAATTGACATTGCAGAGACACTCGCTGATATTCTTTTCTTAGTATGTCTCTGGTGGCATATCAGGAGCACACCTCAACCCAGTCATTACCATCATGCTCTGGTTCTACCGCGGGTTCCCGAAGCGGAAGATGCTTCCGTACTTCTTCGCTCAGTTTCTGGGAGCCATAGTGGCCGCCTTCACAGCTTACGGCCTCTATTCCGCTTCCATCAAGCACTACGAGATCACCAATCCCTCAACAAACATACTCAATGGCTTCGTGCCAGGACAACGCTATACCTACATCACTCCGGCTGTAGCCTTCTTTAACGAGTTCCTTGGTGTGGCTTTCCTAACCTGTGCTGTTCTGGTAAGTACAACACCCGGCTGCTCGAAGTGTTTACGCCAAAGTGGTAATATCGCGAGAATGTTCATTGCGAAAATGCCATGCCATGCGCTCAGCACATGTGTCATCCTCAGGTTGAATAATGTTGAACGACTACCGCTTGCAGATGCAGCTCGGGCTTGTCGTACACCTTGACACTCCTGCTGACTCCTACATAGGCTCTAGGCGACGACCAAAACGCCCCCCCAGGGGCAGGCATGAATTCCCTTGTTATCGGCCTCCTTATCACTCTCCTCAACTTCGCATTCGCCTACCAATCCGGCGCAGCATTCAATCCCGCCCGCGATTTCGGGCCACGTCTTTCCATGCTAGCGCTAGGCTATGGCACGCAGCTCTTTACGAACCCGTTCTGGTTCTATGGTCCATGGGCAGGCGCACTCTGTGGAGCCATGATAGGTGCGGCTATGTATGATATCTGTATCTTTGAGGGAGGAGAGAGTCCAATCAATTATCCATGGACGAGGACGAAGAGGAGCTGGAAGAAAGGGAAGGCGAAGTGGGCCAGACGGGTTAGGGTGGAGGGGTCGATTATGAGGAGGAAGAGGAGTATGGAGAAGGGACCGATGGAATTGCAGATGGAGGAGGGGAGGCGGGGCAGCGATTTGATTAGAGGTGCTTTGATGTCTGCGCAATCCAGCGCGAGATAAGGGTTTGGACATGAGCTGGGCGTCATATTTTGCTTTGATGTCTTAGCAGTTTTGCATAGTGTTGGCGCGGTGATGGGGAATCTCCTCCGGATAAGAATTGACATTCGGCAACATATGGGATTGACTTGTACAGTAGGCTGCTCTCGGACGGTGGCTGTCACATGGTTATAGACATTCGAACATGAAAGCTCTGTCTGTGCACAATGAATGGTATTTCGGCAGCAAGAGGGTGGTTAGGGTACGCATATGCCACGAGAGCCAACAACATCAGTCGATGTCGTCGAGATACCCTTTTAATGACCAATATATCTCATTAACAAGAAGTCGGAGTGGGATGGCGGATGGCAGGCTTGGCTCGGGTTTCCTGTTGCAAATACCGCTGAGAACGAGATAGGTTGGCGACCTGTGGTGCGCCGCCACGAGTGACGCATGAGAACTGCTTTGCAAACAGTGTGGACGACTAGAAGTATGACAGTGCTACGAATAGCACCTCGACTATGCCCTGTGGGACTTTTCAATTCCTCGTCGTTATTGATACCGCCTGCCAGGATAATCGAGCTTTTTAGGAGGGTCCAGCATTAGCCACCACTTCTCACTCAAAGCCACCGCTTCTCTCAGAGCCACCTTTCTCTTTTGCTCCTCAAGGACGGTTGGTAATGCGCTTGCTACACGTAGCAGAGATGACCGCAGCAATAGCTCTGCACTGACTTCCTTCTCGGCTTGCCTCCAACCTGATATAGGCGAATTGCATGTCTTGTTCCCATCTGGTATCGACCATTCTTCCTCACACAGCATTAGGATCTTGAGCGCTCGTCGTTCCAGCTTTGGCACCATCCTTTAGCTTCCCTGCTCTGATCTCCGACTCAATTTGTCCCATCACCGTGCCGGCCTGATCCTTCTCGGGTTCAGGGATGTGGGTAGGAAAGCGGGCCTGCTTGAGCGTCTGAGGTCCTGAAGGCAGATATCTGGGTTCCAAGAGTCCAATCTACATATGTCAGTTCAGAGTCTCCTTGATCGGATGGCTGAGATGTTCACCCCTTACCATTGCTAATAACCTCCAGACTGTGTCACTCGGCTGTGCACCCACTCCCAACCAATATTTCGCTCTTGCCACATCTATCTTGATGTCTTTCTGCTTCCTGTCGCCCGGTTCTGCGCCGACCGGGGTTTTGGGGATGGGATCGTAGGTCCCTAGCACTTCCATTGGCTTGCCGTCGCGTGCAGATCGAGCTTGTGCGAGAACGATATTGTAGAAGGGTTTGTGTCGCTTTGCGCCTCCTGGCGTGCTGACGCGCGCGAGGCGGAGTCTCAGAACCATGTTGGCGAGAATGCGTATTTGCCAGAATATGGATTGGGATGAAGTCGCGGCATTGTTCCCTTCGCTTCACCTCCGGCTTGGCGGCCATCTCTCCGCAAGCCAGCACGACTTGGGCCGCTGGACCCCTGCCAGCTCGACACGTCGCCCAGCATCTTCACGCGACTTCAAACAGTGTCCACCGATACAAGCATTACAACAATGGCCACAACCACAACCACAACCACAATCATGTCCCGACTACAACCCGATCGATCCGTCAAGCGAAAGAAGGAGCAGCGCACCGACATCTGGTCGTCTCTCCTAAGACAAACGCGCGAAGCACA
Source organism: Microcyclosporella mali (assembly GCA_002785985.1). Lineage (NCBI taxonomy): Eukaryota > Fungi > Ascomycota > Dothideomycetes > Mycosphaerellales > Mycosphaerellaceae > Microcyclosporella > Microcyclosporella mali. The sequence goes on from NHNU01000009.1 coordinate 794,001, forward strand.
AGCTCGGTCACGAACGCAAGCCGTGCAGCATCGCTCTCTGGTTCTCTGTGGTGGCTCACCCGGTGACCAGCGATCGTTCTTGCAAAATCTATCGCGGCCACCGCCATCTCAGCCTCTAGCCAGGAATCAGGAACGAAAACAGCAGAAAGGTAGGGGAGAACTGAGGCTGAGCAATAAATACGCCTACGGATATGGCCATGTGACGCTTTTCTCGCCGCCACCTCAGAGTGGAGCTGGTGTGCAGGTGTTGGGCGCTGAGGCGGAGGAGGTTGCTCGGGTAGAAGTCCACACCGTACCCGAGGGCAGAGAAGAGTACGTGGGCACATTACGGACATTGTTGGGAAGGAAGGAGGGCGTCGATGGTGCGAATGCCGACGGGGAGATGATAAACGATGAGGAGACAGTAGAGAGCGACTCAAAACCTCCGGGTGTCTGCATACTGCTGAGTTGGAATCAGCCTTGGAAATTCCTGGATCAATTGAGGAGATGGATACAGCTGCTTGCAAAAGCGCTACTACAACCAGGAGCTCTGGCGATTGATCCTACGGACGTCATAAAAGAGGCACAGCTGGCTGTAACGGTCGTGATACAGCATACTGAAGCGCAAGAAGAGCTGTTCCGAGAAGGATACAAAGAGGAGGACTTCGACTACATATCACAATGTCTGCGGACAGCGCTGCTACCACTCCATCCTTTAAGCGCTTTGGTCTACACAACATCATCAACGCCGCCGCAGCAACCAGGAAGTCCTCTACATGAAGCCCAAAAGGTCATTTACTCGTCTCTCGGCTTGGACCTGGCAGCTTTGAGTCCCAAAGCACCGCGATCCGGCGACAGCGCAAAGAAAGACGAACTCGGCCCCAAACATGAATTCATGGACCGTATGGCCATAATAATACCTGCAGGGTGGGACAGCGCTGCGTTCATCCGCACTCTCAGCGAGACATTCTCTCCAGAAGACATGCTAGGTTCTTGGCTGGCAGACCTCCAACCTCCGCCAGAACCTAAACAACTCCCTGCAGAACACGACACGAATGACACGAAAACAGAGGCTCAATCGAATGGCGGCGCCGAAGTCTACGAGAGCTCACCCGTAGATGAAGATGACGAGATCGATACTCCGCTCTCACCTTCCAAGATATCACCCTCAGCAGTCCGAACTTACGAAAGCAGAGTCGCGGATCCACAAGCCCATAAATCTCAACGGTCGCTTCCAAACGAAGTCACTACGAAAGCTGACCAGAAATTCCTCTCAGAAATGCGCGAACATCTTCAGCAACTTGAAGCTCAAGATCGCGAGCGAGAAGCAAATAGTGGACGAGGAACAGGCGTATCCAACACTAGTCTCGCTACCAGTCGCGTCGTCGGTCTTCCGAGCGGCGAACAGACCGGTGCTCTCAATGAGCTAGGAGACGTAAGCTTCAATGTTGGCGGTGTAAGCTACGACACCATAACGGCCGAAGCGGCGATCGAGAGACTGAAACGCCCGCAAATCTCTTCGCCACTGTCGCCCACGCCCAGGAATACAACGCCCAAGGCCTCGAGACAGAAGGATCGGGATCCTGAGTCTTCAACCTCAACGCCAGCTACTGGAAATAAGGAGTCGAGTGGCGGTGTCCCGTCGAGACAGGCGGCGGCTGATTTACCGATTGACCAGTTGGAAGCATACTTCCAGTCGTTGATGAGTAAGGGAAAGACTGGGACGCCGTCGAGGAGTAAAGAGTAATGAGAATGTCTATAAGACTGTCAAGCGCTGGTTCGTAAGCAACAATAGCACGGGAAATATCTCATGTCACGCTGCATCACTGATGAGCGCATTGGTGTGTGATGCCGCCATGAGCAATTTCGGTCATTCTGCCCGCAGGAGAATCGTGCAACTGGAAGTGGGCATAGCAAATGCCCGGTTGGTGGCAGGGATGTCGTGTGAAGTGGAGCTTGATACAAAGCTTATTTGAAAGCATGACGCAGATCGGCCTGTGCTCCCAAACCAGCAATCAATTTTCAGCCTCCTTACGACCGTTGTCGATTTGACGTCGATGTGCCAACTTTTGGACTACTCGTGGACTCTGCACACTAGAACTGGTTAGATATATATCGTGACACCAAGCAATGTCATCATTGCTTGGTAGTAGAGCTAAGTCTTCCCATGCATTGTCTTCCTGTCTCTCCTTCTTCTCGAGGCACCTCTAATTCATAGTTCGTCACTACCATGATTTTCACTGCCGCGTTGCTGGTCTTGCCGGCGCTCACCCTCGCTCTGAGTCAACAGCAACCTCTCTACTCAGAATACTCCTTCAATCCTCTGGAGCATCTGGCTGGCATTGCACCATATTTTGAACCTGCTGATCCACCAAGAGATCCATCTCCGCCTCAAGGATGCGAAGTTAAAAGGGCCGCATTCCTCGTACGGCACGCTGCAATCAATGCCAACGACTTCGACTATGAGACATACTTGGAGCCATTTGCGGACAAGCTAAAGAACACCACGCAAGATTTCAGCACGATCCCTGACTTGGCATTCCTTGCGAAATGGGAGGCACCAACTTTCAAGGAAGAAGAGCGTGTGACAAGGACTGGAAGGCTGGAGGCTGCGCAGCTCGGTGTTCAGATGTCGTACCGCTATCCAGATCTGCGCCTCCCCAAAAGAGTGTGGGCTAGCACAGCTGAGAGGACTGTTGTGAGCGCTGAGGGTCTTATTCGAGGACTGGAGATGGATGAGAATGAGATCAATCTGGTTCAGATATACGAAGGAGACGAGGCCGGTGCAGACAGTTTGACGCCGTACTCGTCTTGCCCTGCCTTCTCATCGTCAAGAGGCTCCGAACAGAGCTCTACCTACGTCAAGAAGTACACTGCGCCTATTCTCGCACGGCTACGAGACATGGCACCAAAGTTCAATTGGACTTCTAACGACGTGGTCGGGATGTTTGAGTGGTGCGGCTACGAGACTGTCGTTCGCGGAGACTCGCCATTCTGCTCCCTGGAGCTCTTTCGTCCGGATGAATGGCTGCAATTCGAGTATGGTCAGGACATCATGTATCACCATAACACCGGCTATGGCAATCCCATCTCAGGCTCCATCGGTTTTCCCTGGCTCAACGCGACTGCTCAGCTGCTGGCATCAGAGTCACCCGATGATCAAGACATCTACATTTCGTTTACGCATCGAGAGCTGCCACCCGTCGTCCTAGTTGCAATGGGACTGTTCAACAACTCGGCTATGACCGGCACGAATGACGTGAACGCCACCATGCCCCTCGACCAGGTCAACTACCACCGCCAATGGGTCAGCTCATACATCCTCCCATTCCTTACAAACATAGCTATCGAGCAGATGAACTGCTCCGCCTCATATGGCTATAAGAATGCAACGGACCCCACATTCTACAGAGTTTTGGTAAACCAGAGCCCTCAAACTCTGCCTGGATGTTATGATGGACCACTGGAGAGTTGCTCAGCTGCAGGCTTTGAGAAGTTTGTGACTAGCAGAGGCGAGATGTTTGCGGATTATGATTCGGCTTGTGAGGTGGATTATAAGAATTCGACGAATGTTGTGAGCTTTTATACGAGCAGCGATAATGGGACCACGGTCGGGAAGAAGTGATGTATACTAGTAATGCAGATGTAATTTCACGCGTTCTAACTAGCATGTGCGTGCGACGAATGAAGTGAATAAAGAAAAACTCCTTTGCGCCATTCAATGTGTCCTTATACATGTGTATCTTACCGTCTGGTGTTCCTCATCATTGATTGACATACGCCCTGTCACGTTCCGACCAATCATTGAAACGCGGAGCTGTCACCTGGAAGATCCGGGGCACGTCCAACCTGCAGACTGGCAACGATGCCTTCTACATCCGCCACGACAAGGTACAAAAAGAAGGACAGCACGGATGGCACCCTCACGTTCCCTGCGACGAAGGACTTCTTGTATTGGTCGCCAAAGGAGCCGCCCAGTTCCACACCCACCGTGACGATTTCCATCAAGGACATCACCAATCTGCAAGCAACGCCTGCAGGCTCGAAGGCGCCCGCACTCAAGGTCGTGCTCGCCGATGCCGTGCACGTGTTCTACTTCTCACATGGTCAAAAAGCATGGGATGAACTGGGACTCGTCAAGGAGGTGGTTTCGGCTGCGATACAAGACCTCAAACACGCTGCTGTGCCGCTGGCTCAGACTGCTGCAGGGAGTGGGACGCCAGCACGAAATGGCGTGGCGAGCGGGCAGAGTGCGGCTATGGCGATAGCCAAGGCCGTATCGTCCAAGGCAGAAGAGCAATGGTATGATGACGCGAAGCTCAAGGAGGACAAGGCACTGCAGGCGAGCCTGTTCGCGTCCGATCCTGCGCTGGAAGCCCGCTTCAAGCAGGCCATGAAGGACAAGCCAGACACTGTATCCTTCAGCCAGTTCACATCTCAATTCTGGGCGACAAGACTACACCTCCTGCGAGCTCATGCTGTAGAGAGGGAACAGAAAGCAGGAGAGTATAACGTCTTGCCGACTATCAAGCATTACGACGTACCTCCGCCTCCTGACAAACCTGAGGCAGGATGGACAAAAGCGTTGTCCATCGACAAAGAGCAGATCAAGCTGCTACTCAAACACTATCCACTTCTGCGCACAGCCTATGACGAGCTCACGCCGTCGCCCCTGAGCCAGGCTAAGTTCTGGGAGAAATTCTTCCAGACTGGTGGTCGACTCCGCAAAAAGCTAAAAGGCGAGAGGATTCTGGATACCGACCTGCGAGATCAGCATCTGGACAAGTACTTGGACTATGACATGGAAGGTCCTCAGAAGCAGCAAGGAACGTATGTTCCGAACTGGATGAACCTGGAGGGCAATGAGCAGGATCTCAGTCAGAGGGGCAATCGACCAGATTCTGAGTTACGCCCATCGAGTATCTCAAAGGTGCCAGTCCTCAGGATATTGAACAACTTGTCTGAAAGGTTAATGGCGCATGTCGCTCCCGAGGATGGGGAAGCTCATCGCCCCATTGGCATGGACGAGGAGACATTCGACCAGCTCAAACTTCAAGACTTAGCCAGAGAAGACATAGACAACAGGGTTGTACTCAACATCAAAGAGCAACAGCGGTACGCCGGAGGAAATGTCGAGGATCTCTCTGCAGAAGCCAAGCTATATGCTCGACAGGATCCCAACAAAGTGCTAGCGACATTGCGTGAAGATCTCGAACCTTCAAGTCTTGGAGCTGATATTCAAGGCACGCTCAGGCTTGACCAGGCCATTGGGTATCAGACCGCAGACGAGTCCGACTCGGAAAATGAGGAGACATTGGAACAGAACAACGGCACGGCCCAAAAGAAGAAAAAGGGCAATGTTCGTGTGGGATCACATGCTGCATTGTCTTCAGCGTCTGCCAGCATTGCATACTCCATCAAACGACGCCGTCAAGCTGCCTCTGCAGATCCGAATTCCCTCAACGGCCTCAGCCAAGCCACATTTGACAACATCACCATGACCCACAACACCACAACAGAATTCCTGCACTATTTCTGGTCACTCTTCCTATCGGGCGATGCATCTCGAGCTGCTGAGCTGGAAAAGCTCGTGGCTTCCCTTGACAATTCCATGAACAGAATCAACGCCGTCGCCACCACTGCTGAGGAGGAACGTCAGAAGATTTTGGCCGGCATGAAAGAAGAAGATCGTATCTACCTTGAACGCACGAAAAAGCGGAGGTATAAGGCGTCGAGATACGAACAAATCCAGGGTGGCCAGAAGGCTGTGATGGAGATGGTACGGCCGACTGTGGAAGCGCTGCACAAGGCTGAGCAGGCGTATCGTAAGGCTTATGAGGAGCAGGTGCGGGAGGCCAACATTACAGCTTAGAAAGAAGGGATTGGGCTTGATGGTAATTAGAGAATGCTTGGGCTTTACACTCTCGGATCGTTCGTCCGTGGCCAACTGCACTACTCTTGACCGTACTCTCCGTCTTAGCTACGCCTTGAAGCATGGGCTGAATAAGTACAGTGCAAGAAGACTTTACTATAAGTAGATTCTCCACCTTCAATACTCGAAGCACTTCACCCTCGACTCTGCCACATACTCGAAGCGAAGACTACAGTTCTGTACCGGCACACCTTCGTTCCAGCCATGACTCAGAACCTTGAAGTCGTCCGTAGGTAAAGTTAGCCATGCTCAGCTACCATGGCATGAGTACGTACAGATATAACATTTGGACCAGCACAAGATGACTGCCGCATTGTCAATACATCAACTAGGTATCTCTCTCGCGTGGACATAATGGAAGGACGTATCCTGGTTCTTTGCGACGGAATCACAGGAGCTCCACATGCCACAATTTATGGCACGAAATCGCCACGGTAGAAATCGGCTTGCACCTCCCTTCACCTTTACCATGTCGACTTGCCTTTACCAAGTCGATGATGACCAGGCAGATACCACTTACCATTCAGCTTTCATTCCTTCCCATCTGAAGACGACGCGACGCGCGCAAGGCATCCAATGTGAACGAAGACGCGATGCAGGGCATGTATGTTGCGAGCAGTTATGAAGTCCCTGTGGTACGGAAGGCTTTCCTTTCTCTCTACGTCCTATCCTATTCCCTTTATCGAGTGCACATTCTCCAACTCTTGCTCGAGGTCGTCGGCGTCAGTCGTCGGACCTGACCTCATCTCTCCCCTGACTTGCCACGCGGGGTGTTTCGACTGGTTGGTTGGTTGGTTGACGGCTATGTATGTCAAACAGTTCGTTCATTCGTTCGTTCAGTGGGACAACGCAAGTCTGACGGGGCTTATGTTTGTGTTTGGATTCACTCGTGGGTCCGTGGAGACCGACGACACGATCGATCTGCGAATTGGGTCATCAGAGGGGGAGAGGCGGCACAGCTGAGAGACAGAAGCGTTTCGAGGGGCACGACTCAGACCAGACACGTTCGCTCTGAGAGCACGGAGCCATACTGCGAGGTTTGGAGCCTGTCACCTGCAAATTGCGACAAACCGTCTTCTACCGCTCAATCGATAGCCTATGAGTGACAAGACTAGGCGGTCCATCCAGGACAGATGACTCGAGTACTGAGTCGTGCTTCTATGTGCTCTGACAAAACTTGGTACTGTGGCTTACAGCTAGCTATACGTGCCTCAATGAAATGAAGTTGATGCGCCCATGTATCTTGTCAATCGTTACATTCCAGCCGGTAGCGGACGACAACAACAGCGCGTATGATGCATTGAGGACCACCAACGTGACATCCACCCTCTTCGACGAGATTCTCGACACGTTGGAAAAGTCGTAGCACTTTCGTTGTAGCCTTCTCCAGCTGGCTCGATCGTTGACACACCAACACCAAATCCTCAAAAGCCAAAGCTCCATCTCTTCCGCGCCATCATGCAGAACAAGCCTCGAGCTGCAGGAGCTCGTGGAGGGTTGCTGCTGTCGGGCTAGTGGAATGGCGGTGTCCAGTGTCCTCGGTACGTATTTGTCCTCCTTGCAGAGTCTGGGCGGCTAGCCGTGCAGCTGAGTATTGGAACTCTCGATTCGTCGGTCGTAGGGGGCTAGATCGATGCGGAGTGCAGGTCAGCTGTACGATGCAAGAGCGAGGCGTTGAAGCGCAGCTGAGCTGGGATGGTGAGTGATCTGGAGCGGCGGATGGGGATCGAGGCTGTAGAGCAGGATGTCCATGGTTGTTGTATGGCTGATCAATGGATAGGTACGCTATAGCTGCGCGATGTCAAGTGTTTCTCCAGGCTTCTGAGGCTGGGGGACAATAGTGCACATGGGCGACTGAGCAATGAGAGTGACACTTACTGCTCGGGTCGCGTCTATTGGTCGCGTCAACGATACTGCTGTCGGCTCTCGTGGACGTAGACCCTGTTGCTCATACACCATGGTAGACCATATTCGGGTCTGTTTCGCTCCTCTCGTCTCGAGATGATGGTTACTCGGCGCGCAATCGCAGCGTTCGTGGTGAGATTCCAGTCAAGCTGCTGATGAGTGCCCTCTGGTCATTGTGCCGCCAGACAACTTGATCATAGCTTTCAGTAGAGGTGCTCCCGCTCGAAAACAGCAGTAACAGGAGCGAGGCTCGTTCGGACATCCATACGGTGCAACAACAGATCACCACAGGGCAGGAGCGCAAAGCGATAGCAATCTAGCTGCCCCTGAGTCCGCATCCAACACGAAGATTGAGACCAATCCGAGGTGATAGGAAGGTACGCTCACCGTGGAAGCTATCGCAAAGGTCACGTCCGTTGCGATATCAGTCTGTGGGAACAGATCTCGCGAAAGCGTTCGGCTGAATCGAGTCCCACAATCTCCATCGTCTCTAGTATCGTCAGGCTTCGCCCTGCCTCGTGCGTCAGCGTGAAGTGCCTCGAGCCACGGTGCAGACGGTCCACTGGCCTCGAGGCTTCTCGCACTGGCACGATGCTTAGACATCCCGTCCGATCTCGACGGTGAGTGCGTTCGCGAGGCTCTGAGTATCGGCCGGGCGCCGGAAAAGGTCGTCGCTGGGGTCGATTCGCGAGGCAAGAAAGGTCTCTGTTTCGAGAGGGTCGTCTGCGTCTTTCCACAGTTGAGGGCAAAGATATTCCAGAGGATATGTCGGTGTACTCCCTCTGATCTGTTGTGCGCGCAAATGATCCCTCCTCCTCGTCACCCCTCGATGCTTAGCGAAGGTGCGCCGCTCTGGTGCTCCCAGAAGTCCTCGTCCATGCAGAAGAGATGAAGTTGAAAGAGACAGTCTGAGAAGATTCACCAGTACCCTACCTTTGCGCTACTACTGCTGTTGCTCATCGCTCCCATGTTTGACAGAAGAGAGAATGCACTACCACCAAGGGCCCATGTCGCGTCCAATCCATCTACCGAGGAGGAGGGACCAGGAAGCGTTGTTCGTCGCACGCTACTATCCCATACAACACGAAATGAACAAGAGCAAGGACTGCACCGTTCGATACCCCCTCGTCAGTGGGTTTGTAGGCTGCAGGCTGATACCGGCGCGCTATCACCCTGCTACATGCGAGCGGTGACTTGGTGGAATGAGGCATTTGTTCAGACAGCTGTCTCACAAGAATGTTGCCGCGGCGAAAGGCCAGAACACGTAAACGTTCGTCAAACGACAACAGTCCTGACTCCTGCTTGCTGCTAGAGAGATTTGCCTCACGATAGTAGAGCATTTCATGCGGTAGTTTGGACGCTCGCAGCTATCGTATTCCAAAGCACATGCTAAATTGACCAGGGGCGTACGACCGTTGCCATGTCAAACAAATTTACCATGTTGGGAAAGGTTAGCACGTCAAGCCGTTGAAGGACAAAACATCCTTGGAGCAGCATCCGCCACTTCCAACGTTCAAGCGCCAAGAGCGCAACCTCTCGCACGCCGAGCAGTGATCGCCGACGAACATGTCGTGCCTAGGCCCTCCCAAAAGAACACGGCAGTTGTCATTGAGGTCGAACCTCAATGCTCTGCGCGAGACGTCTCACCATCGATACAAACTCCATCGAGGTTCAAATGAAGGATGGTAATCGGCATGCAGTTGACAGCACAGCGGCGATTCCCGCTTCGCATTAGATTGACCTCGGATCATCTTCCTCGCAAATGCTCGAGGAATGCTAGGACCCAGCAGGAAACCATGTCAGATGCCTATCATCGGCGGCTGTGCCACCGCCGTGCTGCCTCGAGAGTCGATGTCGAGGAAAATACGGGGACTGCCTTCTCGGAAGTGACGTTCATGTTTGCACACGGCTCGATCTCGCGAGAGAAGGAAGCACGCTGGGCAACTTTGATTTCTTCGCTTGTTCAAAAACAGGGAATGGTGCTGCAACTTCCAACCTTCGTGCCTGAACTCCGGCCTCTTCTGACATTCGCTGACTTGAGAGCATTGAACGCCTGCTTACGCCGTCAATTTCGTCACGCTGCTTACCAAGGAACTTGTGTGAGTATTTGAGCAACAATGCTGAAGCTGAACGCGAGTCATGATGCGGTGCAGCTTAGTGGCCAATGTGATGTCTGATGGACTCGTGACTAGGTTGGGCCGAGATCCTGCGGGTGTAGAGCTTGTTGGGGTTAGAGTTCCTGTGGCCCTTTCAGCAACGGCGGCCTTCTTCTGTGCCGATCCGGAGGCATGTACCGAACTGCCCTCAACGTTAGAGTTTCCACCGACGAACGCTAGGCACATGAAAATACTGCGGTGCAGTGCAGAGTTTTCGTGGCTGTTTCATTGTGCTACGACGCCGATCACTGAGGCGGTGCTGTGCATATGGAGAACGAACGAGATGATAGATTTTCCGCCCAGCAGCGAGTACCCAATGAGGCTACCTGCTCGTTACCGACAGATGCGAGGAAATTTGTCTGTTGTTCCTCGGGCAGCAGAAATATCAGAAGTCATTTCCGTTGTAGTTGTAGACAGAACTTTGTCATTTGCGACTGAGTCAAAAAGCCACTCTCGGTAGTGGCCGGCAAAGAGGCAAGGGCAATGAGAAACGTCGGGGACGTCCATCCGCACGCGAGTTTCTCCATCATGCTCCCTGCTCGTCATTGTTGATCTCGGCGTGGCAGCCTTGTCATCAGCTGGAAAAGGTGGCAGGTCGTGAACAAGATGGCTTCTGCATGCGGTACGTTACACCAATCACAGCATGCAATAAGATCTGCAGTACACACGGCAGTATCATTGATGGTTGAGAGCCACGTGAAACCTCGCACAAGGCATTGTCGTTCGCCCAGGACAGCATGACCTCTTTCCCGTGCTTCCGGCAATGAACGCCCCCTCGGCCCTCCTGAGGCGCGCAATTCTGGGGCGAAAGCGACGCTTCCGAGCAGTCGACATGCATGAGCTTCCGCTCTGTCCCACCTCTAGGAAGCCTGACTTGCTGACGATTCTCGATGTCGGCTTGGCCAGGTGACGATCGGAGTGTTGCCCGGCTGGGCCTACTACAGGCTAGGAGTGCAGAAAAAGCTTTGAGGAGCGAAAAGCAGCACTCCAGTTTCGGACTGGTGCAAAGATGCTTCCTGCACAGCCGTTGGTGCTAGGTTTCGGATAGCACGCCACCAGCTTCCGTGTCATCAAAAGCTCTAGCCGAGACGCCTGTTCTCGATACATGCATTCTGGTGTAGTTGATATGGCAGATGCTGTTTTTCGACGCTGCGCTTCAGCCATGTGCGACTCTCCAGGAGCCCATGCGGGTGTTCGAGAAGCGGCCTGGGGTCGAACCGGGTACGCAGTGCTCGCGACCGAAAGGTGACTGCCCTCACCCAGCTGATCCACCCTGTTGTGGTCGGTATCGGGTTCCAGGGTGCCTTGGAAAGCGGCTGGAGACGACGAGCTCCAGGCCGGAGAGGCTGATGCTTGGAGCCACGTGCCTGTGCATGATCTGCGCGCGTAGCACGCCACACGGTTGAAGGTACTATGCCTGCAAGTGCGAAGCGATGTGGTTGTGCAACACTACCCACCTACGGCAGTAGTAAAAAAGTGACACGTTTAACGATGGTGGTGAGAGTGCCACCTGCTCTCGCGTCGGGTCAGCAGCATACAACGGCACGGTACGTCGGAAGCAGTGCCAGCGCTCGCTCGTGAGGATTGCACGCATAGAGCCTGTCGTCATCACGTCTTGGGAATGCAGAAAATCTCCGGTGATGTGCTGATTGGGCGGAGCGCCAGGCTGACCAGCTTCGGCAGTGCGAGTCGGGCAGGATGGGGCGAATGCTATCCTAAGAGGCAGGTGAAACATAGTCGCATACATGTATGTACTATAGTGTAACTGATGGCTTCGGCAGAGACCCGGCGGTGACTTTGCCTGCTAAGCGATGTGGAGTAGGAGCAGACCGGGCGTTCTGATACGATGGAGTGGGTGCTGAGCTCACGCATGTGGAAGGCTTGCGCGCAGGGCACTAGAGAAAGCCCTGCAGGATTGGGATGAGAGCACCAGGATGCCCTGGCTAATTGATGCTTGCTCTTATGCACGTCTTATGCAGTGCGGCAGCGACAGGAATCGTGATGCTGATGCAGTCACAAGAAGGTCCGCAGTGCGGTGCAGTGCAGGCTGGGCGCTGATAGGGGAAGAGGAGGGCCAGCCGCCGGGCAAACCCCCGGGCCACATGACATTATCGCCTCATGCTCGATGAGCCGCTTTCGGCGAGTTGAATAGATTAAGTGTTTGACATTGTTATTGGGACGGTGCGAACTGCGCGGTGGGCGCGATGCCCGTTGCCCAAGCGTCGGCATTTCGCGGGTGATGGGTGTACAGGGTGGGGCTCTAAAACAAGGGAGGTCAAGGCGGTCGTGTTTGGCGCAGAGGCCCAAGAATAGCGGTGGATAGCATCATCATCATCATCATCGACCTCACGTCGTTTCGTTGAAGGTGATCGATGATGAGCGAGCGAGCGATGGGCGGGCAGAGCGAGGTCTTTGTGCCACCCAGCGTGCAGCAGCAGTAGACGCAATCATCGCCGACTATTGGCTTTCTCTGCCAGACGGGAGCTGCGCATGATCGCAGCTGCCAACTGATGAGCTGCAAAAGCGGCTGGGCTGTGACTCGGGATCGCGATGACAGGAGGGGGCCCATGTACATGTACATGTACCTGACTGACTGACTTGAAAGTAGACACGTGTCAACACAATTATTAGGATGATTATCAATGGACGTGCGGCTTGGTTGGGTGGCGATGTGCCTCCATAATGTCTGTGTGAGTCTCATGAAGAGGCAGTCTGCACAGAGTATTGCCCGTGTTATCCTCAGCGCGATGGAATGCGGTGTGGGTGGGGTGGGTGGATATGCGCAATGATGAGAGAGGAGATGATTGAGGGCAATTCCTTCTCGGCAGCGCACCGCCGGATGGACAGGCACGTCGTCAGTCAGGTCCCTAGCGTGCTGTACATATGTAGATGGATCAAGAGCGAGCATCGTATACGCCGAGGCGACTCTCCTTCTCAAGCAGGGCGGGCGGCATGACAGTGCGCGAGGTGTAGTTGGAGTGGTGATGGAAAACGGCTGGGTCAACGTCGTCTTGTGAAGTCCCTATATCAGAAGCAGAAGGGTCAATGCCGTTGCTGTCTGTAACCTGGTGGCCGTTGGGCGATGAAGTGGTAGCGCCGTACTGTGCGAAAGAGTACATGTAGGGTCACCGGCGGTGGTGCAGACTATTAGATGAAGCACCACTGCTGCACAACGGAACGGACGGGAGGCTGAAGGAAGCAGAGCCGTGCCTTCATTGGCCTCACATGTACACTCATCCTCCCCTCTCTCTCTCTCTCTCTCCGTTTGTGTAGTCATATCTCAGCCAAGGCAAGGCGCGGACGTGGGTGTGTGGAGACACTGGAGAGAGGTGCTGGGCGTCTGGCCGAGTGGGCGTTTCCCGTCACGGGCTGCCGCGTGGGCTTTCGTTGCCCGTGCACGCCAGCAGGAAGCTAGCGCAACAACGTCGCCCGTTTGTGAGACTAGATTAGCTGGGCCAGAGTTGAGTAGAGCGATGAGTAGTAGTAGGACCCTCTTTCGACGACGACTCTCTGCGCGCGCGCGCGCGCGCCCTGACTGACATCGCCTATTCGATGCCCAGTGCGGTGCGGTGCGGTGCTACGTCCCTCTTCTGCTTTGACTGCTTGTTGTGATCGTTGTTGTCGTTGTAACCATCTCTTCCACTGCTCATCATCGCCATCATCATCATCATCATCCTCCTCCTCTCCCTCCTCTTCCTCGACACCTACAATCCTGACACAGCCCCCAATAATAAGCTGGCATATCACACACTACCAGAATAATTGCCAGGTACGACCGACATTCACTTGACTAGAGTCATCTTGCACGCGCTCCTTGAGCACTGCTTGGGCCTCCCCTCCCCTCCGTCTCTGCGCTGGTTGGATGCTGGCATGTTGTCTGGCTGGCAGGCTGGCAGGCAAGCTATTAAGCACTCTGCTGACCCGCTGCCGCTCCAGGTGTGCCCACTCAGAGAGCAGGCCTCTACTGCTTGCTACACTACCATCATCCCTCGTCTCTCGTCGGCCTCGACCTACAACCTTGTTCGACATCCTCGTTCAACTCAAAACTCTATTCCACCGTTCGGCGCACCTGCTCGAGGTTGTTTTGCAGCAGCCCGACGCCCCCCTCGCACACCTGGCCTTGATCAACGCCTTTCCCGCAAGCAACACCATCCACTACTCGCCTGCTCCCTGCACCTCGCATTGCCTTCGGCATCCTGGCTCCTTGTGATCGCCCATCGCAACAACTGTCACCCTGCCACTACTCCTCCACCTCTGCCACCCGTCAAGCCTGACTTCGAGATCGAGCTCGCGCAGTAGTACTGTACGACCAGTGGTACTAGCCGTAGGTAAGACTGCTGTCGACGACTGCTGCTGCTGCTGCTGCTGCTGCGGTCGCTGCTACTGCTATTGGCGTCCCGTGCCGGAACTCCACCCGTTCGAATCTGCATTCTTCTACACCCACCGCCGCTCTGCCGTTGGGCATGGCCCAGGTACGTTGATCTGTCTTCTTGTTGCTGGCTTTGCTATTCACGTCCCACCCCTCCTCATCACGCTATGTCGCGCCTGCTGTCGTTTCTGCCCGGACTCTGATCATCACTCTCGATGATTGACGGCTCCCGCCTACATACGTGCCACTCGCCGCCGTCGCCGCCGCCTCGTCTCTTCCTCAGCTCCCTTGTGGCCTTGCTGGCGATTCATGCCCAATCCTTATTCGACCAAGGCCCGCCTCACTCGCTGTCTTTGACGCATGTGTGCTGTACACCTGCAACAACGCGGCTCTCCACCCACGCACAACATCCGCCCCTCGCACAAGCCGCCTAATATTCAGCAATAATCATGACGATGCTGTTCGAGTCACGACATCCGACTATGGTACCTGCCAATCCTTCCTGACTCTTCCACATCCACGCACCCACCCAACCATCACTTGCATGTTCTGAATCCACCCACCGATCCAGCCATCCATCCATCCAGATCCGGCCCTCCCGTCTGCAATACACTCTGCATCGCCTTGTCTTGTGTTTGATTGCCCTTCTCCCTCCGACACATCATCTCACGCACGACGGAAACTCAAACCCGCTCTTGAGGCACGGCGGACTCCATTTTCACTTCTCCGCTTTCCCTCAGGAGGGTCACAGAGCTGTCAGCAGCCGCCCGCTCTGACACCCCGGCTCCCTGCAACGTGCGGTATCCTTCCCGCCACCGCTTCGCAAGGACCCCTCCCTGGTCGTGACCTGCCAGCAACAATCATCCGACAATACTTGCAGTGTCAACATTCGTTCGCTCGACATTCACCACTTATCTCTCGTCGTTTCGCTGCCCCCTTCATCGATCACTGCTGCGAGGAGCTTCTCACTAACGCTTGCCATCGGTCTAGAATCCTCCAAATGCCGGGCAGCACGGTTTACCGCCACCACAACCTCTGCAGCATCCGCGATCAGCAGGGTTGATTCAGCAACACCGCCCAAACTCCCCTCACCAATCGCACTCCATCCAATCGCCATCCCAGGGACCCTACATCTCGCCGCACTCATCCACGCACAGCCTGTCCCAGCATCACTCTCCGTACGTCGGATCAGTGCCGGGAATACCCTCGCAACATCCAGGTGACCCTGCATTCTTTGGCGCCCATCCTAGCCCATACAGCACAAACAGTGCACCTGGGAGCTACGCATCGTCAGGTGAGTTGAAACCAATTAATTTGAAAACATGACACCCCGAGCCATATTGCATTTGATCGCCACGCTGCATTGGATGTCATGGCGACGCGTACTTTCGGTCTGGGACTGACCAGCTTTGCAGAACCAAACGAAAGCATGGCCACGCAGGCGGCAATCAGCCGTCAGACGTATCCGCCAATCTCGAGCTATCAGACGCCTCAGTCAAATTCGCCTGCCTCTATCCACTCTCCACAGACTGATGCACATGGGCGACCGCTGTATGCCATGCCCTCCATGCCGCAGCAAATGTACTACTCGCAGCAATATCAGATGCCGCAGCAATCACCATATGGCCAGCATCCCGCTGCTGCCTCACACCATTCCTCCATGACATCGGCGCCTGGGATGCTTATGTCGCACCAGTCCCAGCAGCAACAGCAACAATTGCAGCAGCAGCAGCAGCAGCAACAACATCAGCAGCAGCAGCAACAACAACATCAGCAGCATCAAGCCGGCCATCCCCAGTCGAATATGATCGATGCTAAACCTCAGCAATCTGCTCTGCAACGAACACCATCCGTCATTACACATCCACAGACTACTCCTCAACAGTCCTCGGGTCCAGGTATGATGCACCGACACTCCTCTAGCTCTTCGGCAGGCGGCCCTAATTCGAGCGCAGCACCAGGCCCAATTCCGGCTACGACCCCACTTGTTGTACGACAAGATAACAACGGAGTCCAATGGATCGCATTCGAGTACTCGCGCGACCGCGTGAAGCTGGAGTACACTATTCGCTGCGATGTGGAGTCTGTAAATGTGGACGAGTTGAGTCAAGAGTTCAAGTCGGCAAACTGCGTATACCCACGCGCGTGCTGTGGGAAGGATCAGTACAAGGGCAACCGTTTGCATTACGAGAGCGAGTGCAACGCAGTCGGCTGGGCGCTGGCACAGCTGAATCCCAACTTGCGTGAGAAGCGCGGTCTGATCCAACGTGCGGTCGACAGCTGGCGGAACAGCAACCAAGATCCGCGATTACGGAGCCGAAGAGTGCGACGACAAGCGAAGCTCCAGACCAGAAACGCCGCAAAACAACCTGGAGCGACATTCCCAGGTCCTCCAGGACCCGGTAGCGCAGGCCTTCCGCCACAGGGCATGCCTCCTGGATCTGCACGGCATCATAGCATGGGTCCCGGCGCACCTACAATGCATCATCACCACACCGATGGCGGCGACGCCGGTGCTGGGAGCGACGTCAGCGGTATGTTCCACCCGATGTGAAAGAAGTTTTGTAATACTACTGCTATCACTGCTGCTTTCCTCCTTTGTTTGCTGCGAGCACTTCACGCCGCTGGAAGGACGAAACGAGAATGGCGGCTGACTACCGTTCACGTCTCTGTATGACTTGATTTTGTACAGCATATCATAGCATTTTCAAGGCGCAAATGGGCGGCGACAAAAAGCATGGCATATCATATTGTTGTTTTGTTGTCGTTGTGGTTGTTATGATTGTCTTGTTTGTTTCTCCTTGTACGCATTCGCTCGCACGCTGTTCCCTGCTGTTTCGCTTCGCAAGACACCCATGCATCGCATCATCTACTTCGGACGCTAACTGGATCGTTCTTCACTGCAGCCGAGAATGAATACAATAGTGCGGCCGGGCACCCCAACCAGGCGTCGAACGGGCCAGGCGATCTGACATCGCCTACCCCGGGCCGTTATTCCCATAGCTTCTATCCCTCATATCCTCAGCAGCCAGGAGTTGGAGGGTCGTCCATGCCGTCGATTCACGATGCCATGGATACCATGCACGGTCAAGCCTCGACGCTCGCCATCCCGGCGTCTGTCAAGAAGGAAGAAGAAGAACATCGGCGGACTCTCTTTGGTGATGTTCCGGAATCGAAGCGACGCAAATTCATCCTCGTCGACGACAATCAGCGTGGCACGCGCGTCCGAGTACGTGTGATGCTCGACCAAGTCAAGATGGATGATATGCCCGACGCACATCTGCGGATCAACGCTGTGTACCCACGCTCCTACTATCCCTGTCAGATGAGATCGCCGCCGGGGACGCCTGGTGCACGTGGGAACTGGGATGACGAAGAGGACGAGGGTGGTGACGGTACCGCAGCATCATCAATCAGCACGACCATGGTGCCGGTGTCGTTGATGGATGGGAGCGAGGCCAAGCTGCCCGTACCACGTATGACGAAGTCCAAGAGGAACAAGGAGGTGCACTTGAACGAGCTCGGCTACAGAATGAGCTGGGGACAGGCGAGAACATTCAACGGTAAAGTGAATCATATCAAGCATATCGCTTTGCAGCCCAACTGATACCTCGATCAGGTCGCACTCTCTTCCTGCAACGATCCTTGGACGCGTATCGTAACAAGATGCGCAGCACCATGATAGCTGGTGGCAGTGATCCTACCACCATCGCACCTCACTTCGAAACGCGCCCGGGCAAACGAAAGTGGCTGGACAGGAACAGGCGAGGACGACGTGCCGATTCTCCGTGATTGTACATTCCGACGTGTCGAATATGACTGCTGGGTGGGACGGTCATCCCAAGGAACAAGCAACGCGACTACTATATCGTGGAGCCTTCCATTCGTCGACGCCAACAATGACTCCTCGCCAGTTCATCTTGCTGCGAGGCTGTACTATAGTCTGCCCCGGTGACATTGCATAACAATGCTACCCATGGAAAGAGATTGGAACACTACACTGCCGCGGGGACATGATGGGAGGCCGTTTTTCCACAACTTGCCGGCATCAGCGATGGAGTTTTGGGGAGTTTAGGGAGGAAATGTAGATGACGGGCGGGATTGATATTGCAAAAAAAAAAACAACTTTATCGCATGAGGGACAACAAATCACGAGGACACCACATGTATAACACCGGCCATGCGCAACGACGAAACAGTTGCGCCCGCCTTACCAACTACTACTTGCCATTCCCGAATAGCACGATTGAACACAAGTCTTTCATACCATGGCATAATCACATCTCGACCGTACTTCCTTTTGCCTGTTTCTCACGATGCGCCCTGCACAACATTGAACAATCACGTGAAGCAGTACGGTTCCACTGTTGTCTGAGGTGCTACCCATTCTTGCCGTTCATTCCAGCCGAATCTCACGTGCATATCGCAGAACAGATCCCGATCTATCGCCGATAGAACGCGTCTGAGAAAAGGGTCCGGCGACACCGCCCTTTTTTCCCTGTTTTTTGCTTCATACCTGCTTGCTTGCCTTGTTATTCGCCTCATTAGCTCACCAATCACCACACCAGCCACTCCCACTTCCACACCCACTCCCACGCCCACGCCCATTCCCACCCACCTATTCACCTATCCACCTTCGCCAACTCGCAGCTGTACCTCGTATTATGTCCCGACAGGAAGGCGCAAATGCCGAACGGCTAATATGATAAGCTGAAGAAAGGCCCGTCATTCGTTTTGATCACGTCATCGGCGGTGAAGGAAAAGAATGGAAGCTGCCGAGACGTTCGCTTTTTGCCTCGCTTTTTTTTTGNNTTTGGTTTCTTTCTTGTTTTGCCTCGTTCGTTCGCCTGTCTGGTTGGTTGGTTGGTTGGTAGCTTGGTGGGCAGGTTTGATCTTCGGGCGGACGCAGATATACACACACACGTTGTAGAGGACTGACACGCCGGTTTTTTTGTTGTGTGCTTGCTGCCTCTAGGAGGTAACTGGCTGGGCCACACTTCCGACATTCCGAATCGCTCGTCTGTTTGCTTTGTTCGATGTTTCACTCGGTGGTCAATTTTAGCACGCTTCTTCCTCTACTGCGTCTTATCTCTGTCCATACACATTTCAAACTCAACCATGTCGCGTCGATGCCATCGTTTTCTTACCCTCAAAAAGAGAAAGATCAAGATCAAGAACCCGAGGCAAAAAAAAAAGGTCTCAAGAAGTTTTGGACCACACCACCACCTGCTTTGAAGCACGCACGCACGCACGCACGCACGCACTTAATCCAGCTCTCCGATCTGCAATTCCATCGCGTACAGAGCCTTGCATACATTCTTCGTCTGCGCAACCCCAGTCGGAGACCTTCTCCCTCTGTGACATTTTTCATCTCGCCACCTCCACCAGACCTCGAAATAATCCGAGAGTCTGAGCCGAGCGAGAGTCGCAGACGATGTTTCAGGTTATCACCTCCTGTGAAAATCTCAGCTTACGTTTCGAACTTTCTTTCACTGTGCCTCACGTATCATCCGTCACACACAGAACACTGACCAAACAACAAGCCTCGATTGGAGTGGGTAATCTCCCTATCTTCTTTTTTTTTTTTTTTGGTCTTTGGAGTCGTTCATCTCTACGCTCGCGACCCCTCGCAGCACAACGCGACACACATACATATGTGTACTGTACTTTTTGTACGTGTACCGGGGCCGGAGATGGAGACGGGGTATGATGATATGCCTCTCTGGTGCAAACTCTCCACGTGAAAAAGTTACCTCTTCGGGCCAAGCGCGTACGATGGATCCGAAAAAGCCCTCCTCCGTTGCTCCTCCAAGGCTCGATAGGAGGCAACTTAAGCTGGAAGGATCAAGAAAGCCTCGGCGGCAAAAACAAACCGGATTCTTCTGTATGCCCCGCGGGGTGATGTCGTTTTGGCTTTTGGGGGGTCTTGTTGGGGAAGAGAGTTTAGGCTTCGGCGCCTTTGCAAAAAATTAGCTCCTTCTATGTGTATGTCTGGTGCAGCCGAGAAGGACAAAAGCGTAGGGTATGTTTTTGTTTTCCGCAAGAAGGTCTGGTCTTTGGTGTGCAGCATATGAGAGAGGGTTTGCGCAGAAAATGATGATCAGAGAGGATGATGATGATGATGTGGTTGGGGTTGGAATTCTGAATCTGGTCTACCTGATGCCGACCCGAGTCTCTATTCGAACAGAACGACGAAAAGTGGACACGGTCCGTGAATTCCAGTCAAAATACAGGAATGTTTGAAATTCAATAGTCGGAGTGCCAGCCGCAAAAACGGCAGGATGCGATCACGACATGTGTGTGATCGGAGGACGATATCAGCCTTTGCCGAAGTTGTAGGAGGAAGCATATCACCTGGCCGATGATGGCTGAGCGTCTTTGGGTAGCAAATGCTCAAAAGGTAGTCTACTCCTCACCCTCCCGCACGATGAGAAAAGAACATTGACAAATAAAATGAAACTAAATGGATAGAGGTAAGACTGCTTCCCTCTTTGCTGTCTTCTTTATTCACTCATTAAATCGTCCAGCAGGCATTTAGCAAGCCTTCTCACCAAGTTCCTGACCAGGCGATATTTCCATTCCTTTTCCCATGTGACCAATGCCGCGGGTCCTGACATCATAGCTCATTCCATCCAATCGTCTGTCCCGAATCCATTATAACGCCATACTCAGTAATACTAGTACATCAAATGCATCGAACAACTTTTTACTTTTACATCAGTAAGGCTTGTCGACGGTGGTTCCGCCGCAGTCCGGTATCTTCAGGCCATCTTTGAGATTGCGGTCCGAGTCAAAGAGTCCCCAGTATGGTTCCCAGTTATCATAGGTTGTGTCAAACTTATGTTTCCACGGCTCGTCGAAGGCTTCGAACCTGCATGATCGTTAGCTCGGGCTCTTTCTTTCGAATACTTCGATTGACTCACCAAAAGAATGTTGTTCCGTTGGAAATAGCGTCACAAATCCAGCCGTCCATGAAAGTATTCATGTTGTCGATGCTCGCAACTGCACCATCGGTATCGCTGGTGCAACCATAGTGGTCGGCTGTGGCGTCACCACAGTCGTTGCCTCCTTCACTCGGCCACCCTATCTCAGAAATTATTTGCGTGGGGTACGTGAGCGATCCAATAGTTCCCGTCTTGGCCGTCGTCAGAGGTATGTCCTTGTTGTTCCAGAAACTGTATGCCCAGCCAGCTGAGTCCTCAGCGACTGTGCCGGCGAAGAAAGGATGAATGTTGGCCATGACAATGTCAGATGATTGAGCCAACGAAGCATCCCAGTTGTCGCCTAGATCGGCAGTCGAGACCGGAAGATTTATGCCACGGGAGGTAAAGTTCGAGCGAACATTCTCGAGCTGTGTTGCCAGTTCAGTCGCAGATAGGTACTTCGAGTACAGCACTTCGTTGCCAATGATCGCACCCACGAAGTAGCTGTGATCGTACTTGTCGAGGATGTTGTATAGTTGCTGAAGCTGGCGATCGTTGGTGGTCTGATTACCATCGAGGTAGACTCCCAGCCAGACTTTCATTGTATCCTGCATTTCCAGCTGATCAATTGCTTCAAGAACAAGCTCGGTCTGGTTGCAGTCTGTGCCGTAAAGCCGAACAGCGGGTGTGAGTTGCGACATGATAGCAACGTCGATCGTGACGTTGTTTTGAATTGGTCCACCTCCAGGAGACAGACATTGCGGGTATTGTGCATAGTTTGGCGTGTAGTCCATCGCTGGAAAGACCTTGTGCAGGTTCTTGTTGTTCATGACAGCTTGTACCTCGCTTGACTGGAGGTTGTATAGCCCTCCTTTTGAGCCTGATGAGCCACTGCCTCCTGAGCTGCTTCCACCGCTGTCTCCAGAATTCCTGCTCGCGAGAATCCCTCCCACGACGCCACCTACGATACCTCCCACGATAAGAATACCCACGGCGATGTATATCCATTTCAGTCGCTTGTTCCCACTGCTGTTTTTCGAGAGCCATGCTGCCTTCTCCGAATCTGCGCCAACAGGTCCATAGTTGCCGCCGCTGCCCCCTCTCCTCATAATGCCGGCACCTGCACCGGTCGCTGCTGCACCGGCCGCTATAGGTGCAAGATTGTTGACATGTGGTCGTGAAGCGTCCTCAAAGCCGTCATCTCCATCGTCTGCGAAGCTCGCCGGATCGTAGTCATAGCCGTCGTTGTGGTAGTACGAGGAACGCGGCATATGGGCATCAAAACTTGGTATTGACGACATGGCAGCAACACCACCGCCTGCTGCCGTCCCGCCTGTTGGCAGACCTCTTCGCGCGGCGCGATCTGGCGAACGTGGTGGAGAAGAATAGCCCGTTTGCGTATTTGCTGCAAGGGGTGCAAGTGAGCTTTGTGAGTCCATTAATTGGTGTCTCGGTCGTGGCGGTATAGATGTGCGGGTATCTTCCATGTTGTGGGCCGCATAAGGGTCATCAAGGCCTGGTGAAGGAGACATGATGCGGGGGTTGTAGAGGCTGTCGATGTCTCTCAACGCATGACTGTCTTGTGGCATGTCTTCCAGAGGAATGCCGCTACCCGCTGCATTTGCGCCGTAGACACCGCCACCAGCGGGTCTGGAAGACTCTTCTGCTCGTGCTATGGGCGAGACATCATGTTCTCCTGG
Source organism: Microcyclosporella mali (assembly GCA_002785985.1). NCBI lineage: Eukaryota > Fungi > Ascomycota > Dothideomycetes > Mycosphaerellales > Mycosphaerellaceae > Microcyclosporella > Microcyclosporella mali. The sequence continues at coordinate 816,965 of NHNU01000009.1, forward strand.
TCGATATGAAGTCGATAGAGTGAAAAGCTGCGACGAAGCGTGTGCAGGTGGTTCCGGAGCTGTCTCCCTCCCCGAGGCATCCCTGTATCCTGCCGGAATGCCGTACTGACGGCTGTCCATGTTCTGCAGGGCCTGTTATGCGAGCACGTCCAGATATTTGTAAACAAGCAGCGGATGTTGTGCTGACTCCAGTGCGCGATGTTGTGTAGGATTGCAAGCCGCCCGCGACTGCAGGAGAGGGGAGAGCTGGCAGCCTTGTCAGCGGGCAGAGGAGCGCTGGCTTGTTTCAGAATGTGGCAGAAAGCTGTTTCGTGCGTCCCAGTACTTGGATGTTGGACAGCAGTAAGCGCTGGATGTGGGGCGTCGCTTCGAAATCGCTAGGTGGCACAGCGACAGTCAACGTGAGAAACAGACCAGAAACAGTGAGCGAGGAAATCAATGGATGAAGTGAGGTGAGGTTAGAGGAGAAGCGGGAGGGAGAATGGGAGAATAGGAGAGGAGAGGAATGGTGATGTGGACGTGGCGGCTGTGTAGTGTAGGTGAGGTGCACTCTCCCGTCTGCTGCGTTCTATTTCTGCCCGCAAGGCTGGATACGGGCAAGACGGATTGCCCCGAGGTCAGTGGCTGAACTCTAAGCAGCTCACTTTGCCTGCTGATTCGTCGGCGATCCTTGCCCCTCCTCGGCCACTTCCGAAGCCCAGCCTTTCTTGCCTCCAAGTTAATGATGATGACCTCTTCCTCTTCCGACCAACTTGAACTTCCACCATGACGACGTCTTCGCAAGTACAGGCCAGGGCCTGCAAAGGAAAAGAGAATATGGACGATGAAGCTTGTTGCCTCAAGGGTCTCCCACCAGGCCTAGCATAAGCAAGCTCACTTCTGCACAACCGCAGCCTTTTTGGAGGCGAATACGAATCGCCACTGTTGCCTTGAAGATATATATGTATTCGCCATGACACCTTTTGCGGCCTGGCCCACCGCCACGGGACGTCTACACGGGACCTGCCTAAGATAAAGTCACCATAGCCTGATTCTTCGCAATCACAAACTGCACCATCTTGATGCTCAAATCCGGAGTCTCCCTCAGCAAGCGCTGAAAATCTTCTTTCTCCATCAACGTCTCAATGTTCTCCTCGCAGCATGCCTCGACCAGTCGAACCAATTCTTTTCGACAGCGCGGCATACCCTTGTAGACGAAGTTGACAAGGTCGACAAAATCCGAGTAGACAACGAAACTCACCTCAGATGCGTCGAGGAATGTCGCCGCCGATTCGTCTAGGATGCGCTTCACTTGCCCAGTCGCATACTCCTGTACTCCCGGCAACTCGTACGTTGACGCCATGGCGAAGAGGTAGAATTCGAGATGCGACTCGTATTCGTCGTCATCGCCATCCTCGTCCTCGTCCTTGGTCTCGTACTTGATCATTTTGTCTCTGTGGCTCGGGGCAAAGCCGTAGATGTAACGCATCATGGTAATGAAAGCGCTGATTCTGCCGACTTCAAGGGACACACAGGTGCAATCTGGATCCTGGGACCAATCATCAGCACACGTTTTGCCGCAATCCCATGTAGATGAAATGCAGGGCCAATGGTCTCGTGTGTGTGTTTTACCTTTGTGAAGATGCGACGGAAGAAGCCCGACACCATCGACAGGATATTCTTATGGGCGCTTACGGTGATGCTGTCCACACTGTCCACGCAGAAGATCTTGATGTCGGAGAATTGCTCGTTGGCGAAGAGCCTGATAAGGCGAGAATGTCAGTGGCTGAATGCGCCATTCTTGTGTGAAGACGTACTGTTGTAGGGCTTTTGATGAAATAGATTCTGCTGGAGCCATGTTGGTGTATCTATGAGGGTTGACTGGGGATATATTGTGTACACACAAGTCTAAAGTCGGGTGATTGAGACTGGAGAGTCTCAGAACGATCAATATTGCAGCTCAGAATGTCGCGCCCGCATGTGATGACGGGCGACTTGGCGAGGCATGTGACAAGACAATGTGGAAACATCAATTTGTATGATCACGACATATCTGACGAAACGAAGAGATGTCTTCATAGACCGACGTGACGTTACAATCGATAGAAGTGCAACGGCATCGCCGCGAGCCGTATATCTGGATCTTCACAAAACATTCCCGTTCCATGCTCATATGCTTCCACAACATACTCGACACCCAGACTCCGAGCACTATCGCCCAAGAAGGACTCGTTGAGATATTCCCTCGTACTCGACATTCTGACGATCTGTTCGTAAACGCTCCTCCGATCACAGCATCAAACAGCTCGCCCGCTTTCTTTCCTGCAAGATCAGCCTCCCACTACAGATCACATCGAGATAGGCTTTGGGATCACAATTCTGCGCAAGAGATGTGCTCAATCCCGCCGTCGAGTTTGGCGCGGAGCCCGAGTGCTGTCGATGAATATTGAGCTCACTTTATGACGAGCCTACGCGACTGCAGATGGTTGAGTATGCTTCTCAATACGTCGTGCTCTCAATGAGGCTAGATCTGACAGTAATGTCTATTGACCCAAGTGAGTGACTTTGTCGATGACTTGGGCATAGACGTCTTCGCTTCCAGCACGTAATTTCTGGCATGGAGCCTGCTTTCACATGGTAAATATCTGAAGAACCACCACTCACTTGACTGGCATATGCACGCTCGACCGCTATGGGGCACCAAATAGTAATGATACTCCATAAAAAACTGAAGTCATCCATGAAAAATCATCAACATCAAACCGGGTATTCTCAACAACTCCAAAACTGAACCCCTCCGATGCGTACAGGCGCGCGGAGTACTCGATGCTCTCCAGCCTCAAGCTGGGACACCCGCGTATGCTACACCTTGGATCCCACAGACGCCGCTCGCCATGTTCCAATCTCCAGCCTTCCTCAATATTGGCCTTCTTCAATATCGACCCTGCGGCTCCTCTCGCCTGGAACCCAGCCCACCAGACATGGAGTACTGCGGGTCCGTCTCCCTCTCATGTCTTTTCTGATTCTCTCTGATAAAGTCGGCATTGTTCTGTGAAGCGCCGGTTGTTGATGGAGCCTCAAGCATCTTCGGCGGTCTCGATTTGAATTCATCTTCGCTATCGTATTCGTACTCGTCTCGATCTCGTCGATCGCGGTCACGGTCGTTTCGACGAGCAGCCTTGCGCTCCTCACGTTGCTCTTCCTCGTATCGTCGATCTATGAGTTCAATCAGGCTTGTCAGTACATGCAATGAGGAAGTCTGAAGGGCTTTGGCCGAGATGATATGACCACCCCCGGCGCCGGAGAACCAACCTCGACCGCTCCTCATCCGCTTGCCTTTCTTTACGACTGGGCGCAGCGGTATCTGAGTCAGTGCGGCGAGGAGGTTTTGACGAGGTCTCTCGACCATCGTCATCTCCGAGTTTTGTTGCGTCATTGTGGGAAATGGCTTCTTCTTTCTGTGTGGTTGACAGGGAGGAAGGATGGTGATACGAACCCCGTATATCTCTGGTCTTGTCTGCGAGCTTCTGGATTTCCTCCTTGGTCAACACGCGAAGCACGATGACACAGTCAAGTCGTTCTTCAAATCGTTCGTGTGATGCCTCCAAAGCTTCCGGGTTGACGAGGCGGCGATCGATCTTCGTCCATCTAGCGCCAGGAGGGATGCCCTTCTTTGAGGCCTGTGCGGTGGTCAGTATGTCCTTGATGAGAGCAGTAGTAGGCAGTCTTACATCCTTGAGTGGTGCGACGCCCTCACGCACAGCGTTCGGGTCCTCTGGAAATTTCGCGGTTGGCCTCTTGAGAATGCCCTTGGGCTTTCTTTCTTCCTCTTCGCTCGGCGGATCGACGATACGGACACGATTCTCACGCCTCTCGCTGAGACTGTTGTCGATGATCTGAGCAGGCTCCGTTGTCATGGGTCGATCCAGAATGCTCGGTTTTCTTCTGAGTTCGGTCTGCGCACTCGACGTGGTCGATCCAAGCGCAGACTGGTCATCAAAGCCGTGCCTCAATGCCGGGTGAGGCGGCATCTCATTGAATGAGCTATCCATGCTCGCCGCGGCATTTGTGCCATTGCGACCCTCCCGTTCGCGCTGCCGTTGTTCTCGCTCGCGACGACGACGCTCTCTGTCCGGATCCGAGTCGGAATTGCGCTGGTCATCTACAGGGCCGAGGCCAAGCTCTCGTTGGACTTGTTCCATGCGACGGCGATAGTCTTCATCGGCATTCAGCACAGGTCCAGCTTGTTCGACTGGTTTGCTGCCATAATCTCTTTCTCGCTCGCGCTCCCGTTCTCGATCAAAGTCTCTCGGAGCAGGGCGCTCTGGAACGCGGTCTTGCCCACGCTCGTACGTATGCTTGTCTGGGACACGTTCAGGATTCGCTGGAGGTGGTGGTCCCCAGTCGACTCGTCGCTCATCGGGTTTGCGTTCTTGTGGCTGACTCCAGTCTGTATGCGTCGGGGGCGCACTCCTGGGTGGTTCGGGTGCATTCTCGAATGCGAAGCCAAGTCCTCGGTCTCTTGCGTCCCGATCCCGGTCTGAGGTGTAATGCTCGTCACTTCCTGCTGGAACTGGCTTTCGCTCGCGTGGAGGCTCCCGATCGTCACCATTGCGGCGATCGTCGCGCTCGTGTCGATCTTCTCGGTCACGATCACTGCGGTCAGAGCGCTCCCGGTCTCTGTCCTGGTAGTCGTCCCGGTCCTTATCCTTGTCCTTATCCTTCTTATCGGAGTTTCTGTTCAGAATACTGGAGAGACCCAAAGCAGCGGCTGCTCCACCCAGAACTCCAGTAGCAGCGAGTCCAGACTTGTTCAATGCTTCACCACTCTGTCTTGGGCTGTTTTCTTTGCGAGAGCGAGGGTGGTCGCGATCGCGATCACGGTCGGTATCACGACGATGATGATGATGCCTTTCTCTTTCACGATCCACAGGCTCCGCCGGACGAGGTCGCTCTCGCTCTCGCTCACGATCACGGTCTCTTTCGTAGTCGCGGTCACGTGGAAACTCTCCTGGCACGTAAGCTCGGTCATCCTCCCGACGCTTTGCGTCCTTCGGATAGTCACGCTCACGCTCGCGAATGTCAGAGTATCCTCTATCACGAGTCCTAGAGTGTTCCTCAGCTTGGTACCGCTGAGCCAGCTCGCGGTCCCTTCTTTCCTGTTCCAATCGAGTATTGTCATGAGCATAATACTCGGGTGCTGTGTCCCGACGATGTGGCTCAGCATATCCAGAGTCTCGGTTCCTTACTTGTTCTGTGAAGCTTTCGTCGCTACCTCGCGCATCACGTCCAGCATAGCGTGTCTGGCTTTCTGGCCTTCGTATGCCGAAGCCTCTACGCTCGACGCTCGGATCCGGGCGACCATCTCTAGAGACACTGTTCCTCCGCTCTGACTTCCTGGGAACCCTGTCTTCGTATTCATACGCGTCATAGCTGTTCACAGTGGCGCGTCGATCCGTCGAACTGGTCCGTGGTGGCACGTAATATTGATCGCGAGGGTCGAGGTAAGATTCTTGATGATTCGTCCTACCGCGGGTCGGCGACTGAGCCACGTCGCGAGGCAGGTCTCTCGGATGTCGCACACGTGCTGGTTCGTTGATCTTATCCCACCCGCGAGTACTCGGTGGTGGACCGGATTCCTTGGCATTCTGTGGTTTGATTCCAAACGTCGGATCGATGACACTGACAGGCCGTTCACGGCTTGTTGCTCCTGAACGGTCAAGACTTCCTCGTCGTGTGCGTGCTTCTCGCCACCTTGGCTCGGTCTCGCGGTACATGGCTGCAGGATCGGTGTATGAGTAGGCATCATCGTCGTCGATGCTCTTGTCCTTGGGCCGGCTCGAGGCGCCATTCACGTGATATCCTCTTCTGCCATGATCACGTTCTGTACCCGCAGGCCTGTTATACGTTCCTCTTTCGACACTGTCTCTTCGCTTATGATGTCGCTCTGCACCTGCAGGGATGTTGACGTCAGCTACCAGCTTGGCACCCCCGTCATCGACGCTGTATAGCTTCTTGTGTGTGCTCGTGGTGACTCGTGGTTCTTGGGAGGAAGCAGATGTGACATAGTAGTCCTTATCGCGGGAGCTCTTGATGGGGCTTGCTGGACGAACGTAGTCCTGCTGAACGATCGGTCTGGTTCGGCTAGGCAGGTGAGACACAGGGGCAGTCGTCCCGCGTTGCGTATCAACCAGAGACGATCGCCTTGGTCTCCCGGAATAGGAATCGAAGCGCTGCTCTGGTCGGGTGGTGGGTGCTGGTGTCGTGGTAACGAAGGTTTGCGTGGAGATGGGAATGACACCGCCGCTGCTGCGGGGCGAAGCGTATGAACCATGGCGTTGTTGGTAGTATGGGTCGGTTAGGGTGCTCTCAGACGTCCTGCCCGCATTCTGAATCCGCCTGCCGCCTGGCGACAGAGGACGGTGGCTGTTATACGACATGCTCTTGGTTCTCGAGATCTCGGCAACGGGTCTCACTCGAGGGACCTGGATAGATAAGGAGCTGGGGCGAGCCCGCTTAAGGTTGGTCTGGTCCATGACGATTGTGGTCAGCAAAGATGTTTCTCCCGCGCGTTACTTGGCATGAACGACGACGCAAAAGCAGTTCGCAGACGGACAACGACTCAGGGCAGCAGCGAGAAGGGGGAGAGTGAGGAATGGCAGGCAGTGGGTAAGCGGGAGCAGAGGGAGGTAATACAGCGTGCAATACAAGGGCGTAACAGCAGCAGATTTGCGGCCAGCGCAACAGGTGCGTCTGGCGCAACTTGCGGCTCTTCAGACATGGGAGTCGCTGCTCGGTCGAGCGTCGCGGGAGCGCGTGCGGTGGGTCTCCTTACCTGAACAAAAGCGACTGATGCCTGACTTCAAGTGCGGTGTCGACTGGGAAGATCCTCGTTCACATGCTGCGACAGCCAAAGCGCGCGTCCCAGTTGGGATGGTTGGGCGTCGACGAGATAGGGCGCCAGTCCGTTCAGGAAAACCGCCGTTCAGATGCACGGCGTGCGGAGTCGTTGCGCCAGAGCAGTTTTGGGTAGTGGTCGTTGGGCACAAGAGCGCCGGCGGCGTACAGTTGGTGCGAGGATGAGAACGAGGCCAAGGGAGCAAGTGGTTGGTGATGGACGAGGCGATGGCCGTGGAATGTTCGACGCAGCGACAAGGCTGAACACCGGAGCTTGCCCACAGGAGGATGGCAACAAGACTTGAGGGACAAGTGGTATGTGCGTACTGTGGGTATGTATGTATGTATGTTGTGCAGGAGGAGTGAAGATGGACGAGAAGCAAGAGTAGTAGTGCGGGATGGATGGGTTAGTTGGTCTAGCGTTGGGCTGCCGACAGGAGGCGGACGTGCTATGCAGTGCAGTGTGAATAACAGGATGGATCCGATTCCAAGGTCAAGGCGCGACTAGAACGATGAAATGGAAGCACTGAGGAAGAGGAGGAGGAGGAGGAGGAGGAGGAGAGAAGGAGACGTTTTTGGTGATGGTGAGAATGTTACCATACGTAAGGCTTGACGTTACAACTACACGCACCTGGTGACTGTCTCATCCATCATCTGGGCCCCCCCACCAAGAAAGAACACCACGGCTCCAAATTCTACTTCTTCTTCTTCTTCTTCTTCTTCTTCTTGACCTCCTCCTCCATCCACTACCACATACCACATTCGACTGCATGCTTCATATCGAGTGAACGTCGTCTGCTCTGCTCTGCTGTGCTCTGCCCTGCTGCATGCCAATGCCGCCGCCGTGGTGGTATGTCTAAAAGTGCCATGCAGTGCCTACATAATGCAATGCACTCTCAACTGCCGCCCGGTTTCTGCTTCTACTATTCGACCATGCCGCCCATAGGTAGCAGCAATACATGTATGTACCGTCATCATGCCTCTCGCAGTGACGTATGGACATCGCATCTGCATGGACAGCTCGATCTAGCCCCGAAACGGCTGCGGCATCAGCAGAAACTTTTGCTCGACAGGGATCCCACATGTCATTCGTGCTTGACTTACGCCCTGTCTATGTGTCTACGAACTCCACCTCTGCCATGGCTTCACAACATCAATTGCACTTTTGATAATTTCCTCCCCGTAGTTAGGTTAGTTGCTAGTGGTGGTCTCAGTTGTCCTGTGGTTGTCACCCGACGCCAACGCCAACGCCAGGAACATGTCCGCCCCCAGCCCCGCCATCCTATTAATAATACTACATCATGTATCAGGACGAGACTTTCGACTTCGGCTCCGGAAGCGACGTCTGCCACCAACGTCACCAGCCAATCTGTGAATTGGCAAGGCGATCCACCTTCGGAACAACTTTACGCCATTCTGTGATGCTCCTGCTATACAATACTTCATCACACCGGAAGCGAAACGCCTGGACGCCTTGCATTTTCCACGACCTTGACTTCACCCCTGGAATCACAGATCACCACAGATACGCAAAGCAGCGAAAAACTTGGCAATCCTTTCTCCACCCCCCCCCCTTCCCTTTCCACCAGCCAGCTTCACTTCTATCTATATCATCACACCAGTCAACCTGCACACACGGCTCACAAGCCGTGCGTAGTACACGAACGAGTCACAGCACAATTCAACCAGAAAATCTCACCCGGAACGCAACAAGACCCACCCGCTTCCACCTGTGCACCGTTATCCTGTTTTTGACGCCCACTGACCTAATCATCCTACGAGGATCTTCCCAGCTCGCTCGCGCGCGAGACAGATCAACGGTCCGAGGGTCGTCTCTTTCTCTATCTCTTTGACCTGTCAAACCCGCTTTCGGGCATTGTCCGATCTGCTTCTTTTACCGAGATCTTCTCCAACAACACGAATATGCTCGTACATACATAGTCGAGCAAATCAGAACAAAACACTACATCCTCCTCCCGCATCGCCAGCACTGCTACTGACTCGCCGCCCACTTTTTTCTTTAATCTTCGCATCGAGGGGGAAAACGGATTTCGTCTACTGATATCAGGTGATGGCCAAAAAAAGAAACCTCCCGTGACTTGTCTCTCGAGACACGATTATGGAGTCCTTGTTCGGTGTTTTTTTTTTTTTTTTCAAAAGCGCTTCGTGTAGTGACGGGCAGTTCTTGGTAGTGAATGTAATGCTTGTCTTGCGTGGATCTTGGTTTCGATTTGTACGATTTCATTCCACAGGTTTGGCCAATGAGCTGGAGTCTGGCCTCTTTCTGCGGATCCTGCAGTTGGACTGTTCTCCGTAAGCATCGATGGCAACACATACTCTGTATCCATCTAATCGGCAGTAAGCGTCCCCTTTCTTCGCGAATGTTTCAGTGCATCTCCAGACGTGAAAATCTCTCGTATATGTCTCAAAAAGGCTGTTCGTAAATTCGTCCACGACATCATCCCTTACGCTGCACCGCTATTATTCATCCCATATGCGGCATTCTTTGCACTCTCATGGCCACTCACTTCCCTCTGCGTCGTCCTCTCGACGTGCTTCGCCTCGTCCACCTCTCCATCCTTCCCAATGTCACTCCCCTCCCGTTCCTCATCTTCAATGTTCCTCCGAGACTGCAGCATCTTCGCTCGACTCTTTCCAGGGATTGTATCCCTCAAAGCTCCCGCCACGATATTCCCTTCGAAGAGCACATGAATGCTCTCCAGCGGCACGCCCTTCGTCTCTGGCACACAAAAGATGGTGTACACCACCATCAAGATACAACACGCGCCGAATAGCAAGAACGTGCCGTAGGTGATATCCGCCAACATGATCGGCGTCAATTTCGCAATCACGAAATTGAACAGCCATTGCGTCATCAACGCCGCCGCCATGATCAGTGATCGCACGTGGTTGGGCGCGCACTCGGCGCTCAGGACGAACGGGATGGGTCCGAAGCCGAAGGAGTAGAAGACCACGAAGAGGTACACGCAGATGATGGCGAAGATGCTGTTGCCCGTGAGAGCGGAGCCTGCGACGACGGGGTTGACGGCCTGGTTGACGCCGATGTAGAACATAGCGAAGGCTTGGCCGAGTCCGCCGATGATGAGGGACCATTTGCGGCCGAGTTGTTCCGTGGCGAACATGAGACCGAGGGCGGTGATGACCACTTTGACGACGCCGTAGATGCCGGTCGCGAAAAGCCCTGCTGACGTCCCGGCGAGACCGATGGCTTTGAAAATTTGTGGGGAGTAGTAATTGATAGAATTGGTCCCAGTCTGGTATGAGTATTAGCTTTCTGAGGACGTTCAATATGACGGTGAGGATGGCAGGTCTTACCCATTGCTGCCAGAACATCAAGGTCACAGCCATGGCGAAAGTATAAAAGACCTTGCCGTTGGTGCACGTCGCTTTCACCTGGGCGATGAGAGACATCTTCGCGTGGCCTTGGAAATCCTCGATGATCTCCTCCAATTCGCGATCGACGTCCGGATGTCCCAGAGCTTTCCCTCGCACTCGAGAGAGTGCTCTGCGAGCCGCGTCGATTTGGTTCTTCTCCACCAGCCACCGAGGGGACTCGTTTTGAAAGACGATACCGGCGAGGAGAAGGACGCCTGGAATGCACTGCAATGCAAAGGGCACTCTCCATTGCTTGGACTGAGTGTCGGGGATGGATTGGTTGACGCCGTAGTTGACGAAGTAAGAGAGCATGATGCCGGTAACGCTGTGGGATCTCGTCAGCAGGAAGACCTCTCAGACTGTGTGTCAAAAAACCGGAGGCATACTTGAACAGTTGCATCGCGCCTATACACCTCCCCCGAATCTCCTTGTTCACATTCTCACCAATATAGGTCGGCACCACGGCACTGATCAAGCCAACTCCAAACCCACCAATCACGCGACCGACATACAGCTCCGTCAGACTGGTCGTATGCAAACCTGAGCATGTCTGCACAATGCTTCCGAGCAAGAAGATCACATCCGCGAAGATGAGCGCCTTTTTGCGCCCGAACCTGTCACTGACGTAGAAACTGGACAACGCGCCGAAGAAGCAGCCCGCTTGCAGGACGGACACGATATTGCCGGACAGGTTGGAGTAGGCTGAAGATTTGGGGTCGAGGTCGAAGGAGTTCTGGAAGGATGCCATGGTCAAAACACCCCCAATCAGGCCTGTGTCCCAGCCTGTGTGGTATCAGTCAGTATCAAGCACGCCAGCGCGACGACATGTCTTTCGTCGTCCTGAGGTTTCCATACCGAAGAGCATGCCGCCAAAGGCCGCTACGGCTGTGAGAGTGTAGGCGTGGCGATACTGGACGATGTCCTGCCATACCGTCGTCGCCTTATCGGAACCCATGATGTCGTCTGTCAGCGATTGCAGGTCCTGATGATTATGATGATGGATCTGTTGGTATTCGCCACGGGCGCACTGTCTCTGCTTCCCTCGCGCCTTGGTGGAAAGGAAGCTTGAGGAGAGCTTCATATACGCGTTTCTCACATGCGCAAAAGCCGCGACCACATGTACTAGTACTGTGCCACATCGGCCCGCGTTCTTCTGCAATGAACTGCGACGGTGAGTGGCCAGTGGCCTTTCGGCTGAATCTGACGGCAAAAGCGTTGATGATGGGGAAGGTGTGGAGTACAGTAAAATGAAGATAACGCTAGAGACGCGAGCTTTGCGGGTGGTGTGGAGAAGGCCGCTCGTGAGGCTCACGTGCTCGGGGTCGGGTACTGAGCCGATGTTGTGTGGGTGCCGATGACTGCGGCATATGAACATGTTTCTCGGCACGAAGTTGTCTGTAGCTTTGGAGAAATAGAGAGCAGCAGGACAGAGATAGCAGTACACAGCAGTGGATTGCCGGCATTATTGTTGAGGATAGAGATTCGTGTCGGCTACATGTCTTGTCACAACCAGTGTATTCACTTGCTTGCGATCGTGCCTTCAGCCAGAGTGTGTGAATACTCGTACTGTCGAATGCTCTCCATGCCTCATTTTCGGCAATGGTAGCTAAAATCATTGTGCCATCCAAATCGGCCTTCACCTGTCGCCTGGTCCATTCTCTCTACCATTCCCGAATCGACCCATCAGGGCCGTAGAACTCCTTCGGCTGCCAAGGATCGGTCTCTGCTGAGATCTTCCGGATCATCTCCTCATCGAGCTCAATACCCAATCCTGGCCCAGTGGGAGCGCTTACATAGCCCTCCTTGATCGCAAACACAGACTGGTCTTTCAGATAAGTATTCAGATCAATGTCCCCGGCTTCCGTGTTGTAATGCATCCCGAGGGACATCTCCAGAATAGTGAAGTTCGCGGTCGACAAGCCACAATGTAACGACGCTGCGAACGCAATCGGACCAAGAGGACAGTGAGGCGCCAAAGCTACGTCGTATGCTTCAGCCATAGAGGCGAGCCTTTTCATTTCCGAGATGCCGCCCGCGTGTGCGATGTCGGGTTGCAGAATGTCTATCAGTCCTTGTTCGAGAAATGGTCTGACGTCCCAACGATGGTAGAGTCGTTCACCCAGAGCGATGGGCATCGACGTCATGCCGGCGAGCTGTTTGAGGGCTTCAGGGTGTTCAACGAGAATTGGCTCTTCGATGAATAAGGGTCGATGCGGTTCCAGGGCCTTCGCAAGTTGTTTCGCCATCGCTGCTCGAGACATTAGTACCGACATGAGAATGACAGATGTAGGGACAAATTACGCTTGTGTAGCCTGCCATGAAAGTCCAATCCCGCATCGAGACCTAATGCCTTTACAGCTTTGAGCCGTTCAACAGTCGAGTCAAGCACTGCAGGCATATCCAGCCAATTCACATCTTCTGTCGCATTCATCTTGACACACGTTAATCCCTGTTCCTTCCGTGCCTTTGCAGCGGCCTCGACGTCTGCAGGACGATCTCCACCGATCCAGCAATACACTTGGCACTTCTGTCTCACTTGGCCGCCCAAGAGCTCGTAAAGCGGCACATTCAGTCGTCTTGCTTTGAGATCCCAGAGCGCGATGTCGATGCCAGACAGTGCAGACATGAAGACAGGACCGCCGCGGTAGAAGCCCAGTCGCCAGATGAGTTGCCAAATGTGCTCGATGTTACTTGTTCAGAAGTCAGTACTGCAGGAATGGACGTGCTGCTGTGATACTTACTTCGCTTCCAGCCCAACGAGGCGAACGATAATCTCGTCGAGGGCGCCCTCTACTGCGAGTGAGTGTCCTTCGAGAGTACCCTCACCCCATCCAACTTTTCCATCCTCGTCAGTGACCTTGACGAAGAGCCACCGAGGCTTTACTCTGAAATGTTCAATGGTCTTGATCTTTGCCATAGCTAAGTTGTGGTGGCTTGCAACCAGCAATGTCCGATTCGAGTCCCAATCCAATTATCGCGATTAGGTAGTCCGACATGCTCTGGTCGAGAAAGCTGTTGTTTTGTGTCCAGACCGCATGCTCTAACGGGTATTGCTGGTGAGCTCCTTGAGCTCGATGGCCGAAGACGGCACAGACGAAGTGGATAACTCCCACATTCCCCACAATTTGGCTTTGGGGGTCAGTGGATCCCTTCACCTTCCTTATTGCATCTTCTCTATGCCATACTCATGACAGCATCTTCATACCAGGCAAACTTCTGACGTGTCTCAAGACGTGCCGACTCCGTTGGCAACTTCCATCGCATAGAGTCTCCAAGCGCAGTCTAATCTGCTCTTTCGGAAACGAAAGACTGAGACGCCCGCTTTCGTCACCCCATCAGGCACACCACTGAGCTCGTAGTTGGCGAACACATCTGCCGTCCCGACTTTGTCATTGATATAAGTGTCGAAATGGAGATTCTTCATCCAGTAGTTTGGGAACACATCCGTCCTGCGTTTCATGATGGCGAGGAAAGTTGCCAAGTCAACAGGGTTTTGAGGTGCTGGTGGTCCTGTCGATACTTAGTCAACACGACGAGGCTTGACGAGCGATGAATATCTTATTGTGTCCATTGTCCCAATCGCTGGCTGATGGATTCTGTGCTACTGACCAGGCGCAGATGCAAATCCTGGATCCACGAATGCCTGGAACACCGCATTCTGAGGGTCTAGCTGCCGTTGATTAAGAGCATCGGTGATAGCATTGATGATCGTCTCGAGATGCTCCGAGATAGCGACCTTACTTGGCGCTTTTGTGTCTGCTGATTGGAATTCGGAAAAGTCGTTGGCGCTGGACGACATGAGGCTGATGCAGGATTGTGAGAGGTAGGTAAGGGCAAGAAATCCTGCAGCAAGTCAAGGCTAGGTTTGCTGGACAATCCCTGACCAAGTGAAGAGAGCGGGGAAGTTTTGAAACAGGTGCTGTCAATTTTGTCAGGTCGTACATGCCACAGCGGCACAACGAATTTTGCGCGACCCTCCACTTAAGATAAAGCTCGTCTCCCTGAACAGGAATACGACTTTGCCGATCCAGCCTTGTCTACTGCGGCTTGGTTGGCGGCAACAATATATGCTACACTGCAACTTCATCGCTTCGTGATATCCTGCATAGGTACGCCAATTGCGCTGTAGTCTCCTACAGCATGTAGCGAAACCCTGCCGCTTGTTGCTTTTCTGTGGGTCCGCTCTTTCCGAGCTGCAGACCGAGATCCAGCTTCCTGTTTTGCTGTCGCAGATAGAGAAAAGTCACGGTAGCGAAAGCAATGGCGATGACAGCCGCTCCGAGATTGACAGCAAATGCGGCAACATATCGAGGAGAATCATAATAAAGGTATGCTGTCCAGATGTTGGGTGTGTTGCAGATGCAGTTAATCAATGCGATACAGGTGGCACGCTTGACCGCGGGCTGAGCGAGACTTCCGGAAATCCAGGCGAGTTGTACGATTGTTGATGAATAGAACGACGCTGGCATAAGCATCATGGCGAAGTCTTTGCGCAAAGATATCAGTGCTTTGTCAATCAAGTGGTGGCTTTTGGTCATAACTTACACCGAGCCGCAACGTTTAGAGTAGACACTGCAATGATGTTTGCGATGACGGTGATGATCAAAGGTAACGCAATGTGCAGATATCTCTCTTTTTGCTGCAGAATGTCAGCGCAATCATGAGATCATTCTCCGGGAGTGTACGCACCCTGTCACTATGGAAGCCGACGATCAGCATGCAAATGACACAGAGTACAAAAGGTGGCTAGACAGTCTGGTCAGAGGTGATTTGAAGCATAACACATAATGGGCACACACAGCTGTCAGCCCATAAGAGGCGTTCCGAGTGAATCCAAGGCCGCCCACGACGGTAGGAAAGAAATTGTTGACGGCCGCAGCGGTATACGTCTTGGAAGCATTAGCGGGGCAACCTGGTAAAATAGAAGGTAAGATACTCACGGCGTAGAGCGTGCCCATCATCAGCCAAGTCTTGGGGTCAGATACAGCCATAACAAAACCCTGCTTTGCAGTGATCTCGCCCGAGTCGTCTTGTTGCTTTTGATCGCTTTCGTAATTCCATCGCAGCCATTCGTGCTCCAGGCCAGTCATGCCCATAATCTTGCTAGGCGAATTTGGCAGGTAAAGCGCAAAACATAGGGCGAAGCCAACAGTCAAGACACCTTCGATCAAGAACAGCCTGCATATGTGTCAGCCGCAGCACGCTTGAAATCTCGTAATTCTTACCATCTCCATCCTCCTAATCCGCTCTTGCCGTCCAGCTTGACAATGCCTATTGCCAGGAGGGTGCCGAAAGCGTTTCCGAGCTGGCTCCCGCTGTATAGGATGGCAGTGCGGAAGGCGATTTGTCTGCGGTTGTAGAACATGCTCAAGTAGTAGATCGCCCCGGGGAAAAAGACGGCTTCTACGAAACCAAGCATGAAACGACAAGCCAGGAGGCCTCCAAAGCTCTGGACAGTTGCCGTGCACGCTGAGACCACGCCCCACACCATGACAGCTGCGCACATGTACAAGGCCGGGAACTTGATCTTGCTAACAATCATGTTGGATGGTACTTGCATCAGGATATACCCCACGAAGAGAATGCTGACGGAAGTGTTGTATTGCGTTATTGACAGATTCAGATCTTCCATGATGTTCGCCAACTTCGAGGCTGCAATGTTCTGGCGGTCTGTAAATACCATCAATTTTATTACTGCTTCGTCGCTGGTCTGGAATGCTCACCCAAGTAGTTCAAGATGTACATGATCGTCAAGGCCGGCATGACGACAAGATCAAGTTTCAGGGTGGTCTTGCGACCGAGTCTTCTCATCTCATCTTCAGAAAGGTGTTGGAGTGATGCAGGCAATGGTGTCTGCTCGTCAATGGTCGCTTTGGCGCTCTTCAGCTCGAAGTCTTCAACCTGCTCGGGCTGAGTTTTGTCGTCCGCCATGCTGTCGATGCTATGAAATCGCCAGTTATCTCAAAGTCAACGGCTGTATTGGTGTCATTGAGTGCGACGAGTCCAGGTTGTATACACGTCTAAATGATCTCTGACCACGTTCTCGGCTTTTGCTCCTTATGGGGTACTCCACCAGATCAATGCAGTACCCGGGATTCCCCGCACATGCGAACGTTCTTGTATCATCGTGGCATCGAACCATGGTGCGATAGGAACCACTTCGGCATCCACAGTAGCGGAGCGGAGAAGAAGTGCGTTGTTTGCCTTGACTTACCGACTGTAGCACCGACTTACCGCATTTACTTGGGAAATTCTCGGTTCGCAATCTCGAGCCTTCTCCTGTGTCGAAGACAGACAGCATAGTTCATTTGCCGATATCCTATCGCATGGCTGGAATATCTAGTTTCCAGACGTGGTCAGTGGTTAGATGTGCTTGGCAGGCAGACTCGAACCATGGCGACATTCGGCTGCTCGCGAGAAGATCTAATGACAAGTGTAAAATGACGGCAATGTGAAAGGTCATTGATGGAAGTAGTGGTTGAAGGGTTGTTGGCATGCTCGATGCGCGGAGTCGGCACGTGCCCAGAGAAAGTCAATATGTCAAGACACTACTACCTACTTGATACATATGTACTAGTACTAGTACAGCCCCCCCACTGGACCCACAGCTTACCCCTCATCAATTCACCCCACGACCGCGTGGCATCCCTATTCAAAAGGGGCGCCGGCGGCGTTTGATCGTTCGCGGCTCTGTCCTTGCATCGAGTCTCGACCCCACTTAACAGCACGATGGACCCCCCAGAACTTGAACATGAACACGAGTCTGACGTCGATCGACCGCTGAAGCGTCAAAGAGCAAGTAGAGCTGGTCAGGCGAAGCGCTTTGAATGCCCGCATCCAACTTGCGGCAAGAAATACTCGTAGGCCTTCCCGCGCCAGGTCGTCTGTCGTGTAGGGTTCCAGCCTATTCGATGCAGTCCAAGAGCTCCGAGAATGGGCAGATCGAACAAAGCCTCTCGCGCTCTCGAAGGCCACGATCTGCTTGGGAGGAGTGTAGTCTGGTGCAGGCAGGCACTGATATCGTCGCAGGCGGGCCGAGCATCTTCATCGTCACGAGCTCAACCACAATCCAAAAGAGATCTTCCAATGTCAAGTTCCTAATTGTGGACATTCATTTGTCCGCCAGGACTTATTTGCTCGGCATCAGGCTCGCCATGCCGATCCTACCACGAGTGCATACACACCACTAGGTGAGAGATGATCCGAGACAGTTCCACGATCTCGTGGATCTTATCTAGGAAACCTGTCCTGACATGTTTGTAGGTAGTGTCGCGCCTGGAAGTAGGCAAAGCAGCATAAATCAGCCAACCTCGTCCTCCGTCACTCCAGCGAGTATCAGAGATAACAACAATTCTTGGAGCCTTGACACGCGACAGACACTCCCCACTCCTACATCGTCAATCGCACCGAACACGAACTCGCCACTCACACGGGCAGATATCGGGCCAGAGTCGGCTTCGTTAGCGAATGATCTTGACTGGACCGGATCCGAGCAACCAGTGTTGCAAGTGAACGACAATTTCGCGGCCTGGCTTTTCCAGAGCCCAGGATCACAAAATGACGAGCTCAATCTCACGAACATGCCCTTTCTGGACTTCGGACTGGAATACTCCCCGAAGGATATTTGGAGCTTCGAAGACCTACTCTCGGATCCCAATGCCTCGAATGAAGCATCGTCAACGGAGAGAGAGTTTGACGAACATCGACCTAAAAGGAGTCTTGGGTCTCAAAAGACAGTGACGCAAGAACGAGTCACAGAGATCTTTCATCTATTGTTGCATTGGTTGCATAAAGACCGTCGATCTATCCTGGACCCGACTAGACTTCTGTTCTATGAAGACAATCATTTTCCAAATCTCACCTTGGACGTACTCGACAACCTAGTTGCAAATTACTGTAAGGCGCATACGTCTATTTGGAGTTGCCCACTGACCGCTGATGATGCTTCTCACAGGGCTCTGTGGTAAACAGATTCCTATCATACATGAGCCAACATTTTCGAGCGAGTCTTGTAACGTCCTCCTCTTGGTGGCGATCATTGCAATGGGTGCCAACGACCTGATTCGTTCTCAGCTGAAAGGACAGTTGCAAGATTATAGAGAGCTAGCCGACCTCATCATGACACATCTGCGCTGGGAGATCTTCACTGACAGCGACGCACAGCCACCAATTCAATTATGGGTAGCACAAGCTCTGCTCTTGGTAGAGTACTACGAGAAACAATGCTCAACTCGGAAACTGCACGAACGCGGACACATCCACCACGCCACAACCCTTACCTTGCTCCGACGAGGCAGTCCTCTCGTGGGCCGATCCGAGAGCGAGACACCGCCAGCAGACTCTCTGACCAGAGGGGCGAGTCCGGTCAACGGAGCAGATGTCAATAGACGGCCAGAATCGGCGATGGAGGCTTGGTGGCTGCAATGGGCTAGGGGTGAATCTTTCAACCGAGTCGTCTTCTGTGCTTTCCAGATGGATATATTGCATGCCGTGATGTGGGGACATGCTGCAGGTAAGCTCGAGTGCCACAAATGAGGAGTGATAGACTAATCTGGCCGCACAAAGATATGGCTCCTTACGAAATCAGGCTTCAGCTGCCGTGCGACGACTCTCTCTGGAACGCGACGAGCGCCGAGGAAGTACAACGACTGGATGCCAACCTCAAAATGTATGGCATACGTCCCCTGAACTTTCTTGATGGGCTGAAGCGTTGCTTGCATGGCCGTGATGTTCAGACGCACGCTCCCGGGCGAATCTACCTGATGGCCGGCCTGCTTAGTGTCGGCTGGCATATTAGCCGCCGTGAGAAGCACTTACAATTCCTGGAGACAGTTCCTTCTGTGCGCGAGCAAGGTCGCTGGAGGCTGCTGCTCTTACAAGCCTTTGGCCATTGGAGACGAAGCTTTGACGAGGCTATAGGGACTCAAAAGACTGGCGGCGTTGCTTCACGGGAGCAAGAGATCAATTCCGCGCGCTCCGCTCTGCTGTTTCACTTGGCGCATATCACCATGAACGCAGATATAATCGACTGTCAGATCTTCGCCGGCGCGAAACGGTTGCTGGGACGCAAAGTGGCAAAAAAGGTGAGTGCTCGCTGGCCAGTTTCATACTGTACTCATCTGCTGAATGTCTACAGGACTATCTCAACGTGGTACAGCGTATGAGATCATGGGCTGCGAATCCAGTGTCTCGTCATGCTGTGCTGCATGCTTTCAAGCTCCTACATGAAACACTCATTAACGAGAGCCTCTCGAGAAGATCGGCGAGGTCTAACTCAAAGGCAAACTCGAGCACCGTCACCTACAACTGCAGAACAGATCCCACGATTTATCGACCATGGGGTCTCTTCATCGCTGGTTTGATCATATGGGCATATCAGCATGCCACCAGCCTTCACATCACGCCACTACCCTCGCCTTCGAATGGTGCGACACCCGAGGAAGAGGAAGCCATCTGCTGCCGCTACTTAACGCTTTGCGCAGCTTGTGACGATCCGGGCCAATTACTATCTGCTCTATCACCACAAGGATGTGCCTCAATTCTGGGAGTTCTGTCTCGAAATTTCGCCAATGGAGAGCCAGAACTCTTGTTGGAGGCTTCGCAGCGCCTGTGGGAGTGTCGGAATACAGTCCTGTCGGGCAACTCTCACTTTACTGCTGGTTGAGAGGGCTGCTGGAGAAGCCTGCAAGACGACATCTAAAAATTATCTTGGCATCGAGATGTACCCTCGGACTCAGCTCGATCATTAGATAAGACATACGCCTTGACTCCGGTCGAGGTCGCCAACCAACGAAGCAAAATGCGAGGCTTGCAAAAAGCTTGGAGAGGTTGCACGATCTTGATAGTCATTGACTATGTACGCTCTCAACTACCATAGGCTCTCTTGGTCGCGGGCGTGACACCAGGAAAGAAACTATTCGGCACCGTAGGAATAGCAATACTCGTCGTGATCCCCAAGCCCGAGTTTAAATCACTTGGCATAGACGCCGCCGAATACCCACTCGGTGCCGCTGAGACCGTGCTCGTTACGGTTCCGTACGCCGTGTGCGCAGAGCCGGCTTTGAGACAGTACCCACTACCCCATGCGTCAGCACACTTGTAGTACTCCACGCTGCCCGCGTCCGTCCACATGGCAAAATCGGAGATCTTGATGTTGGTGCAGGGATTCGTGGATGGGCAGAGGACGTAGAGGGGAGCGCGGGAGGCACCGTTGGCACAGTCGCCTTTCCAATTCGAGAACGTGATGCTGTTGTAGAGGATGCCGTCGCCGGCTATGGGATCGATGGAGGCCCAGTACGCGTTCAAGTAGAGAGAATAGGCGTTTTTGTGGCCGATGAAGTTGGAAAGGGTAATGTCGGATACGGTGCCATCTCCGCCGTTGGATTTGAACATAAACATCTGGTTAGAGTTGACCTAGGAGGGAAGTCAGTTGATCAATCCCGAGTGCCTGCCAAGCCCGTTGAACCTTACGGTGTAGATGTTGTTGTACTGGATCTTCGAGATTGCTGCATACGATTCAGCACCATTCAGTGACCAATTGCTTCATGTGCTTACCAGTGTCTGTACCCAAGCTTCCCATGGCACACCCACCGGACCAATTGCAATAGACATTCTCAATAAGCATATGATTGCTCGGATTCTTGATGGTTACGCACTCGTCCTATGAAGCTCAGATCAGTCCGACCATCAGCTGCGAAGCAGTTAGACCACACTTACTTTGTTCGTAACCTCTACATCATGAATCCAGATCTGGAATCCCCAGACATCAATGCCGTCCAATCCTCCCTCATTCCCACCTCTGCTCATGTATTAGCCACATGCATGGTCCGATCCTTGCTTGGAGTATAAGCATACCTGATAATGGTATTATAGACTTCGCCCTGCTGGCACGTATCAAGCGTCAGGTGGAAAGCAGGCGAGTCGACCAATGCAATATCATGGATCGCGAAATTCGTCACGTCCGTCAGTCTCATGATCCTTGGGCCATAAGTCCCAGCCGAGTGAAACTTATAGCCGTACCTATACGATGGCAGGAAAGCTGGTCAGCAATCGTCCTAGTGGACGTAATTGGCGCGTCCCGCAATAATGGCATACCCTTGAATTGCCCCCTTCCCGTTTGACGAGTAGAACTCAAAGTCCGTGCTGGAACCGATGGCGATCATGTTACCCGAACTTATGCTTCCGGTCCGAACGATGGTGCCCTCGAGATTGATAGCCCATGCCTTCCCGCCAGAAAGGGAGACGAAAGTCGCGAGGGCGAAAGTGCCAGTCGGGATGTTGACGACACCCCCGGACTTGCAAGCGTTGAAAGCAGCCGTGATAGCAGGGCCACTGTCTGTCGATCCGTCGGCAACGGCGCCGTACTTGGTGATATCGCAGACTTTGGTAGCCGATTTCGTCGCGATACTGGTGAGAGGACCGATGGGATAGTCTGAGGTGTCAGCTAATTGACCAGATACTTGTGTCATGCAGTGCGCAGCAATGGCTACAACAAACGTGGAGAACCGCATATTGGAGGAATGTGGCTGTGAAACAGAGGTATGTGCTGGGAGTGGGAGAGACACTTATGCAATTCCACGATTTCAAATATTTGTTGTTGTACAAGCCCTCCACGCTAGGGAGTACTTCGATTGATTGACGGACATTTTAATTCCTCCAACAACCTTCCTCTTCGAGTGATCGTGGGCCACTAGTCATCGTGGGCCACTCTGGACTTAAACCAGCTGCGTGACAACATGGCCGCAAGTTTTCGAGTTCCTTCTTACCGCGAGATGATTGTCGTGTCCGGGTTGATACATCCCGAGCTGTAAAGCATGCTAGGGACTGCTTCGGGAAATTCCTTGATTTGTAGACGAGCCGAAGTGGAGTGCGGTGCTGAGATGATCACTTCTGGATGTGGCGAAGTCCAAGGTATCCTTCCATTCCTTGATCCAAGAATGGTTATCGTCGAAGTGATATTCGCGTAGTGCTCCAGACCGTCGGATGCACGTCAGTCGTGATGGTCATGATACAGGAGCTCCCCAGACGTCAAACTTCAAGAGGCTAAGCCTACCGCGAGACTATCGCCTTCTAGGTCCGCCTCTGTAGTAGTCTCCACCACGTCCACGACCGCCGCCACGTCCACCACCTCGTGATCTTCTACCGAACAGACCGAAGTCTGCTCCGCCATCCACAAGTCGATCACCATCCTCGAATGTATATCGTCGAAGTTCACCTTCGGCGTACGCAGAGGGATCTGCGTCAGCGTCGTTCCAGTCTCGACTCGTCTCTTGGTCGAATGCAGACAAGCGTCTCTCCATGAGCTCCTCGCCCACCGGCTTGAAATAGATTTTCGGCTTGGACGTGGTATTGTAGAATTTTGCATCGAGTTCGCGGGAGGGTTGGTTTGCAGCGGGTTCCCTTAGGTTTGGCGGTGCTTGAGTCTGTGGCGATCGGTGCCTTGGACCCGACGGTGCATTGGGCATGCCTTCACCTGCGCCTGGTGGCGGTCGTGGTGGTGCAATCATTTGGCTTGGCTTTCGTGACGCACCTGGGCTGTTTGGATCAGCCTCTTGATGTACTGCGGTGACTGGCCCGTCAGTATCCAGACCGGCACTGCTGTAGACAACCTCCCAGCGAGTCATATCAGCTCTGTTCACTTCTGCATCGATCCAATCTTGCACACTCTCGTCAGGTACGAAATCAACCCATAGCGTTCTACGCATGGGCTCGTCCGGCCAGATCTTGGCGTGCAAGGCCATGCGCGCGCGTATTGCAGCGGCCTGCGAGTCGAACAGTACTAGGGCGTGGCTTCTCAACTTGTCGAGATGGAATGACTCGATCGTTGCAGACTGAATTGACGTGCCGCCAGGCTGAGCGACTGATAATAGATGCTCCCGCAGCGCATTGGGCTGTAGTGGCCGCACGAGTTCCCGGATATAGAGTGCACGTGTCGGAGGATGCCGTGAAGGAAGTCCTGATAGCTCGACATCCTCCATGGCAGAGTCGTCTTGTGTACTTCGTTCTTGTGTTGCCGCAGCCTCCCTTTGCTCCGCTTTGACATCGTCGTCCTTCACATCCATACCGTCATCGCCAGTATCATATAGCTTGCTGTCTGCCTCTCCTACCTCCAGCATATTGGTCTCCGATCGGTCTTCCGCAAGATCTTCAGGCAACTTGACCTGCATATCCTGCTCTTCGGCCGTCTTGAGCTTTTTGTTGATGTTTTCTTCAGTCACTGGAGGGGTCGGACTTCGTCGCTTCCGCTTGTTTGCAGTCTCACCCTCGCTCGACATAGCCTCCCCATTCTTGATGTCTGTCACGACATCTTTCATGTCATGATCTTCCTGGCCGTTTGCTTCGCCAAATGCTGTCGAACCCTCTGCGGCAGGCGATGACCGCTCTTCTGCTCCTCCAGCCTTCTCTGCTGCGCCATCTGTGCCAGTCACCGCTTCGGCGTCGTCCGCAACCAGCGCATCGATGAATTGCTGCTTGAGCTTGAGGCCGGTCGAGGCGAGTCCGCGCTCCCTGATCAAGTCCTTCAGGTCGGCGACCTTAAGTTTGTCGTAGTCTGTCATTGTGATGTGGTTGTGATGATATATGCATGAGGAGGGATATAGCAGGCTTGATGAGCTCCTTTTCCCACCGCTGGCGCGAAGTGAATGCACATGTCAAGCGGCGTTCGTTCCTGCATGCGTCCAGAAACGCGCTAAAGAGAAAATGACGGAAGTCTCATGCCTGAGGCTGCAACCATGCAATGGCCGTGCGAGCAGCACTTCAGAATTTCAATTTCATCCTCTCTCCAGCCTCGCTACTACTCGACCATAAATGACAGACCACCGCCCTGCCACAGACCAACCCATAGTGCTCTCAGTAGATGTCTCTCATCACCAGCGACGTCTTTGTCTGGGCCGTTACGCGCAGTAACGACTGGCCATCCTTCGAACCGCGTTGCAGACATGCCCGACCGGGATTTGCATCACCCAGCCAGAATGCTTGCTACTTGAGATGATGCAAGCGATATGCGTTGACTCGACTCTTCAGTACATATGAAATATCATACTGCCCATCAATCTGCCGGCACTGAAGCACATCATCAACAATGGACCGAAGGCGAAAAGCCAATACGGAGCGCGCCTGGCTTCAGGTACTCCTTGCCACATGAATCCTAGCAAGGC
This sequence comes from Microcyclosporella mali, assembly GCA_002785985.1. NCBI lineage: Eukaryota > Fungi > Ascomycota > Dothideomycetes > Mycosphaerellales > Mycosphaerellaceae > Microcyclosporella > Microcyclosporella mali. The sequence goes on from NHNU01000009.1 coordinate 841,393, forward strand.
AGGCCACTGTCGCCACTGTATTGGTACGCCGAAGTTGCGGCACGTCAATCGGACTACTTCGGACTATGGCAACACCGGCTTAAGCTCTCCAGAATGCTACTACGATGGGAGAAATGAGCACAAGTAATTCCATACGATCCACCATTTCTGGACCAAAATACAACTTGACCAATTGTATCTTTACCCGACAAGCCGATGCCAACTCTCTCAAAGGTCGACTTCAGCGATGCACATAACAAGCACGAACGAGAGCACGACGTCTCGCATCTCAGCCCCCGAGACACATTCTCCACATTCGAGCGTCCTGATATCGCGGCCGCTGACGACCTCGACGAACCCTGTAAACGCTGCGTTGACCTTTTCCAAATTCCTGACGACGAGTCTGTCTATAAGTTTGAGCTTAACGACCGCCCCAGATCACACTTCGGAATCTCAAATGTTGTCCTACCTGGACTCCAGCTTCACACAATCGTCTATATGCTCGTCCGCAGCCCCCGGTGTCGATCATAATGGCAGCGATTGCCCATCGGTCAAAGGTCTCGTGGTTCTGAGCTGACGCATCTTCGGCAAAGGCCTAGCATCATTCGTCCAACGGCGTCTCAAGCTCAAACATCAGGTAAGCCTAGCCCTCACCCTATCTTACACTTTGTTATGATGATAGAACAAGCTGGCACCAGTCCTAGAAGACTTGTACTCTTTTGCTGCGGATTAGCTCTGCTTGAGGAACAATACCTCTTTTCTCTGATTACTCACTCACCACCTACACACTCTGGCCATCGCCTTGGGCAGCTAAAGCTAACGATCATACAGACAATAGTCACGCTCATTCAACCGACACATACCTATGAGTCATGAGTGCGAGGTCATGACCCTAGAAACGTCTTGCGTCGTGTACGGACTGCCGTCAGCGAACGTGACCTTGAGTCGGATAGAGATTGTTTGTACGTCGAGGGCAAGGTTCCATAGTGCTTGGTGTATCGCCGGCGCGGTCGTGAACATAACATGCTACCACATCTTTAATGACAAACACGATTGACAAGTCTGCGATGTCTCTTCCTACACCCATCATCTACAATTCATGGTTCAATCTTATCTTGTACTTGGTCCTGACCATACAAGACCTGCGCTACAGTACGCCGCTATGGACAACTCAACAGAAGAAGCGTGGGAGATGTCAGAAGCCTTCGTATGGACGCACGCCATACCCAATCGAACACCCACCTTGATCATCGTCTCCACGATCTTCATGGTCATCACTACCTTCTTCTTCACAGCCCGAACGACCGTCCGTTGGAAGATCCACCAATGGGGCTGGGACGATGTCATGGCCACCATCGCGTACTTCATCATGATAGTCCAGACCTCTTTCCTCTTCACCGCAGCGCACCACGGTTTCGGCAAGCATCGTGCGGATATCCCCATCATGTTCTCGACTGCCATGTTCTGGTTCTGGATGTATCAGGTCTTCTACAAGATTCTGGGCGCTTTCACCAAGATGACTTTCTGTTTGCTTTATCTGAGGCTCTTCCCCCAGAAGGTCTACCGGAGCGTTGTGATCGGTGTGTCGGCGGTGATTGTTGCGGGAAGTTTCGCGTTCACGATGGGGACTATTTTTCAGTGCAGCCCGATTCAGAGAAACTGGAACAGGATGCTGGCGGGAAGCTGTATCAATTTCAATGCGTTCTGGTACTCGCATGCAACTTTCAACACGGTCATGGACCTGGTGGTAAGTCGATACCCTTACCCTCAAACGCTACGCATGCGAATATCTATGCTAATATTCATGAGTAGGTCTTCATCCTCCCCATACCCATGATCCGCGGGCTGCATATGGACACCCGATCGAAATTCGGCCTCGCGTCCATTTTCCTCCTCGGAGCCTTCACGATCGTCGCTTCCATCATTCGCATGACAGCGCTGTATGGTAGTGCTAGCAGCCAGACTGATCCGACCTGGGGCAGCACAACTGCTTTGATATGGACCGAAGTGGAAGCGAATACGGCCGTGATTTGCTGCTGTCTTCCGGCGTTGAGAAAAGTGGCTGTTCAAGCTTGGAGGAGGATGCTAGGGAAGGTCGGACCTGAGACGCCAGGCACAAGGACAGCAGAGACGGGCCTGACGGCTGGGGGTGGCAATGGGCAGAGTGATGGAGGCCTAAAGCCTTTCGGTACGTGGACAGACGTGCGTCACTCGCCAAATGCATCGTTCGATGACGCGCCTGACGGGACGACGAAACACATATGGGCGCCAGGACTTCCGAGTCGACCTCCTGCGCGCAAGTGGAGATGGCCTCGGTCGAGACACACAGAAGAGCTCTCCAAGATTGGTGAGGCGGACTCACGGCGGACAGAAGAAGGGACTTCAGGCCCACCTGTTGAGCTGGGAAGAATCAACAGGAGACGTGACTTCAACGTGAGATCGGAGAGGGTTCAGAGTTCTCAGCCTGCGCAGGACCCTCGTGGGAATGTCTTTAATCTGACTTTGGAGGAGTTTCTGGCGAGAGCACCTACGCCGGGACCATGAAGGGCGCTCTTTGAGATTGTGAGTGTTTGTGCGACTTTCATTTTTTGTTCGCCTTGGTCGAAATGAAGTGTATGTCAGCGGTAATCGTGGTGCCAACAGCACTTTAATCACAAATAATTATACAGTGCTAAATTCATCTCCAACTTCGTTCCTTCAGCCCAAGAATCGGCTAATCTCTCCTCCTACGCCTTCCAGGTCCAGCAAGAAAGTGTCGTGTCCGAAGAGGCTTCGATCCTCGCCCAACTCTACATGTGACACACTCCTGTTGCCAACCCTTCGCAGCGTGTCGGCGATTTCTCGCTGCTGCCACGCTGGAAACAAAATATCAGAGGCGACGCCCAGCACCAGTGTGGGAACGTCCCGTAGCGACGCGAGGCCCTTGATCAGATCCTCCGGTGGTCCAGAATATCCCTTGCTGGGAGCGGTCGAGTCTGAGGACGATGATGCCATGAGATCGGCTGATGACTCATCTTGTTCTTCATACGGCTCAGATGGCAGAGACAAAGCGCAACGAGCATCTCGAGATTCTTCGATGAAGTTGCCTTGTAGCTTTGTGGCGTTAGCTTGTCTCCGTTCTGTGGTGGCATTCTGCAATTCTGCGCCAAGGTCGAAAAGATCCATGGCTTTGCTGACGTAGAGCAAGCTGTTGGCATCGTATTCCAGACACCACTTCTCCCCTGCGTGGTCAAGGTATGTCTCGATGAGAAAGTCCGGGCAGAGCGCTGGAGGCTTGCTCGTATCGGCGCGCTGTCTGCCAAATCTATTCTCCCACTCTGGACCAGATCTATAGGTAATTGTGGCAATTTCTCGGGCCAGCTTCATGCCCGTATGTGGTGGAATCGATGTGTAGTAATTGCCTCTAGTCTTTGCCCAGGCTGGGTCGTTCATCAAGACCTGGCGCTGTGTATGACGCATTGCGATACTGTAGGGGTGACTCCTGGCGCAACCTGATACTGAGACAATGCGGCCAACACGTTCGGTGTCCAGGATACCTGCTGCCAGGGATTGCATACCGCCCATACTACAGCCGACGCTTGCGTATAGCTTTTGAATGCCCATATCATCCAGGAGTCTGAACTGTGCTCTAACCATATCCTGCATGGTCAAGATAGGAAAGCTGGTACCATAATGCTGCCCACTCAAAGGATCAATGCTGCTGGGTCCAGTGCTGCCATAGCATCCTCCAAGCACATTCGTACATATGACGAAGTACTTGTCCGTGTCCAAAGGTGCTCCGGGTCCAATGAACTTCTCCCACCAGCCCGGCTTAGGATTCAATTCTGTGCTGTGGGCATGACTGCTCGCCGACAGACCAGTGTGTAGTAAGATCGCATTGCTCTTATCCGCGTTCAATGTTCCCCAAGCTTCCCAAGCAATGTCAAAGGACGGCAGTACTCCACCCCAGTCTAGTAGGAAAGGCTCTGGGGAGTGGAAGAGCTCGGTCTTGCCGGTGGTATACGAAGGTTCTGGACCCAGTTCTGATCGCTTTGAGCTCAGCTTTCTTGTTCGGTCTTCGACATTGTCGAGGCAGGGAAAAGATAGCTGAGGATTCGAGACTGATGATCCGGCAAGCGTATCGTCTTGGACAGGTTGTGCTGCGAAGGCCTGAGCAGGACGTCTGGCCTCGTTCGAAATGGCTTGTTGCGAGGGAAGGGAAACAATCCTAGTCCTCGGGTTCGTCTTCCGCAGAGCGCGTGGAGCCGCTCTGGACAGGTAGCTAAGACCTCGTGCAGCACTCATACTCACTTCGGATATCGAGTGTTGTGCGAGAAAAGAAATGTCAGCAATACAGAATGCGGATACCTCGAAAGCAATTTGTTCTCGTAATCAGAATCAGGACGACGCCATAGTACGGTGGCCTATTGAGCGCATGTGGTAGCGTGACTTCTAGCCTAGAGTAGCCACATGGCGGTCGCCCTACGCGTCCATACATGGTACATCTTTAGAAAACCCTGCACATTCGCGTTCAATTGCACGGCTCATCGGGAAGCAGACCTCCAACAAGAGGATACAAGACGCCTACCTTCTAATCCCGCATATCGGTGTAGATACAGGTCCGAAGTACCTCCTACAGCACGTGAGATGATCTCCAGCTAAAGAAAGCTAAGCGACATCCCCCTTGCTCGATCCACTGTCGCCATTCTGTATTTTTCGCTCCTTTCGTGTCGTTGTCCCTTGTTACTCACATCTACTTTCATCATCCAATCTGGAGATAGCGTAGCAAGAAGACGCTGCCATGATTTGAACGAAAATCGCCAAGAAGCCGGTTAGGGCGTATCTCAGCGCTTGAGTACAAAGACAATGCGAGCCATCGCGCTATATGGGACACTGTCGCTGTTCCTCGCCGGCATTCTGATCCTCTTCGCTACCTCCAACCGCCGCCCACAACTCGCCGACTTCGCGCCTCTCGACGACATATCTAGCCACCCAAAAGAATCCCCGTTAAGAGAGCACGAGTATAGGCCGCAAGAACCATCCACAGATCCCAGCTGGAAATTTGAGTACAGAAGAGATGGACGCAACTATGGCCTCACGGAAGAGCAATGCAGCTTCGCGTTTCCGGATCTCTACCATGAGATTGATCGGGCTGTACAGTACCGGAACGAGCATATGGGTGGCAGGATCACGCAAGATGAGGTCGACGTGAAGTGGGCACCAGACAGCATGATCAGAGCTCAGATACACGACAACCAACTGTACATAATCACTGCACAGGGGGTTGCTGACTACAGGGAGCGACCGCGTGTCCTTGCAACTCTGCACTCGATCAATCGCGCCATCACTGCCTACCAAGGATCTCTGCCGAATATCGAGTTTTCCTTCAGCGTGCATGATTGGGCTCTTCACGCGGATGCAAATCGCACTACTTGGGCCTACACGCGCTCTCGAGAGCAAGACAAGCTCTGGCTCATGCCCGATTTCGGCCTCTGGGGTTGGCCTGATGTGGGCATCCGCTCCTACGTCGAGCTCCAAGGCCTCCTTGCCCATGAAGAAGACGAGTTCATCGACAAAATCCCCAAATTGGTCTGGCGCGGCTCTCTCGCCGTAGGTTCCAAAGACGTTCGCGCAGGCCTACTCGAGCACAGCAAGAAGCAACCCTGGTCTGACGTGCTCGAAGTCGATTGGTCGAACCCGACGCTGATGGAAGAACGTCTCCTTACAATGCAAGATCACTGCGCCTATATGTTCCTTGCGCAAACCGAAGGAAATTCGTATTCGGGACGTCTGAAATACCTCCTTAATTGCCACTCCATCGTCGTCTCCCACGACCTCAATTGGCTAGAACCATACCATCACCTCATGAGATCTGAAGGTCCAGATCAGAATTATGTCCTCGTGAAACGCGACTTCTCCGATCTTCCCGGCAAGATGTCCAAATTCTCCAGACCGCGAGACTGGGCCCAAGCCCAGAAGATCGCAGATAATGCCCGCCGGACTTTCCGCGAGCGATATCTCACCCCTGCTGCGGAGGCTTGCTACTGGAGACAGATGATCCGTGCGTGGTCGGGTCTGATGACATGGACGCCAGAGTTCTGGGTGGAGAGTCTCGAGTACGACAAGGTGCACAAGAAGGAAATGACAAAGAGAAGGCCAAGAGGCGTGCCATTCGAGGCTTTCGCAATCATGGAAGAGGTGGACTGGGCGATTCCGGCCAAAGGGAGGAAGTTGTGCATCAAGAAAGATGATTGATATAGCCTATTTTGGGCGTCGTGGGGTCTTAGCGTGGCGTTCTGGGAGTCGTTGGATGGTTCGGGGAGATTTTGGAGAACAGCTGGATTTCCACCACAGCCATATATATTGGTATTGTACGCTTATTGTTGATATAGAAAGACGTTTGTCGCCAGCCAGCGTCTCACCCAGCTGTCATACGACTCCGGCAGTCTTTCGCCAGGCAACATCTACTGGACCAGGTTTTCGAAAGATACTCGGCGCTTTCTCTGTCGCAGAACACAAGATATCAGAAATCAGGGACCACTCATCCTTTTCGTTTCCTGGCCTCAATGGACACACCAGGTCACTCGTATCCCGCGCAGTCGACAATAAAGCATACACTTTATAATTCGGATCGAGACAAGAGTTTTGACTGCACATCGGCAGCGAGGAGACACCACTTTGAGTCTTGTTGCAGTTGGGTTATGGATCCAGGGCCGAAGGTGTTTGGAGTGGAGATGCTTCCAGCTGCAGCTATGCCTCAAACGCTTAAAGCTGGGGCTGTGCAGCATGTGATAGTAGAGGTCTTGATAAATGTTGTGATACTTGTAAAGATTGGTTGGGCAGGTATTGCTTTCTCGGAGGATATGAGTATACAGTTGAGGTGAACTCGGCTTCGATACCGTCCACTTCAATCCGAATCTCTTCGTGACGCTTCATGGTTGCGGCGGAATTGTAGTAATGTTTTTTCTGCATTGTATACATATGGATGTGCAGCATTCACTTCGCTAGCCACTGAAGGTTCCGCCTGATCAGCGGCTGCTTCCCGCCGCTAGTGCACATGTCTATAACTGCCTTGCAAAGCCTCTCTCTTCAATTCCCGCGTCCCCATAGCATGACGTCCATCTCGTTGTTATCGTAGGACGATCCTGCTGGACATTTCTGTGCGCAACGATTGCTGTCAGGCGGAGTGTGTCAAAGCTTCGAGGCACAGCGGGCCACTCTTCCAGGCTTCGAGTTCACGTAGAAGAGACTTCGTGGATGGATGTAATTCACGTGATGGAGATGGGCCTGCAAGTACAGATGGAATGATACTGGCGATGCTGTGAAATGCCGAGTGTTGCCGGAGTAACGTGATACATCATGTGTGTGGGCTCACGCTCAGCGTGCAAGGTAGAAGGCAAGGATCCATGAATGCATGTGCTGCACCGCTACATGCACTTGGCATCGGGGTGAGAGCAATGCTTCACGGAACCGGTAGCGCCATGGCCCCACTGGAGGGGGAGTGTAAAGGATTGGAATCAATTCCCTCGAATATAAGCAGCCCTGGAGGTGAGGTTGGGACCTGGGAGTTGGACGCGAGCTTGCCTGCTTCGGCTTGGACTGCCACTTTGATTACTGTACAGTAGCGCGTCGACGACATCCGGCTTTTGGCACCTCGTCCCATGTTCTCGTCTCCATGTCGCTTCCCATTCCTTGTTCCCTCCCCACACCCACACACATGCATCATCATCATTTGGTGGTTCGTGGGTCCACGCTGCGTCACACGTCTGGCATGGCGTACACACATACCTTTGCCTTGCTCACAGCATTCCGCCCGCCAGCTGTGCATCGCCATAACCTATCTCGCTTATGGTTAGTGATGAGTTGCTGCGCAGTACTGAGCACACGTGTGACGCGGCAGGCAGTGTGTGAAGCGAGAGCAAACGAGCAGGAGCCGGTGGAAGTGATGCCGTGTCGCTTGCACCGCTTGGGTGACGCCCTCCCTCCTGGTGCTGTGTTCCGCCTCAACCACATCTCATCTCTGAACCCAGGCTTGGCTTCGTATGGCGCTATGCGGGCACATACCTTCTACTGTACCTCCATATGTACACGCCCAACACGTATACAGCCAGCAGGAATGATGAAGCCGCAGGGATCATCTTGCTTCTGGTGCACCGCCCAGGTCTGACCTTCCTCCTCCTCCCTTCCACCTCCCCCCCTCCTTCTTCCTCACAGTCTGACCTCACCCTTCCTGCGACTTGAAGTTATGTGAGTTGTAAAGAGTCCCAGTCCTACGGAAGGCACTCCGCTCGACACACACGTTTGCTCCTTCGACACTGGCTGAGGCAGCGACTGTCGCTGTCCCGCGATTGCTGCGCGCAAAGAGCCATTTCAAGAGGTAAGTCGCGCCATGCCATACATGCTGTTTCATGTCTTGCCCTCCGTCACCGTTCGCAACACCGCCCTGCGTCTGTAGAGATCTACAGGCCTCTCCATTCCCCCGCAAAGCTCCAACATCCTATGTCCACATCCCCTCGCAAGACCGTTTCAGCCCTCAAGCAATCTTTCGAGCAATCCAACCACATTTCCTCCGCACAAGCTTCGTTCACCCAGCATCACAAGCAAGACCATCTTTGGCCCGGCTACCGTGCTAACATGAGCGCTCAAAAGAAGCTCGCCAAGCTCCAACACGCGACTCAACCTTCCATCGATACCATTCTTGACACTGCCGTAGGTGCAGTGCCCTCTCATCTGCGCCCTTCAGCTTCCAAGCACCTCTCGAGGATCGGTCCCAACCCACTTGAGCGGCCTAGCACATCAGGAGCCCCGGCGATGGAGCATCCGGTGACGATTGAATTCTACTGGCCAGGCACACAGCCACCCGTCTACATCGCGACCGATCTCAGCAATCCGCAATGGAGGCCTGTCGAGATGGACAGTACGCAGGACGAGCATGGACACTACAGGTTCTCGATGACTTTCGAGGCCAAAGAAGGGGAGTATCAATACAAGCTGCGCCTCGGCCATGGCGATTGGTGGATCTGCGATGACAGCGTACCAAAGGTCAAGGACGAGGCTGGCAACGAGAACAACTCAGTCGTCGTCAAGAATGAGGCGAAGGCCGGCGAAGTAGACAGCAGTGGCGGTCCAGCATCTGATGAGCAGGTTTCTCGTCACGACTTGCTTCATGCGGACAGCACGCATCTGACGCCACTTCTGCAACATGAACAGCCATCGTCTGGCAGAGTCGACGAGACTGATCGGCAAAATCACCTAGCACACACTCGCCATACTCCAAAATACCCTGAAAGTCATAGTCCACTCCTCCGCCACGAAACTCTGGCATTTCCAACAGATGATGAGAATCACGACAGGGGTGCCGATAGTGATGAAGAGCCAGAAAGCTCACCTCTTCTACGACATGAGTCTATTTCGCCCTCATCGCACGAGCAAGAACATTCACCGCTTTTCCGGCACGAAAGCATATCGATTGACAACAAACAACACCATCACGACGGGGTCAGAAGTTCAACGTCTCCACGCCATGGTGGCCGAACATATAGCAATGGATCGATTCCCGAGGAAGCTGATCCCAGCGACCCCACATTGGAGCGGTTCCCAACAGATCACAAAGGCATCATTGAACACCTCGACCGCACCCGCAGATCCATGCAGGAGGACCAGACATCGGATAGTCATGGCAGTCCACGGAGACCTTCACATCCTAGCTCGGTTGTAGCAAGCACGTCATCATCTCTGCCTAGTGTCACAGAGGACGACGACGAAGAGACACGAGAAGATGACAAGACGACCAACGATGCTCAAGGTCCGGATCCTGACGCAGATGTACCGACGGTGATGATTTCAGAGCCGCAGGACAGACCATTTGCGCCCATAACGCCTCCGATGACGCCAAAAGACGAGCAGGAGCTAGACAGCCAGTCACAGCTTGACGGTCATCGCGCTGACGTTCCAATGACTGTTCGCGAGAAGGTCTACCACTTGAAGAAGAAGGTCCATCACCAGGTCAAGAGAGCCGCAGATAATGGCGTGCCCATTTTGTGAGCATCGAAGTACCCATCGCTTCAAGACACTGCTGACCGCATCTAGTGCTGTCGGCGTGGCCATTGCCCTGGCGGCTGCATCCACATTCCTCTCGATCTGGTTCATCAAGACTAGGGGCGATAATATGGTCCTCTGAGGGAGCTGTTGCTGAGACGAGTCCGTCGTCAAAGAGTCTCCCAATCACACATTGAGCGAAGCATACTATGGGAAGTCTACTTTGACACACCTCACAATGAGCATGGAAATCGAGATACGCAGTCATCGGTGATGTTCTGCTTCGCGGCCCTACGTATATGCTGGCATTTTCAGATGAAGGTGGATGTGTATGCTATGATCACGTGAGAGACTCGAAAACCTAACTCAATTCGCAAAGGTATATCCAAACCACGCATATGGTGCATTTGTTGTTGTAACAGTTCCCGATGTTGATCTCCTTCCTTATTCAAACCTTGCACTAGACACGTGAAGAATGCGCTATGCTTAGATCCGTCATAGCGCCCCAGAAAGCTACCTCCTAGCGTCTCTGTAGAGAGGAGTGCATCTTGACCATCATCGACTCTCTATGCTCCATAACATTTTCAACGTACACGCACGCCATTCTGGGCATCCCACATATCCTTGATCCCTGCTCGGTACCGCCAATACGTCTCAGCGCCCCTCGATACTAACTGTCCTATTGCGGAATCGGATACCTGGCGACTGTCGTGGACTGACCGCCACGCTACACTTCACGAACAAGCTTGCACTGCCGCGCATAAGCATCACTGGACCCGGAAACATCAGTATCGTGAACAACATCACTGTGCGATCGCTGCATTCCTGTCGCGCACCAATCTCAATACAGATTTGCTCTCAGCAAAACAGAATCAAGCCCACGCAAGAGCCGAAGTCCCACGCACAGCTGTTGGTCATTGAGGTGGCATCGAAAGAACAAGTTTATATGCAAAAGCTAGCACGACAATAGCCGTGGCGTAGGGCAATTTGGTCTGCGGCGCGTGCCGTCGCCTGACACTGGGAGGGAGAGGTGGAGGAGCTGGGACAGACGAGGAAGCGACGATTTGAGTTGTCGGCATCGACAGTCTACATATACCAGCAGTTCGCCAATAAAGGCCGTCAGCTCCGAGACGGCCCATTCGGATGGTGTCACCAAGCGATGGACCCGCAAAGCCAGTCTTTCACGCCGTTAAGTCAGAATACGACAGCCAACGACAACTGGCGCATTCAGAACGACGTCGTTCGCATACAGCAGGTCCAGGCGGAGCACGCTGAGCGCTTGGCGAGACTGGAGCGTAGGCAGGACGACGATGCACGCATGAAAAGCGTCTGGGGAAACAGTTCGCCATTCCCGAGTGTGCTCAGTGGGACACCTCAGCAAGGTGAGTCGATTAGCTGTACGTCTGAGCCTATGTGCAAAGATTGACTCGTCATGTAGCTCCTCTCCAACAGCCTCCTGGCGACGCATTCCGCACCTTCGACGACGAAGCCACGAACTTGATGAGCAGCCTTCATCTCGACGCGGAAGACGAGCCGCGGCGAGGTATGGGTGCGACGTCGAGAGCGAATAGCGTCCGCTTTGACGAGTCGGCAAATCAGAATCACTTCTCGCACTCTTCACGGCCTTCAGTTGATTTTCTGTCGAGGTCCAGCAGTGGTCTTGGTGGTGTGCAGATGACAGAGCGAACATCATCGCACAAGTCAGACGGACGGGCGAGCTCTGCGCATTCATTCAGATCTCTTGCTTCCGGTCGTGCTAACAGTCTCAACCTGGAATCTGCGACCTACGGACTGGGCGATTCGCATCGATCGCCCGTCGACCTGCCGAGCATTGCTCCAGGCCTCATGTTACTCGGCGCTGCCCCAGCCATCATCAGGTGTTGGATGAACACAAACTTCAAACACGATGCTCTGTTGTATGCTGCAGTTTGTACCGGTTCGTACAAGTCATTCCTTGACTTGAGGTTGATCAAGAAGCTGGGGTTTGAGAGCGAGATTCGTGCGAGCGGCGAAGGTCATCGTACTGTCGAGCTTCCAGTATTTTTTCCGGAAGCAGTACCGCATCCAGCGTCTTCAAGATCGAGCAGCCCGGCGCCTCAGTTGCCATCCCTTCAGGTCGAGTTCTGCGTTGTCGAACGTGCGGATTCTCCTGCCAACAGCAAAGCTATTCAGATCTTCCTCGGGAGCGATGTGCTGCGGTCACATAGCGCAGACATCATGTTTTCTTCCAACAGCTTGACGCTGTATGACGACGAGCGCAACAAGCTGTCGATCCCGCTCGCTCGTCCTGAAAATGAAGCTGCTTTCAACACGTTGATTGTCACGAGCGATGAACCTCAAGTGCAGTCTCGGCCCGAGAAAGCTGCCAACGTCGCGAAAGATCAGCCATATTTGAACGGTCTCGGCCAGAGCAGCTCTGTTGCATCCGGTTCATCTGCTGCCGCCAGTCCTCCAGCGGGAAAGTACCGACCTCCAGGTGCTTTAGCAGCAGAAGCTGGCAGCGAAGATCTCGCCAGGTCTGGTGCCACAGGCTCTGACAAAGAGTCGCGACCACCAAGTCGACAGTCGAGCTCAGCTCCACGACCATCTCTCAGTCTACTCAATACAATGTCTGAACGGGAGGAGTCAGCAACTAATGTCGGTGCACAATCCACCCCGCTACGGTCGAGCGGTGGTACTGGGATCTGGGGCAGCTGGCGCCGAGAGGCCCCAGCTTCGTCGACAGCGCAACCCAGTGGCCTGGACTGGGTGACTGCAAGCAAGGGTCGAGATACAGTATACCAGCGCAAAGACGCTGGCATCAAAGTTCTCAAGCCGAAGACTGCCTCTCGCACCTTCTCCACTGCGGCAGGTTCCAGCACCAGTACGCCGAGTCCAGGCGATGGCAAGAGCAGGTTCTTTGACGAAGGCCGGCGACGCAGCATCACCGAGAGCACATCCTCGAAGACTGTAGCTCCTGTTGTAAAGGAGAATGCGACACTCGTCCCAACCAGCGTAGCGGTCCCCAAGACGAAGACGAATCCCATAGGTGGGGCTTCCGCGTTCTCGTGGCTGAACTCTGGTGCCACAAAGTAACAGAAACATGGTATTGTATGCGAGATGTGTCGTTTCATTGTACGAGGGCATGAAGCTGTACGTTGAGAGACTGCTGTTTTTGCTAGCTACTCGATCATTGTGAGAGCTGAACCGTTGGCAGTAGGCTATACAAATGAGAGACCTGACTTCCAAAGAGAAGGATAACCAGAATATCGCGTCTCTTCCATCGTACATCTGCCGCGCTTGTAATCCAACATACTGCTGATGCGCATCGACTAGGAAAACACGACCCACCCTTCCAATTGCGCACGATTACCACCTCAAATTTCCACAGCCTTGTCCTGTCTCCCCCCTTGTCGCTTCCTCTTCCGGACCGTCACCACCTGTCCAGCCTCATCCAGCACCGGCTGGCCCCTAGCATTGACCTTGACCACACGTACACGACGCGCTCTCTTCTTGCTTGCCGCCGCCACCGCTATTTCAATCCCTTGCTGCTGCTGCTGCTGCTGCTCTTCCAATGCCCTCATCATCTCGACCAAGTCTCGCTTTCTCTCGCTCGCGGCTCGGATGTCGGCCATCATGTGCTGCTGCTGCTGCAGATTCTCGCCGCCGCCGCCGCCGCTGCTGAGAGAAGCTCTTGAGAGGTGCTGCATATGGAGGAGACGATTCTGGAGTTGTGGGAGGAGCGTGGTGTAGTATGCTAGAGTTTGGGAGAGGGAGACGGGGTTGTTGGGATCTGCGAGCGTGAAGGGACGGGAGATCTGGGGTTTTGCGGGGGTGAGGGTGAGTTTCTGTGGTGCGTGGACAAGGCGGTCAGTCTGTTTTGTTTGTGGGTGGCGGTGATGGAGGCCGAGAGGCAAGGGGTTTGTGGTTTTGACCTACTTGCAACAGCTCGAAGCGGCGTCGATTCAGCTGCGCGATACATTTACGAGCTGTGGTGAGATTCGTGTGGATTTGAGCTTGGGGACGAGCGGTGGCGGCGCTGCTGAGGAGGGGGAGGAGAGCGGTGAAGAGGTCGATGGTCGAGTCGATGGAGAAGATTGAGTTTGGGATGTGTGCGTTGTAGAGGGCGTCGAGGAGATCTGTGTCGGTGGGAGGGCTTGGTGGCGGCGCCATGGTGTTTGTGTGCGTGGTAGATTTTTTTTCTTCGAGACATGGGGAAAGGAAGATTTGAAGCAAGAGACGCCGCTAGTCAGGGTTCGGCTTGGCGTGCTGTAAGTGAATGAGCGGAAGCTGTCGCATGAATGTAGCGCCATGACAGCCGAAGGTTCTGGTAGCCTGAGCCATTCGGATGAGAATATCTGTTGTTTCTCGTCAAAGTGTTTAATATAATGAACTCTGTGGCTCTCCACAAGATTCTTGCCATCTTCTTCTGCTGTGCTTCCACTGCTTGTCCACCTCCAGAACTGTCTGTGAATGTGGAATCTGCATCTCCGAACCCTCCAACAGGTAGAACATCTAGTGGTATTAGCTCGTTCTCGGATTGACTGTGCTCCGCCTTGGAAGCCCATCACTTCGATGTCCTTGACCAGCTCCTCCATCGCGAGTGCAATGCCGTTCGGACCCAACAGATCGGCTTAGCGAGACCAACATTTCCGCCCGTAGTTGAGTAGTATTTGCCCACATTAACGCTGAAGACAGATGAACAGAAAATTCGAATCTTCGGGGCGGATCGATACACAATTGTACATTCTTTATCCAGCTTTTTTGCGGACGCCCAAACGCCATGCTCATGTCACACAACTATTGTACAGCAATTCCGTGAGGATTGTAATCCGTGATGCAACCATGGCTGGCATCCTGAACGTTCCGGGCATACTTGAAGAGCGTACCCTTCTGGTACTTCAAAGGCGGAGGTCTGAACTCGGTCTTTCGTCGTTCTAGCTCCTCCTGTGTTGTATCAATAATGTCAATGACACGATTGTCGGCATCGATGGTGATTGTGTCTCCATCTCGGACGAGACCGATGGGTCCACCTTCTTGAGCCTCCGGCGTGACGTGTCCAATCAAGAAGCCGTGGCTACCACCGGAGAAGCGACCATCAGTGATCAGAGCGACATCATTACCAAGACCTGCACCCATAATGGCGGACGAAGGTTTCAGCATCTCCGGCATGCCAGGGCCACCCTTCGGACCTTCGTATCGAATGATGACGACAGTCTTCTCGCCCTTCTTGAGCTCTCCTCGTTCCATAGCAGCGATAAAGTCATCTTCAGCATCGTAGCACTTGGCCTTGCCAGTGAAGACAGTGCCCTCCTTTCCAGTAATCTTACCAACACTTCCACCCGGCGCGAGTGAGCCACGTAGAATGCAGATATGTCCAGTCTCCTTGATCGGATTGCTCAAAGGTCGAATGATGTCCTGGTCCGCTGGGAAGTCTGGCGCATTTTCGACGTTCTCCTTCAGAGTCTTGCCAGTGCAGGTGATACGGCTGCCGTCAAGAAGTCCTTCCTTCAACAAGAATTTGATCAAGCCCGGAGTGCCACCAATCTCGTACAGGTCCTCGAAAACGTATTTGCCAGACGGCTTGAGGTCAGCAAGGAATGGTGTGCGGTCTGTGACAGATTGGAAGTCGTCGATATTGAGTTCGATGCCGACGCTGTGTGCAATAGCAATCAAATGTAGCACTGCGTTGGTCGAGCCGCCAGTAATGTTGACAAGTACCATTGCGTCCTCAAAAGCTTGGCGGGTCAAGATGTCCGAGGGTCTGATATCTTCTTTGAGCAAGTTCTTGATCGCCGGACCCACAGCCATGCATTCAAGTTGCTTCGCTTTGCTCGAGGCCGGGTTCGACGATGAGCCGGGAAGAGTCATACCCATAACTTCTATAACAGAAGCCAGTGTATTGGCAGTGTACATGCCACCACAAGCGCCACAAGATGGGATTGCATTGCGGATGATGTCGAACCGTTCCTCTTCGTTGATGTCCCCAGATAAGAATGCGCCGTATGCTTGGAATGCCGAGACGATATCCAGCTTGGAGTTTCCTGGCTGTTTGCCACATCCTGCTGAAGTGGTTCCTCCATAAACCATGAAGCTAGGCCGGTTGACTCTGCCCATCGCCATAATAACGCCAGGCATGTTCTTGTCGCATCCAGGAATGCTGATGTTCGCATCGTACCATTGGCCGCCCATGACAGTTTCTATCGAGTCCGCGATGATGTCTCTGCTCTGTAGAGAGTATCTCATGCCAGATGTTCCCATGCTTATACCATCACTGACACCAATGGTGTTGAACTGCATGCCTAGCAAGCCAGCCTTGTCCACGCTCTCCTTGATCTTGTTGTTGAGCTCCAAGAGATGCATATTGCAAGGATTACCGCCGTACCACACGGATGAGATACCAACCTGAGCCTTGTTCATGTCATCCTCTTTCAAACCGGTCGCATACAACATGGCTTGGGAGGCGCCCTGAGCCTTCGGCTGGGTGATGTGTTTCGAGACGGCATTGAGACCTTTGGCGTCCACGGGAGATGCTTTTTGTCGACGAGCTGAATGGGATAGAGCTCTCCTAGCATATTATCAGTATGGTGTCGCGTGCTGTGGTTGTGCAGGGTAAAGGCGTACATGGTGTGCCATTGACTCCGCGAGCACCAGGCTGCCCGCGCAGTCGGTGCGCTCGATCTGAAAGCAAACATCATGACCGTATCCGATTCCAATGAAGGAGTCCGATCAAGCTTTTTGAAGGACGCAGGATAGTGAATTAATTGTTTGACTGCTAAGCAAAAATGGGCAGCTTCATATTGGCCGTCATGCATTGACTCAGATTTTGGCAGGCCTCTTTCCGAGATCGGCGCCGCCCGAACTCTCGGGACGACAACGCTAAGGAAGCACTTCACCTCTGGCCCGTCAATATAAAACTGCATCACATATATCGACTGTTAGCATGCTTGACACATACGCGAGAAGAAGCATAGCTTGTAATCTATCAGAGGCGGAATGAATCTGCCATGCCGGTAAACTATGTCCCTGTGACGATGCCGAGACATCCATGCGCCATCTAGCCAACGCAGAGCAACCTTCCAGTGATATGATCCGTGAAGATCTTGATTCATGCCACAAGTCAATACCCTTAGACCTTCATACGGAAGGGCATGACCATACCAGGCGCCTTGGCGTCTTTCTTCGCCCGGTCAACCTTGCAGTGAGCCTCCAAGAAAGCTCGGTCCATCTTCTGAAGATCCGCTTTATCTGGGTACTGACCCGAGACGAGTCTGAACAAGCGATATAACTCCTTGCGCATGATGGTAGAGGTAAACTCCATATCGAAGAGCCCATCTTCTCTGAACATCCTGTACTGGCCGGCACCACTGCAAGCCCGCGACTTGCCAACGATGTGGTCGTGGTGCGTACGAATGATGGCCAGGACAATGACTTTCTCGGTCTTTGCGCTGTGTAACTTCTTGATGGTTTGGATGAGCTCCGACTTCTGGAGGAGCTTCTTGACGAGGTCGTAGCCATCCGGTCCACGAAGATGTGTCTTGAAATGGGCAGAGGTCGGGAATGAGGTGGCTTTCTCGATCAACTCTCGATCTGCGGCATCAAGAACAGGCGAAGTAGAAGAATCGGAGCTGAGTGACTCGATTTGCTGGTGCAAAGCCTTGAGCGGGCCGGCAGACGCAGGAGACTGGTAGGTATTGGGCGCTGCCATCATGTCAGAGCGTGCACAGAGACGTCGGTACTGTGCTAGGGAAATTGCTTGCTGTGCTAGCTCGCACTCGCGATGAAGGGTAAGATCAGCGGCTCCCACTCCTGGACGCGAGTCTGAAGAAGGGGGGGTGGGGCGCGTTGATACTCGAGCGGCAGGCAGATGCGAAAGTGTTGCAGGAGGGAGTCGAGGTTGTATTAAGGATGAGAGACTTACTGAAGGCGATGGCGCTCGTGACATGCAGGCCATCTTGCGACTCCCTGCCTTTGCGAGTGTCTTTCAGGAGTTGGTCGGCGGTGCCAAGCTTGTTGACATACTTCAGGCGATTGCGAGAGAGCTGCTTGCGACGTGGGAGCGTGCTGCGAGACATGCTTGTTGTTGATGTCTTGAGGTTGGTGTTGAGCAGAAGATTGGCGAAGAGCGGCGTTTCATCGAGGCTTGGCGGGACGTATGAGTCGACAGTCGAGAGCTCGGTCAGCCAATAAGCTGGTCGAGTTGTGCACACAGACCATCTCTGCTAGCTCTGATGACTGAGCGGCGCACCTGCAAATCGTCTTCAAATAGATCCAAATCTTGACAAGCTTCCTTCTTCTTTTCCACTCCAACAGAATGCACACTTCCTTTCTTTGCACACTCTGTTTCCTGACAGAACCTCCTTCCTCTCGTTTCCCTTTCGAGCAGTACTTCCATCACCACGATCATCACATGCAAGACTTTTCCATTACCCTCGACACCCTCCTCACCTCATCACGCACAGCAAATCACGTCCGCATCACATCAGATTCCCCTCATATCTCCATATCCGCCACAACCCCTATCACCACCTTGACACATCGAGCTCGCCCCCCTCCACCTCAACCCGCAGCAACGACGGCAACTGGCAGAAGACTTGGTAGCAACATCGCCCCGGCAGGCTCGAGGCGCTCTGTTGTGTTAGGAGGGATTCTACCAATGGCAGGTTCTCAGGTAGCCCTTGGGACTCATCACGTTCACCTTTCATGGTGGGCCGGAGACTCAAAATCTGGTGTGACCTTCCCCTCGGGGTTGGAGAGCCGAAATTCCGGTAGTCCATTTCGCTTGTCGTTGTACGCTGCGCTGCTTGAGAGAGGGGGTCGAGCTTGACAGTCGTGTGCTTGGAAGCACACACTTTTTTTCATCAGATCTTGGGCGCATGTGCGCTGGAGGCTGGAGAAGACTAGGTTTGAGGCCAAATGGCACGGCGCACGCTGGTCAAGAGTATCTCGCGTCTTGCGACACGACTGGGATATCCGTGGCATTTTCCATCGGACTGCTGTGCTCACTCGCCGCAGCGCGCCGTTACGCAGTGTCATGGCAGGAGGTCAAGTGAAGTGAAGCGCGCGACATTGCGCTAACGCCACTTGCATTTAGCGCGACGCGTCCCGGATTCCGATCGCGCCTACCTCCTAGCATCACCACTCCTCGTGCAAAGTCATATATGATTGCGATCCTCTATGGCTGATCACCATATCAAATATCGTTCCTCAGCGCTCCGAGATGGGTCCTCGGATAGCTCGCGACCAGATCGGTACCTACTGCTCACGTCTCCGCCACTATGACTGAGATACATTGGGGAGGACCCACGCACAGCTGGCCGCCAGCAGCGGCGATTTCAAGACATCCGACACAGAACAATACAGGAGGTCGTTCACGTCGTGACTCACCAGGAGAAGCATTCTATGAAGATAGCATACCCGTTTCGTGGCTGTATGAGAACCATACTTGTGGCCAGATATTCAAGTCACTATCTTTGTTACCACGTCTCCTGTTTATACCGTCCGCTCTTCTCCATAAGATCAAGGTATGCTTCTGCCTCATCTTCAGCGCTGTCTTTCCCCTCCGAGTGTTCCACTAGCACGTCCAGGATCGCCTGTCTGACACCTTTCGGCATGTTGCCAGACGATCCGCACACGTACACTTTGCCATTGTGTCTGACGAGGGCTTTGTAAACAAGAGCACCGTTTGCGCGGATCTGGTCTTGGACATATTGTCTCGGTTTGCTCTCGTCTCTTGAGAAAGCAGTGCAAACTCGCAGGCCATCGTTCTTGGCAAAACGCTCCCATTCATGTTGAAAGAAGTAGTCTGAAGCCTCGCTGCGGCAGCCGAAGAAGAGAATGTCGCCTGCTAGGGATTTACCAGAGTTCGGCACACCAGGGGTCTGCGCCCAGGCGAGTCGCTGGTGGATCATCGATCTCATCGGAGCGAGTCCGGTGCCAGGCCCGATCATGAGGACGGGCACTTCAAGCTCGCTTGATTGCACATCTAGGTAACCTGGCTGGATCCCAACACTGATTCGTTGACCAGCTTCAAGTGAGGTGACATATCTAGTGCACACGCCGTATCTTCTGCGCCATTTGATGATGGGACTCGGTGGGTCAACAATGGCAATGAGCAGCTGCACTCGCGTTCTTGCTGCGTCATCAGCTTTTAGTGCACCGCCACTGGCAATGCTGAACTGTCGACCTTTCATGATGGGAATCACAGAAAGCGCATATTGCCAGGGTATTCGAAGTGTTGTAAAGTCCATCATGACCTCAAGTATCGTACGCTTGGGTCGTGTGGTATAGTCCCATAGTTCGTCGATCAGCTCGGGATTGGCCAGCTCTAGCAGTCTCTCTTTTTGATATGCCTCGTCCTCGTTGGCATTGCCAGCGAAGTGGGCCAGTTCGGAGAAGAATGTTCTACGCGGTATGGACATGATGTCAAGGACATTCTCCAACAGCCATCGAAGTGTCAGACCCACTTCGGTCGTATCAAGATATCGGAGAGGTGATGGTGTTGACACGCCAGGTCTGGAAACAACGAGACTTAAGGGCGTGTCCGCGATTACTTCCCAGTCCATAAGCTTAATGAAAGACTCCACATCCCCAGGGAAGTTTTTCGGGTAGACGACGGCAACAGCACCAGGGCCATAATCAACGAACTTGTCAATCCGGAGATCTAGTAGTCTCACATCTTGGAAATGCTTCGCAGCTGTGACGCGCTCGTTGTTTTCGATGCTGAAATTATAAGCACCGATTACCGGTAGGAGATCCGTTCTTGGAATGTCCTGACTTCCATTGCGTTCTGCCTCGTTGGTCTGAAGATGGACACCTGTTTTCATGGTCTCTTCGAGCTTCCACTTCGGCTCGATAAAGACGTCATCTGGCACAGGCTGCAAGCCATCTGGGAGAGGAAACAGTTCAACGAGCTTTTGCTTGAGCAAAACGATCCACTCCCTGAAACCTGCACTGTGACCTTCAGGATGCTGTTCGTTGCCTTCACCGCGGTCGCAGAACGCCTGTGCACCCAGCTGAAGCAGTCGCCCATGGATCAGTCGGTGAGCTACATTGTACTGAGGATATGAGCTGTCGCCCAGACCGAACGACGAGAATCGAAGCTTCCTTAAGATCCCTGGCTTCAGGGCACTGCTCAAGAGAGTCTTCCAGAATGCACGGGCATTCTGCGGCATCTCACCTTGGCCTGTCGTGGACACGACAAATAGCACAACAGTCGGCTTCACAACATTTCGTAGCTGTACCGAGTCAAGGTCGAGCACGGTGGTATCGAAATGCAGCCTCTCGGTCAAGCGTCCAGCTTCTTCGGCTACATCTTGGGCGTTGCCAGTCTCTGATCCGTACAGAACCAGTGCGGTGCGACGGTCCGGGATATTAGATGGCCTGCGTGCATCGCCAAATCAGATCGTGGTTACATTTATTGCTTTGTATCGTGGCTCTACAAAAAGTCTAGCCCATCGTACCCTCTGCCAGAGTCTGATGAGTGGCCGTGCAAGAGCAAGTACATGAGCTTCCTGTAGCAGGGAAGAGGTCGGCATACCGGTTGGAGTGCCTTGCCTCTGCTGGAAGCGAGCCTGCCGTCGCTTTGTGGTCGGCCCTTTCCATTACAGTATCAAGAACAGTCGTCTGTCAACATATGTAGACCGCAGAATCTTGTGCGTATGTCTTTCTGCCTCTTATAAGGGAGGCTGCGATATATTAGGAGGCAAATGTTTGATCCGATGGCAAATTCTGCGATGATCAGTGCAAGCAACACACGACACGCAGTGCGTTAAGGCGCCCCTGCCACATGATTGGGCGCGCTAGGCGGGAAGGCGCAGTGCTGGGGAAGGCTGGACCCTTGAAGCTTGGCGATGATTTTCTCTGGAAGGTGCTGCTGCTCTTTCTGCTGTCCGACCTCCTTTCTTCCTTCAACAACACAGTCAACTCAGGTTCACCCACAACACTCATCATCCCAAATCTCACGGATCTTGGCCACGTAGCTAGCCACCAACTCTCCGTAAGTCATCCTACCAGCGCGGGCTCGCAGCTCCGATGCGGCACGCGACATGGTTGCGACAGCGCATGTGACCGAAGACTGACCCCGTGAGAGCAGCTCGTCAATCTCTTTCCACCAGCAACGGCGGACCAGATCTCTCAGTTTCCTTAATACTCACACGAAGTACTTCCGTTCCGAAGTACTCCTATACGCCAAGCACAACACAGTACGCTTCGTGTCATCAACAAACAACAAACTATGTCTGTCGACGCTGCCACCGCCCAAATGGCGAACACTTCCCTCAACGAGCCCAGCGCTACCGCTGAAGGCGCCAGCGTCGGAGCTGGCGGCGACAAGCCAATCAACGCCTCGCAGAACGAGGCTGTCATCGCCAGCGCCGCAGAGGGCAGGAGACTGTACATTGGAAACCTCGCTTATGCGACCACTGAGGGAGAGTTGAAGGACTTCTTCAAGGACTACCTTGTGTACGTTGACACACACGTTCAAGATCAGACATAGAGGATACAGCTGACATTCGGTGGTAGCGAAACCACGTCAATTCCAACCAACCCACGCACCACTCGCCCAGTTGGATACGCCTTTGTTGACGTCTCCACACCATCCGAGGCCGAGCGTGCTATCAATGACTTGAACGGCAAGAGCATTCTGGACCGCAAGGTTTCTGTCCAGCTTGCTCGCAAGCCTGAACCAGCTACTACCGGTGATGCCGAGAACGTCGAAGGCGGTGAGGGCCAACAGCGCCGCCGCTCATCGACTCGCGGACGTGGACGCGGACGTGGCCGTGGAGGACGCTCTGCCCGTGGCGGCCGCAATGGCAAAAAGGAGGGAGAGCTTAACGGCGATGCAACTGATGGCGTCGCTGGCGAGACCGTTCCGTTGACCACTGCCGCCAACGAGGCTGCAAGCGGCGAGGATGGTGCCGATGCGAAGAAAGACGGCAAGGCTGACGCTCGTCCTCGCAAGCAGCGTGGCCCACCAGAAGACGGTGTCCCAAGCAAGACGAAGATCATGGTTGCCAACCTCCCGTACGATCTTCGTGAGGAGCGTGTAAGCTCATACCGTCTCCCTTGCGCATTCTCCATCAGCTAACACATGTAACAGCTTCTCGAGCTTTTCGCCGACTACTCGCCCAAATCCGCCAAGATTGCCCTTCGCCCTATTCCAAAGTTCATGGTCCGCAAGCTGCAGGCCCGCAATGAGCCACGCAAGGGACGCGGTTTCGGCTTCGTGACTCTCGACAGCGAAGAGCTGCAACAGAAAGCCTGCAACGAGATGAACGGCAAAGAGATCGAGGGTCGCGAGATCGCCGTTAAGGTCGCGATCGATAGCCCGGGCAAGGAGGACGAGGACCCAAGCGCCGCGCCGGAGGGCGGTGTCGACACCGACGCACAGCCAACCGCCGAGGTCACCGCCTAAGCACAACACCCTCAAGACCAAATCACCGCTCATGATTGACACTCGACCCCTCCGCGATTTGACTGTAGCCAAATGGCCTACATGGTATGAGCTTACACGCTGCATCAGTTTGCTGGTACAAGGATGAGTGCGATGGCGAGTGGCAGGACAAGAAAACGATCGCGGCGACGTAAATCTACATATGTTGCATTGTAGTATTGCCATTCTGCTTGAAGCTGTGTTAAAAAAATATGTAGTTTTAAGACCTCGCAGGAAAATGAGCAGAACTCGGGCCATCAAGCCCATGCCCTCTCTCGATCACTAAACAAACATCTCCCTTATCCATGCGATGCTGAACTGTGCCAGCTTGCACTGAACGAACGGCATCTTGAGCTATCATTTTCAACTGTTGCACTGTAGTCTTAAGGCGGGAGGTTGCAACCGATTTGAGCTTCATCACCCCGAGAAATTATGGCTCGATAGTCACTTCATCTCCACCTGGCTGATCGGAACATAAGCGCAATGTTCAAGTTGAGTACGGAGATATACTTTTAACAAGAAGTGTCGTCGTAGGAGGTAACGCAAGCACAAGCCAGGAATGATACGCCTCGGTTGGCCCCCACGTTTCGATCCGAGATCGCAGAGCTCTTCTGGCGGAACTGTCTCTGACGTCTTGAAACTATTGACAACTTCTTCGCATCTCTGTGAAATCTCATCGAAACAACAATGGCGACAAAGCTACGGATATTGGTACCTGTCAAGCGGGTGATTGACTATGCTGTGAGCCAATCCAACACGTCGAGCGTCCTCAAGGAACCGCATCGCTCACTACAATGCCAAACAGGTCAAGCCCAGAGTGAACAAGGCGCAGACGGGCGTCGAGACGAACGTCAAGCACAGCATGAATCCATTTGACGAGCTCTCCATCGAGGAAGCCGTACGCATGCGCGAGAGGAAGCAGCCTGTCGAAGACATTCTTGCCTTCTCTGCTGGACCTGCGAAAAGCCAGGATATCATCAGGACAGCGATGGCAATGGGAGCGGATAGAGGCATTCACGTGGTTGAGGAGAAGACAGAGCTGGAGCCATTGAGCGTTGCGAAGCTTCTGAAGAAGGTCGTGGAAGAGGAGAACAGAAACCTTGTCATTCTGGGCAAGCAAAGTATCGATGATGACGCAAATCAGACTGGACAAATGTTGGCCGGGCTTCTGAACTGGCCGCAAGCGACACAGGCAAGCAAGGTGGACATTGACGGAGATTCGTGCACTGTCACGCGAGAAGTGGATGGCGGTGTTGAAACGCTGAAGGCGAAGCTGCCCATGATCATCACGACCGACTTGCGACTGAACGAACCGCGATATGCCAGCTTGCCAAACATCATGAAGGCGAAGAAGAAGCCGTTGGAGAAGAAAACATTGGCAGATTATGGTCTGGATGCGAGCAAGAGGCTGAAGACTGTCAAGGTTGCGGAGCCGCCGCAGAGACAAGGTGGTGGCAAGGTGGAGGACGTGGATGGCATGATCTCCAAGCTGAAGGAATTAGGTGCTCTATGAGTGATTCGACCGCGTGGCAAGGTGAGTATAGTCTCAAATGTACAGATTACCCCTGTGACATTCTCTTTCACATGCCTTCTCCAGGTGGGTCCTGCTAGTGCAGCCGCCTGATTGTGGCCTTGTTGCCTGGCGTTGTCCTCAGAAGACTGTCGCCCTTGACTCTTCTTGTCCTCACTTCTACTTCCAGAACACACTCACAACATCGTGCATTCGATCTCATGAAACCTCTGATCTACAGCACGGCAGCACGCAGAACCAAAACCTGGATACACATTCCTGGTTGCAGCCCGCAGTCTCGGCGGTAGGCAGCCTCGATCAGAACTCTGGAGTACCTTGGTCGCACCACGTCAGATCACGCAGCAGCAGGTGACGGTCACGGTCACGGGTACTCAACTCACTCGCAAACTCGAGTCACCAGCGCGGTCTGGACACAGCGCAACTTCACAAGCCAAATCACTCTGTGACCTGACATATCGCCACCTCTGCAATAGAGAGTAAAGCTACGCAGCACCTCCTCTCGCTGGGCTGCACAACTTGCAGCTAGTAGATTGCTCAATCAAGCCGGGCAGCACAAGCTTTTGATCTCTACACTCCACATAGCACAGCATGGCATTGATCGAGGGACTTTCCGAGGAACAGTGTGCGGTCCTGGCTGGCGTTGTAGTCGGAGATCTCATCTTCGTGCAGCAAATTCCGCGCTACTTCAGTGATGAGGAGGACAGTAAAGCAGAATATCAGGATGAAGAGAGTGACGAGAGTGAGGACGATGACGAGGAAGACGAGGAAGAGGGCCCTAGCGACGACGCCAACGACGATGATGAGTTTCACGGCGAGAGCGACCCCGAGGACGACGCTGATTCTGATAGCGAGCCAGAGGAGCACAGCAACGATGTCAGTGCTGTGCAGTCAGACAGTACCGATGCAAGTGAGATCAATATTTCGCCGCGCATGTATGTCGTCTCCGAGATCACCAAAGGCGATTCTGGCGACGTCTCATGCGCGAAGCTCTCCCTTTTGACGTACTCCGACAACGTTATGTCGCACGACGGGCACGTATATCACATCTACGGGCCTGAGTGTGTCCACCATCACCCTTCCAGCTGTGGCCAACAGCAGACCTGCAGGACCGCAGTAAGCATTCAGGAGATTGCTGGTCTGGGCAATATTCGCTTCACGACAAAACCTCACGGAGATGCCGTACGCATCCTTGATCCCAGCGTCTGCAGCGGCAGCCAGAACCGCGCGAGATGCATCATGGGCTGCTCTCAAGGCTGGCTGAACAGTGCTAGTCGTCTGCAGAATATGATCAAGGACTACGACGTACCAACACTCGCCTACACTGCTGCCGCGGGCCAGTCCTTGCCTCAGAGCATGCAGCCTGCCGTCTGTCCTGTTTGCATCGGTGCTCAGGAGGTGAAGGACCAACAGGCCTTGCAAGCTACGTTCCTGCAGACCGGCTCCGTCAACATCACGGAGGTCATCGAATTTCTCTCACGTCTTAACCCTCGTCGTCGCGCCGTAGGATACGCATTCAGACAATTTGATGAGCGCGAGTGGGGCCTGCGGTTCGATGACTTGGGCTCGGACGAGGATGAGGACGACGGCGGTCGATTCGAGAATTGGAATGAGGCTCAAGATCCAAACAGCGGCGCAAGACCTCGTCCGGCTGCTGCCAACACCATCGCCTCTTTGCCACGGAAGGCCTACAAGGACGTGGAGCTAGATGTCAATGACTGCCAGATCTGCAGAGTCGAGTTTGAAGAGGATACGCAGCTGATTGAGCTGCCCTGTGGTCATAACATTTTTGATGAGGCGTGCCTTGAGACTTGGCTGAAGCAGTACGACAATTGCCCGATGTGTCGCAAGAAGGTGCCTGCCGTAGCTGCTACTGCTGCAGCTTCGGCTGCCGGTGGAAGCGAAGTTTCTGCTGCTACTGATGGGGCCTCTATTGGCGAGACCGAGATGTTCGAGATGGACGAGGTCATGACTGACGCTTAGCTGGCATTTGAAGTCAGCAGCGGCAGTTCATGATCTTACGGCATGGCTTGTTGAGGCGTGTGGTGTGTGTCTCTTGAATACTACGAGGCTTAAGTCGGTAGCGCCATGAGGGGCGAAGGATACAGCTTGAGCAAAACGGCTACCAGAAAGTAGAGCTTTCATCAAATGCCTTTCTCTTGCGTGAACTCGTCGTTGGTATCTACATGACTACAGATCTTGGAGTGTTGTAACTTGTCTTTCGTATCATGTGTAGTAGGAACCCGTGACTGTCGTGGAAGCATTCGTCGCGCTACGATCATTGTCAGTGATGTTCTGAAAAATATGCTCTACTTCGACTTGCCATCCTCGGTCAATAAAGCGACCTATGGTATCATCCTACCAAAGATCATCGTGGCTGTGCTCTACTCACGTTCATTGATCGCTCTCTCATCGCCGTCGTCATTCACGGGCCTAGCAGTATCGTCCTGTTCCAAGGTGAAACAGAAGTCCGCCAGTAAGGAGAAATCCGTGTTGGTGAAAGGTACTTTTCTCGCCGCAAATATCCTCAGCCATTTTGACACATATTTCACACACATTGGTCGGTAGAACCTTTCTCGAAACCTTAGAGTTCGACTCATAAGTCGTCTATCGGATTTGTTCACTGACAGCGCTTCCAGAAGCGGATGACGATTGAGCTGAAGGTGGTGCCGAGGAAGGTGATTCAATGAAATCCGCATCTGTGGCTGCATGTGCAAGAACAAATAGATCCGAGATTTCAAGGCGAAGATCGTTGAAGATCAGCCGCTCATCTTTCCCTGGTAGCTGATCCATCAGGAGCGGCCGCATCAGGGGTAGATTTTTTGACTTGCTACTCCGGTGTTGATCGACGTAGTCCATGTCGTACGCATAGCATCTGCCAAGTATGCGTAGTCGTTGCGGCGAAGCTGCTTCTAGCGTGTCGATGCGGACGATGAAGGAGAATTGAGTGCCCACGAGTTGCCAGATCCGATCACCGTCCTGGATTCGGGTAGTTGCCAGTCCGCAGATACGTTGACGGGGGATTTCGAAATAGCTCATAACACGGGTGCTGGGGCACTCCAGGGCGGTACTGTCCACTTTTCGAGAGACTTGCCACGGTACTAGAGATCCTTGACGCGGCACATTCGATTCTTGACGGGTGCACTCCCGGCTGATACTCGGGTGAAGCCTCGTGATCCTTTGTCGAAGGTAGAGGCTGGTGGAGGATTCTTCGCAGATCTCCGAGCCGCCCCGATCATAGGCCATGGCACCGACATACTCGGGCAATTCGCCAGCTGCAATTCGAAGCTGCGGGGCTGGGACCGATCGAACATGTCTGTAAGCATCCAAGCAAACCACACCAGGGTTCTTCTTGATGCAGGTTCCAGAGTGTCAAGAAATAAAATGATGCCACGCGTCCATGTGCTCATAAGCTGCGCATAATCGATCTCGAGCCGATCTTTGTGCGGTCCAAGGAGATTGTACACAGCGTATATGTGGTCCTGAGGTACGCTGCACTGGGCCTTGCGATACAATGGGAGCAATTCATACAGCGTCAAAGGTGTTACTGTCCTCAGACGCCTCTTCTGCCTGTGCGTAACAAGTGATGTTGCAGGCCAAGACCTAATGGAACTCGTCTGCTCGTCACTACCGGCTTCTAGAATCCTCGCAAAGGTCTCCTCCAAGTCTCGCATCGGAAATTCCCGACTGCCAACCACCAGAACGACGGTGCGTGCAAGAATAATATCTTGTATGATCCATTTGCGAATCCAGTAAGACGTCTGAAAGCACGCTTCCACAGCATCCCAGGTGTTCCGAGTCGTCTCAACGGGTGAACTTACCCTGGGCAGGAGATCTGATACATAACAGAACCTCTCCAAGGCGTTGTGGAGGTTGACATCGTCCAGAGGCACCCACGCCAAGATCTTGGAAGCCTGGCTGTATATCGTGCCCATTAGCTTCACCTGGTGTCCCCTTTCGACTAAGGATTTCTGGTCGATACACACAGCATCTGCCCAGAGTCAAAGATCCTCTTCCTGATGTCGGATTCGTTGCAGGAAGCTATTGAGATTTGAGCCGATTTCGATCGATCCTAGTATCGAAACACCTTGTTTCACGACTATGGTACTCTTTCTGTCCGATGCCATGGTCTTGCTGCCATCATACGATATGTCGGCCGGTGTATACTGCGGGTTCCGTTCGTACGAGAGAGCTTCGAACAACGGGCACTCGGGACTGTCGAGGTCGAAAGAGTGCATGGAGCAAACGAGGACGTCCTCATAGTACTTTTGGTGACTGTAATAATCCTCCGCTATCTTGTTGTAGTCATTGTAGGCCATATAGTGTAAAGTGCTCAAGTGTATGGTGTCTATTGTGTGGGCTCGAGGATGAGATGGGGGATACAGATGGAACGGCCCCGATGAGTAATGGCACTCTCCTCTTCTCATGTTGTGAAGATTCTCAATTACCCTGCGATATTCTTCACTGTCTGGATATACGTTGTCCAGTTCTTTGCGTAGTTCAGTGTCGTCGTATATGTGCTCCACTGCTTCCCTAAGCGGACATCTTTTCACACTACCAGCTTTGTAGCTGCCGGCTTTTGCCAGGAGGGTGGGACACGTTTCGATAGTAGTCAAACAGCTAGGATTCTTGCTGTAGGCAATGGCTCAGAGCTTTGCGGGCGTCCTCGGTACGAGACCACGCGCTTTGTTCTTGGCATACAGTTTGAGCAAGCGGCAGTGCCTTCCTGGGAGCTGGAGAGGCTCATACTGGTAGCTCTTCCCCGAGTATGGCTTCGTTCTCGCGCAGCGGTCTCTCCAGCTTTGCCAGCTTTGCAAGCTTTGCCAGTCTCTGCTCTCTGTATTTCTCCCGTTTCCTTTCCCGACTCCTTCGCAGCTCAATCCGCTCCAGATGTAGCCTTGGTTCCATCACCTCCCGCTCGCAGCGATCAACTTCATCCCAGTTTGCAAACCGTATGGGGCCGTATAGAGATGAGTATGTGAGGCTTCGTTGCGACTGTAGTCTTCCTATATCGTCCATCATATCCGACTGCCATGTCCAGCTCTCCTTCCTACCCTCTCGCTCCAACCACTCCTCACACAGTCGACGCAGCTCTTGTTCCCGTCGTGCTTCTTTCGCCTTGCGGCTTTCGAAGATGGGCATGATGACTTGGTGCCGTGAGGATTCTTGTCTGTCATCCGAAACCGCAAACAGCGACTCTAGAGTCCTTGAAAGGCGGTGCTTCGCGTCTTCTGACTCTCGGTCTGTGAGTGAAGCTGCGTTGAGCACAGCCTCGCGGCCAGAGGTAGCTGAACTGGTTGCATCATGCTATGCAGCTCGTCACAGCCTGATCGCCCAGTGCTCCTGCACTGCATGTTGCCTCTTCACGCACACACGGGACGAGCAGCTGAAGAACACTCTTCAAATACTGTTCGTCCCATTCTGAGAGACTAGTCAGCGCAAAGGATAGTATATGGAAAAGCTTGTAGTCTTCTGCAGTGTTGCCTCTTGATGTTTTTCAGATACTACCTGTGCTTATCACTGCCTTGATCGAGTGGAGTAGCAGCTTTGTGACACAGACGGTCTCGTGACACATTGCATATCAATGCGACTTCTGCCTCTGTCAACCCAATAGTTTAGGGACTCTGAGTGCTTGCGACTTGTGAGTATCATGACCTGACGTTCCAGTCCCGCTACTAGTACCTTTTGCTATGTAGCAGTCCAAACTCTAGTCTGAGTTGCTTTCATCTCCGACGAAAGTCCGAGGCGACACTGGAATACCTGAGGTCTGAGTCGATTTCCAACATCGGACTCCTAGAGTCCTGGCTCTGCATGTTCGACAGCCCCCGAACAGTTCAGACGATGGCGCTCATTATCGGCTTCAGTCTCCTTGGCTCTCTCCAGACCTGGCTCCTATACATGGTCGCGAGTGGTTCTTTTGAGGCTCTACACTTATACCAGATCTATGTCGAGAGAACGCGGACCATAAGTATCTGTCCCAGCTTCCAGGTAGAATGCAGTGGGCGACTCCTAGCTCTCTCGGCCATGGCTTTGACCTCAGTCTTCCCCGGAGGACTGGTTGGGGGCATGGATCCATATTGGAGCAGCTTCGACACCCGAGCAGAAGATCTCCCGTTGTGGCTCGAAAGCGTTTCTTCCATCTGGATCTTCGGCACCGCCGCGATGTAGATTTCTGTGAGGGCCATGAGCGCCGAGTATCCACAGCCTACCTGGCTAGCCACCCGGTTGACCAAATTGATTGATCGGTGGATTACTTCCTCCGAACAAGCTGCAGAAACCAGTAAACCGGGTACAGTATCCTGAGCTTACGCCGAGTACTGTGATATCAAGAGAGGCCACACCATTCTACTTCTCTACCTGGATCACATCGTCAATCTTATGCACTGGACTTTTCGACGGACCAGGATGATGTTGCAGACACTGCATCGAAGCAGTATCGCGACGAATGCAGCGCCGTGCTGTAAGAAACAATACAGCAAGGACGGTGCGCGAACATAATGTAAATTTGATAATATACAGAGTGTCAAGGGCCAGAGGACAATCGTGTGACAAAGTTCTGCTTGACCTACGTCTCCGTCACATTCTTTCCCATCTCATCATTTCCCTTTTTGACCCTGTCTCGATTGTGACCCTTTTCGTACATGCACAATCGTGTCAGGACGGGGCTTCCTACATGTCCTCCTGCGATCACCTGGTCGGACCAATTCAAGCTTCGTTCAGTGTTCGATTCAGGCCTTTATTGTATCAGCGCTTGATACGATTCAGGCCTTTATTATAGCAGCGCTTGATACAATTCAGAATGTTCAACGAGGATTGGCTCCTCGATTCGAGCAACAGTATTCGATTTCATGATCTCCCCGTTATATAATCAGGTCGTTCACTGTGAGAGGCAGGGTTCTGACCATATAACACAGAGAAAAAGCTCACTCCGGTCATGTAAGGTGAACGTCCGCTCCACTTCCAGAGTGATGGTGCCTCAGTCGACTAGAGCAGCAGCTCCGCGACATCTTTTGGGGCACATCACACTACTCACCCGACTTCTATTTTTCATCAAACTTCTCGTCTTTCACGAGCCGCAAGTGTTTGCAACATGAGAAATCGATGACCTAGACATTTTCGGTCACAATGATGTCTGCGACACGCTTTCTGCCCGCCGCTAGGTTCGCGTTGACGACAACCACACGCAACTTAGGCGACATCACTCGGTCGTCCAGCACTGCCACCGACCTACCTCGCGTATCCCGCCAAAGTCTTCGTCACAGTTTCCGCTCAGCTCCCCGATCACAACTACATCGGCCACAGCCGCGGGTGGTTTGGCAGAAGAGGTGGGATCATGCACAAAGGAGAGGATACAGGCGGCAGGCGTTCAATTACCAGCGCTTCCAGAGCACGTCAGGGTTGCTGAAGAGATGGGCTGCAAGTCCATATTTCTACCACCAGGTACTAGGAATTACTGGTGTCGTCGCCTGTGTCTACATATACAATCTTGAGCCGGTTCCGGTATGTACTTCTGCTCAGAGCAGAATCGCACGTCTGCTCACAATGCCCATTGCTAGGTTTCTGGTCGCCGTCGTTTCAATATTATTAGCCCTTCGTACGAAGCGGAAATGGGTCAACAGATGTACCAGCAGACAATGCAGGAGTTCGGAAACAAGATCATGTCTCCATTGTCAAGAGAGCATCGTATGGTGCAAAAGGTGCTGAACAGGCTGATACCGCACTCTGGTCTTACTGGAGAAGAGAACAAATGGGAGGTACACGTGATTAACGATAATATGAAGAACGCCTTCGTCATTCCTGGCGGGAAAGTCTTCGTCTTCCGGGGCATACTCGATGTCTGCGAGGGCGAGGACGGACTGGCTGCTGTGCTGGGTCACGAGATTGCGCACAATGTGGCGCATCATGCGGCCGAACGAATGTCACAAAGTTTCATTGGTCTGGGATTTACGCTGGTTGTATCTTTCCTTGGCGGAGTGGATCCTGGCATAGGTCGATTGCTGATGCAATTTGCTTTCACTCTCCCCGGTTCACGTGCGCAGGAGCAGGAAGCAGACTACATTGGCCTCTTGATGATGGCAGAAAGTTGTTTCGACCCTGCGGCTGCTATGGGCTTATGGTCGAGGATGGAGAAGGAAGAGTCGAATGCACCACCACAATTTCTGAGCACGCATCCGAGCAGTCATAACAGGCTGGAGAAGATTCGTGGTTGGCTACCGGAAGCTCAGACGAAGTTACACTCTAGCGACTGTGGAGGCATAGGATCATACGGTGAGTACTGAAACAGCTCTTGGTGGCATATGATTGGAAGCTCACACTCAGCAGTCAGTGATTTTCAGCAAGTCGCGGATGTCTCACGCTGGTAGCGACCATACTGAGGGCCAGGGGATAGAACATTTGGCTCAATCGCCACTCGCCCAACTGTTTGCTGCTCCTACTAATGCATGCCGTTGTGTCTTCGAGGCAATTCTATCACTCATGATGCACCTTAAGCCTGTACACAATGATGCCCGCAGCACCGAACAAAACTGCTATCAAGCCGAAAGGCAGTCCTAGCCACTCACGACCAAGACTGAGACCCAGGCGAAATGTCCATGACAGGCCTAAGGCAGCAAACAAACTACCAAGTCCCTCTGCCAGCGATATGAGCGCATACAGACACGCAATATTACTGGCAGTCTTGTGGCTGCTATTGGAGTCCACGACAGACGTCACCAAACTGCGCGCTGCATGCGGAAATCCCATGCCCAATGTGAGCAGGATGACCCCTATCAAGCAAATATGTTTGTCAGCCGAAGTGGCTTGCACTGTTCACACAAGGTTTCCTTACCAGCGACCATCATGGCGGGCGTCATCGCTAGGAACAGCAGGCCAGCTCCAAGGATCAGAAACAGGACACTTCCCCTGGCAAGCTGCAGATCTGCACGAAAGGCCGAGCCGACACGCTTCAGGATGAGGACAGCAAGAGTTGGTAGGATCAAGGTATACAGTATGATGTTCACGAATGCTCTTACGGACATGAGCAGTCCAGCCTGTACACGTCAGAACGGGCACAACAAAACACGAAGGACCATGAGCTTACTTCAGCTATGGTCCAACCATAGCGCTTGGAGATGTACTGGAAAAGGATAGTCGAGTTTTGCCGTCCGACTTTGGTGAGCACGAATGTTAAAATAAGACCTGCCGTTGCTGGGTTCCCTGTGAGCAGATTATATGACCTTGCGACGGTGCATTTTATTTGCGCGAACAAATCCGCGCCTGTAGATGTGGCTGCAGTTGTCGGAGGGCACTCTGTCGTCTGCGATTCTGCGCCAGCATCTGCATTCTTCATGAGACCGCTCTTTGGCAGAGGAGCTGTCTCTGGAACCACGCAGCAAACGATACTGCTCAGGCCCTGGAACAAGACAGCGCCAAACAGAGGTATCCAGACATTACGGGACATAAGGTATGCTGTGAGAGGCGGTATGACTAGTTCTGCGATAGAATCTGTGCAGTAGCGGTAGAAGAATACGGTGCTCCTAGCAGTTCGGATGCGATTAGCAACCGTCTGACGTGTAGCTACGAGGCTGATTTACGACTTACCGCAATTCTGGAGGGACAACGTCGGCGACCACAGCGGTAATTAGATATGTGGCGATTGTAGGACCCCCACCAAGCATGAAAAACGCGGAGGAGAGCCAGACCCATCGCAAGGACAAGTTCAGCGCCCCAACCTTGCAAGGCATACAATCAGCTCAGCCTGTGGACGTCGAGAAGGTATAGAAGTGCGTCACTCACTGCGAGAAGAGCCCAAATATACGAAAGTGTATATCCAATGGACGCCGCAACCATGATCCACTTGCGTCCGTAGTTGTCCGCAAGGAGGCCATAGGGAACAGGAAACAGGATTGCCGGCACGCTGTCGAAGAAGTACTGGCCACCGAGCACCGTAGTGAGCTGACTCTGTACGAGCTCGACTTTGCACAGATGTTCTGGAATCTGACCATCAGCCGGGAGAGCAGCAGGGTTGTTTTCGGCGTAGTATCGTGCACATAGTGCGGATTCGAACAGTCGGATTCTGGGCGCGGCTAGAAGATCCTCTCCGATACAGCAAAAGGCGCCAGCTAACATAGCCAGGACGACGACACGCAGCCACGGCCATGTACAACGTGTTCGTAAGCAGTCGGGTTGTAGGGAGCCTGGTGTCTGCGTCAGGGCCGCATCGGACGACAGGAGGGGCTGCGTTTCCTCTGCAGTCATGGTAAGCACATAATGTAGGTTCGATACTCCTGTAGATCCTCGGTAGGTGAGCAGAAGATATTCGATCTTCAGAGGTGGCTGGTATCGTCACTGTGCCGCATACGGCGTTGTAGGTGTACGGTATAAGGCGGAATCGATCTATTCCGCCAACGGAGCTCGACACTTTCGTACGTCGATACCACAATCCACATCTTCAGCCACCGTGTTCAGCTCTGATACCAAGAGGAATCATTCCTCATCTATATCTTTGCTGCACTGACACTACACACAGATGCATCCGATCGATCCCCGTCGAGCTATATGACATCACCCCACATCACGTTTGAGTCCAACGAACGACTTGAAGATGGTGCTTAAAGTCAAGGAAGAGACGTATACCGTCCACACCGATTGTCTCTTCAACCCCAAGCGAAAGACATTCGTCCAGGATACGTCAATTATCATAGCGCCGAAGACGGGTCTGATTACCAAAGTCTACCAGCGCAAAGATGTCTTACCACCCCAACTCCCCGAAGGCGACATTGACCTGAGAGGAAAGTGCGTCTTGCCCGGACTAGTCGATGCGCACACACATATATTTCTCCACTCCTACTCCGAGACCTCCGCGCTCAACCAGATGCGAGATGAGAGTCTAGTGGAACGAGTGATCAGAGCCACGAACCACTGCCGAACTGCTCTGCTCGCAGGATACACGACCTACCGCGATCTCGGCACAGAGGGAGCGCAGAACGCAGACATACATGTCCGAGATGCCGTCAATCGCGGTCTGATACCTGGTCCCCGCATTTTCTGCGCAACAGAATGTCTTGCTTCTTCCGGCGGCTACGAGATCCGGCAGGAGAACGCTATAGGCGGCACGCAAGTCCCCCGAATTTCTGATCCATGCGATGGCGTTGTGGGCGTTCGCGCTGCTGTAAGGAGACGTCTGGGTGCTGGCGCGGATGTGGTCAAGTTCTATGCCGACTATAGGAAGCGTGCTCTGAGGTTCCCTGGCAGGGCGTGGCCGGGCTGTGGGGACATTATGTTTCCACCAGACAGCAGTAATCCTCTTCACAATCTACGCAATCCTAATCTCTTGCAGTTCGATCAGGAAGAGATGGATGAGATCGTGCGAGAGTCGAGAAGATCCAAAGCGCCTGTGGCGGCGCATGCGCAGAGCGCTGAGGCGGTGGAAATGGCTGCCAGAGCGGGTGTGACGACTATTGAGCATGGTCTGGAGCCTTGGGAAGACACGAAGGCAATGGAGGAGATCAAGCGAAATGGCGTTATTTTCGTTCCTTCTTTGGCCGTGTTTGAGTCTGAGGCTGGCTTAGACACAATTGCTACATGTCTGAAGCAGGTCAAGAATGCTTACGACCATGGTGTGAAGCTGGCCTGTGGAGGAGATACTGGAGCCTTTCCGCATGGCGACAATGTTAGGGAATTGGAGTTGATGCTCCTGGCAGGAATCCCGTTGGAGGAAGTACTCACTGCCGCAACGCTGCATGGCTGGGAAGCTTGTGGTGGAGACTGGTGTGGTAGGAGATTCGGCTGGCTTGAAGAAGGTTGTGCAGCGGATATGGTGGCGTTGCATGGAGATGTCAGGACAGATGTGGGAGCATTGAGAAAAGTCGATTTTGTCATGAAGGATGGACGAGTGTGGAAGAAAGACGGTCAGGCTGTCGGCATGATTTGATGGTAAGCTCTCTACTTGTTGATCGCAGCCTGAGTAATGTCCTCCCTCAGCCCCAGCCACGACTTCCTTTTCACAAGCCATAGGGCCAGGGCGAGTAGAATCACAAACCCGAGGATAGGACTGGAGTAATTGAAGTTCGCCCCAGTAATTGGTATGGTCGTTGGGAATGGAAGCCAGACAATGATGTAAGCGGTGTATACCAGAGCAAAGATGTTGACTGGCACTCCAAACCTTCCCATCTGCCAGGACCCGAACTCTGGCGGCGATGCCGAAAATCGTCGTAGGAATATCATCAGTATGGCGATGAAGTAGCTGATATATAGGGCGATAGTGCTGAGAGATATAAAGACTGACAATGCGACTGAGGAGCCGATATTGACGAGTGCAAGCAGTACGACCAGCAGCGAGGAGAAGAGGACCGCTCGAGCGGGTACTCGTTTATGAGAGTCAACCTAGCTGGCATCAGCATTGATCACATCAAGACAGTGAATGACTACTCACATAGGCCAACACCTTCGGCAATGCCCCGTCTCTCGCCCAGCTCCAAGTCAGACGAGACATAGACGCCACATTGACGACCATGGCACACATCGAGATGAACACGAACAGTGCACCCATTGCCGTCGCCGCTTTGGTCGAGCCTGTAGCGTTGAGCAGCACTGCCAACATCGGCTGAGGGTACTCGAGAGCATCGTCCGGATTGCCCATGCAAAACAGGATCACCAAGATGAAGAGCCAGGCCATCAAACCATTTATGAGATTGGTGTACACCATGACTCGAGGGACCGTGTTCGATGCTTGTCGGACTTCTTCGCTGAGGTGAACTGCGGCGTCGTAGCCTAAGGGACCTATCAGTCCATAGCAGCGGTACTGGAGATCATCTGACTCACCAACGAATGCCCAGACAGAAGTCTGCAGCCCCAAATTCCAGCCCACAAACCCATTCGTCCACCCAGACGTCTCCGCAGAATTCACCCTATTCAGAAAGACGAAACCCGCATCGTGTTTCGGCGCCAAAACCAACAGCACAACACTAAAAGCAACAAACATACTAACATGAAACACTCCTCCCACCGTCTCAATCCAAGGCACCAGTTTCCCAAACTTGAGTAAATTCAACCCGACCGCCACCAAGACCATCGCCCAGATCATGAGCGTACTATGCCACAACTCCACCACATACCCGGGATAATTCAACTGCACCAGACTCGTGATCCAATACGCAGTCGTGTTGCCCACTCCCACAGTCATAGAAATCCATCCCGCCCACGTCAACCAGCCTTGAATCCAGGTCATGAATCTGCATATATCTCGTGGTGCGAGAGCGTAAGTCCAGTGGTACATGGCTCCGGAGATGGGTAGGACGGCTGCCATTTCTGCTAGAGATGCGGCTTGTGCCATTGCTCCTGCCCAGACGAGCAGGAAGCCCCAGACGAGAGTTTGTGGGCCGCCGGTGTAGAAGACGGTGTAGAGGTTGCCGGAGATGGCTTCCCAGCTTGACATGAAAGTGATGGAGGTCAGGAAGATTTGAGGCGTGTTGAAGACGCGCTGGCGCAGTGGATTAGCATTGAGATGTACGACAAATTATGTGCTGGTGGTGAGGTTACTTTGACTCTGGTGTGTGCGACGACATCGCTGGCAACATCACTCTGATTTTCCTCTCTGGAGGCGACGTGGAACTCTTTGGAACTCGTCATTGTCGAGCTTGGAAAGTAGTGGAGTGCAAAGGATGGCCGGGAGATAAATGTAGAGAGAGATAATGGTGAGCCCCTCGCCTGTGTAACTGCTATCGTACAAAGCGATGCGCGAGATCTGCACTGCGCAAGCTGCTTGGCTGCATTGAAGCCTTGGAGATGGATGTAAGCCGATATGCACGATCCCCAGTGTGGCTGCATACAGCTCCTCACTCACTCCCATCCCTTCAAGACGACTTGAACTTGCCAACAACACACTGCTTGACAAGTTGTTGATCCGTCCAAGTGGAACCGCTCAAAGTCGGAGTCTCAGAGAGAGCATAGTCGGTCGCAAATTCGCCTGCGGCCCAACCGACCCATCCGAGATAAACATCACTGTATTCATTGAGCGTATCGAATTGCTCACACAGCATCTGCAGACAAGAGCTATCACTTGATCCACCACCGGTCTCAGTGAGCATGGCTTTCCTTCCGTTGGTGCGCAACCAGTCCCCGAAGGTCGAGAAAGTGTCGGAGTTATTGGTGGAGCAGGTAGTAGAAGTGCCACTGCCGTCGGAGTCGAGATACTGGTGGACGTCGAAGATGAGAGACAATGTTGTGCCATCCAAATTCTTGACCTTTGCTAAAGCTGCCGCAGAGCCGTCACTCTGGCTTTCTGACGCATGAGTCCAGTCATTTCCAGGAAGC
The DNA here is from genome assembly GCA_002785985.1 of Microcyclosporella mali. Lineage (NCBI taxonomy): Eukaryota > Fungi > Ascomycota > Dothideomycetes > Mycosphaerellales > Mycosphaerellaceae > Microcyclosporella > Microcyclosporella mali. Next base: position 880,620 of record NHNU01000009.1, read on the forward strand.
AGGATTCGATGCGTTTGATGGTAGCAACCTGTCTTACGAATGGCGTAGACGGCTTCTTGGACGGTGTCAGCCCAAGTATTGATATCGACGTCGTGCTAAGTCTGATCAGCGTCGGTTGAAGTACGAAGGACTTAAGAGGAACTTACAGGCTCGTTCATGATACCAAAGACGACCTTCGGATTCTTGACATATTTTGTAGCGATCTGAGACCACAGCGAAGCGAACTGAGCATTCGTCGGACCACCCTGGCCAACGATACCACCGTTCCAACGCGCGTAATTGTGAACATCAATGATGCACATCTCGGCACCACTGCTGAGACAGCCTTGGACCAAGTTGTCATAGGCGGCGAAATTGGTCGAGTCTAGCGTGCCTCCAAGGGTGCCGCCTACAAGATACTGCCAGCTAACAGGGAGGCGGAAGGCATTGAGGCCATCGTCGGTGACGAAGTGTTTCATCTGGGAGATGCCAGAATCAGCAGGATCGGTGACGGATGAGAGCGTGCAGCCGCCATTGGTATCTGGAGCAGATTAGTCCTATTCAGCTCAATCGAGATCGACTTTAAGTCATCACATACCAGTTCCGAAATCGAAGCCAGCGATGTTGACACCTGCATATGGAACGGAGCCTGCCAAGGCAGAACCTGCTGCCGCAAGAAGAGAGACAATGGAAGACTTCATGGTGACGAAATCGAACGTGAAAAGAATGGCACGTCTAGGTGATGTAAAACAAATTGCTGAAAGAAAGCAAGAGAAGACACAAAGTTGCTTTGCGAAGGACAAGCCAAGACAAAGAGACAAGAAGAACGTCTCATATGCGCCTAGACATTTTGCCATCTATCACTTCCTTTTGCTTTATGGGAGATTGCACAGCTCCGCAGGCCGACCTAGAGCGCGCCGGCGAGTTGGACATACATTGCTCGACCCAAGTCTTGTCGGGACTTTAAGCCAGCGTGATATAGTGCATCCAACAGTGGAGTTGTCTTCGTTAGCTATGCGTCCAATCGCAGAATTTTCCTAGCCCCTTCTGCTTCAGATTGAGGCTTTTGATGGTTACGCGAGCCATCGCAAAACGCATCCCTGCGTAGATCTTGGGTAGCCCTATGCAGCTGTCCGTGAAGATGGAAGGCCGAGCCACGGCGCGGGATCGAGGTCGGATTCCTGTGGCTGGTTCTGTGGGGCCATGTTTCGTTGTTGATGACAGTACCATGTGTGTGTGCTACATAGACGAAGATGATGCTATACAGCGGAGTTGAGAAACGGGAAGGTGATGTCGGACTCAGCCCCTGACCCGCCATTATACGCCGCATCGGGAGCGGCGTAAACTCAATTTTGACAGTGAATGTTCACCTCTCATCGCTGGCGCTTTCGCTCCCTCGCATCGACGTAAATATCGTTTCGCATGTGCACTGGCATTCCGCGCGCTTATGCACGATGTGTGGTAGGGCGAAGTCGCAGCGAACACGGGCATCCATAACAAAGTGGGTTCACAAACAAGCACCAAAGCGGGGTAAAGTGAGAGTATGATATTTGATAGAGTGACCCAGATTGGTCTTTGCTATGATCACTGTATCAAACATTGATTTGGCACATATCACAGCAGGACCGCCACGATGCCGCAAACCCTCACCCTCGCCGTCTCACAAGCCCGCACCCTCCCAACCCTCCACGAAACCCTCGACTCCCTTGCGAAGACCACCCAGCTAGCCGCCAGCAAAAGCGTCGACCTCATCCTCTTCCCCGAAGCCTATCTCGGTGGCTACCCACGCACCTGTAGCTTCGGCGCCTCGATAGGATCACGCACCGACGAAGGACGAGAGCAATATCTACAATACTTCCACTCCGCCGTAGATCTAGGCGACACTCCCGCCGGAGCTGGCGAGGACTGGGTCGAGCGGAAATTGCCCGTGGCGAAAGGGCGAGAGTACAGAGGCGATGGCACGCGGGAGTTCCTGGAGCGCGTGGCGAGAGAGACGGGCGTGTTTGTCGTGACGGGGCTGGTGGAGAGGAGCGGAGGTTCGCTGTACTGCTCGGTCGTGTACGTGTGTCCACTCCTCGGGACGATGGGGAAGAGGAGGAAAGTGATGCCTACGGGATCGGAGAGGCTGGTTTGGGGCCAAGGCTCGCCTTCGACATTAAAGGCTGTAACGACGACGATCAAGGGCGTCAGGCTCACGATGGCTGCGGCGATCTGCTGGGAGAATATGATGCCTCTGCTTCGGTATGCCATCTATAGCCAGAATGTGAATTTATGGCTGGCTCCCACTGCCGACGCGAGAGATACTTGGCTGGCATTGATGCGTACCGTGGGGAACGAAGGTCGATGTTTTGTTCTGAGCGCCATCTCCTGCGTCAAGCAGAAGAACTTGCCCGGGTGGGTGACCGGTGCATCATCCTCAAAGTCTGAGCCAGCAGCAGTCAATGGCTACGTCTCGTCAAGCGGTCGAAGACGGTCAACGGTCACGATCAAAGATGAAAGACACGAGCTTGTGCTGCCTGTGACGGACGAGAGTGTCGAACCATCATCCTCAGCCATCACGACGGATGCTGCGCCAGCAAAGACTTCGCAGGCCACAACCGATTTTCGCGGAGAAGACTTCGCCTGCAGAGGTGGCTCTTGTATCTGCGGCCCGATGGGCCAGGTGCTGAAAGAGCCTCTCTGGGAAGTCGAAGACGCAGGCCTCTTGATCCAAGAATGTGACTTTGAGGACTGCGAACGAGGGAGACTCGATCTCGATGTCGCGGGCAGCTACAGCCGTAACGATGCCTTCAAGCTTACTGTTGAGGGACTAGACCTCGCTCCGCCTCCATAGTGCATCTCAGAGTCAAGGAAAGACTCGGATCATTAACCACCATCGTCCTCAAACTCTCCATTTTTCCAGGCTGTCGTCTACATACCTGCAGCTCACCTCGAGCAAAGGGTATTCTCCGCAAATTCTGGTTCATCAAAAAGGTAGGCAAAAGACGCCCAAGAACACTGCACAACCCTCCACGACCAGACGCCAACCTCGCTTCATAATACACAATCATGTCGTGCCTCATTATTTCTTCTTTGCAGTCCCAATATGTGTGTTTGCGGCTTTGCTGCCAAACAGGAGCGAGCTCTTGCTCTCTTGCCAATGAGCTTGCAGGGGGCTTAGATGCAGCAACATCAATGTTCGCGACGATTTGCCCGCTGTGGTTCCGCCCAATGAGAATTGGAGAAGGTAGGTCAACTGTGTCTTGTGTCAGTAGTGTTCTGCGGCCAGAAGAGATACGGACGAAAGTCCGAGCTCACCTTGCTGTTTCTGTACGGCACATGAGCTCCACTGCTGCCATGCTTGCTGCTAAGCGCATTGATCACGTCCCCTAGTGCCGACAAGGACTTGTTGATGGATTGCGTCTCCTTCATCCGGGCACCCTCGGCTTCGGACTGCTTCAGCCGCTCGCTGCCAGCAAGATCGACCAAGTTCAAGACACCCTCACTGCTTTGATCTGTCTTCGCACATGTTCCTTTAAGCGTGAGCATAAAAATGCTGTGACTTCGGGAGCTGCGTTCGTTCGCTTTAGTAGCTGCAACTCGGCGATTTTTCGAGGCTGTGTTCAAAAGGTTCTCGACAGCCTTCTCGGTGTATGAATCTGCTCCAGGCATGTCATCTTCACCTTCCAAATCAACGGGTGCTGCTGGCGGCCATTCGCCTTCATCAGAAGGTGGTGGCCACAAGCTGATCGAAGTCAGGTTCGCCACTGTCGTCTTGCCAGTCGTCGGGTCATGATGAATTTCATGTTTTTCCTTCTTCTTGCCGCGTGTACTGGCTCCGAGATCATCCGTATCATCCCACGTTTTTGCATCGCCAAGCAGATCATTCAATGTCTCGTTGTATACCTCAACAAATGAGGCTTCAACAGTGTATTCCCAGTCCTTTTCCTTCAGTCGATGCATCTCAGAAAGCAACAGCCTGATCGCACTGGGAATGATACCTTGCGGTCCCGACATTCCAAATGTTTTGCCACTTCCAGTCTGACCGTACGACAGTATGCTGACGTTGTAACCGTCGACGACTGATTGAATCAGATCTCGACATTCCTGGAAGACAGTATTGTTGGCCGTACCAGGAGTGAAGACGCGGTCGAACTCGTAGCTATGCTTTTCGTTTTTCTGCTTGCCTGTTGCTGTGTGTGTAGTCGGAGCATGCACCACCATTTCCTTACAGCCTTCGAGTGAGTCTTCGCCAAAATACTCTACCTTTGCCGGGTCGTCTTCGCCATTGAGGAGAGGCCTTGTTCGGACGAACACGCGAATGTTACCTTTGAGCTCCAGAATTTGTGCGTTGAGTTTCCTCCGCGCCGTCTCTTCTTTTCGCAGAGTCTCCAATGTCAAAGCTTTCGCTGCGATCGCTTCCTCCATCTTCTGTCGCATCGTTGTGAACTCCTGGCTTTGTGCTTCCTGATTGCCTTCCAGGAAGTGGGCCTTTGAGATCAGGCTGTTTTTTTCTTGCTCCAGAGCTGTGATCCTCGACTCATAGGAAGGTATGCGACTCCTCAGGCTGACTATCGTGGCGTTGCTGGCGTCAAGTTGACTCTGCAAGCTAGACGCAGTATCTCTGAGCAGTTGCACCTCACTGGCTGACTCTGTGGCGCGGCTCTCACTCGCCGCTCGAAGAATATCGACCTCCTTTCTGAGTTTCGTCATGGCCTTGTCGTGCTCCGCGCGAAGCTCTTCCATCTCATCCCAATGTTGCGACACGAGATCCGCCGTCTCGGATTCAGCCTTCCTCTCGCCTGCTTTCTTTGCTTCTTCAATCTTGCGCTCGAACAGGTCCGCCTCCTTCTCGCGTTCCCTTTCCATCCGTCTCTGCTCCTTTTCGGCCTTATCTTGTAGCGAGTCGATTTCTTTCTCGTGTCTTCTGGCCACATCTTGAAGCTCCCGTTCGTGGTCTCGTCGTACATGCCGAAGATCGGTGGAGGATGTATGCAATTCGTTTCGTGCTCGCTCAAGGTCGCTCGAGAGGCTCTTTGTTTGTGAATTAAGGTCGCGGTTTTCGGTTGTGAGCTCCTGGACTCTGGCTTTGTAGATTGATAGCGATTCTTCGGTGGCAGTCTTGGAGTCGGAGGCAGTCTCCATCTGAGATTGTAGCTTCATGAATTGGCGTTCGATATCTTCGAGGCGGCCCTTGGTATCCCAAGCTGCGACAGGACTTAGCTTTTCTTTTGTCAAAAATCTTGTTGTCATGGTCTCGCCGCGCCTCACTGTTGCAGCGGGCGTGCGAAGACCAGACTTGGAAGGTTTCTGTTTCAGTGGGGAAGGGGTATGAAGTGCTTGGGCGGATTGGGTGTGTCGCAGGGTAGGTGTAGGCGTGCATGAGAATTTGGGGATCTTGGAGGGAGACAGCTCTTCCTTGATACGCTCAAGGGAGGGCCGATGTTTCACAGACGATCCGCGGTTCCTGGGCATGATGCTAAGGCTCGCGAATGCCGTGCTGATGGATACATTACGGGAGGGTTGACTGGCACCAGCAGGCCCTCCTTGTTCGTTGGGTTGTGTGTTTGGTGGTGCGAGCATTGAAGAAAAAGTAGAGGTTGAGCTGCTGCGCGAACTCTGGCTGAATATCTCGCCATCATCGTTTGAGCTACTCACAGAAGAGCCAGAGTGTTGAGACCTGGCATGTCGAGGTTGTAGTGCCTGCGACTGCGACTGCTGGCGAAAAATGCCTTGCGAGCGCGTCTTGGGGAGAGGGTTGCCGTTGACGGGGCTATGAAAGGACAGAATTGGTGTACCTTTTCGACTGTTCATGATTCCTGCTTCTCCTTCTGAGTCTTGATCCTCGCTTTGGACATGCGTTGCAGCAGCACTCGATGGTCGCACAGAGCTTGGAGGGCGGAGTCCATTTGCTTGCCTGCTAGGCGGACGCATGCCGGTCGCTGGGTTGGAGACAGCATTGTTGGGAAGACTGCGATACGACGATAATGGAGGCCGTGATCCGAACCCGGATGTGTTGCCAATGCTCGATTTGGTGGACAGATGCGATTTGGCGAGGCTAGCAGGTTCACCAGCTCGCTCAGCAAGCGTTCTACGCGGCTGCTTCGCTGCAGGCTCCGGCACTGTCTGCTGTTAGTTCTGACTCCTTGCCCATCCCAACGCTCCAGAGTCTCTCACAGCCATTGATCTTGTGCTTGAAGGAACCGTTGGTCGTCGGAGGACCCATGCCCCCATTCTGAGCAGCAGTCTTCGTATTCAGGTCGCTCGACGTCGTCTCTTGTAACATCCGTCCGACATTGGGAGCAGGCAGGCGAGATTGCAGTTTGGGTAGCGCGGAAGGCCGCACATTCTCCAGCTGGGAGGAAGGACGGTCCATTGTGTCGCGTGAGTGTTCATGTGATATATTACCGTCGTCGTCTCGCGCTCCTCAGGGTGTGGTAGCGATGGCGGGGCCGGACATGGTCGGCGACTCGGCGGGCTGTGGTGTGGTGTGGTGCGGTGTGTGGTTGAAATGTGATCGGCGTCGGCTTCGTCGAGGGTGGTGTTTCGCCAGGGACGTCGAGGTGGACGCGTTGAAGAGCTGCCGTTGCCCGGCTAAAGTCCGTCCAAACAAACAGTGCACTGGAACCTCAGACACCTAGAGCCTCAGGCACGCAGTCCTGGCCCCCACGCCGAAAGCTGACGCCGAGGAAGAGGTTCGTGGGTTTGATAAGCCAGAGGCAGAACTGCAGGCGTCACTTGCATTTGCATGTGCTCTTTCACATGCCATCCTATTAATCCTGTCTGCATACGCTACGCACCGCACGTACCATACCTTACCCTACCTCAGTCTCACGTCTCGCCAGCCCGCATCTCGCTGCCGCTGCCGCTGCCGCTACCGTGTGCACACCGCAGCAGAGCTTTTACGCTGTCGGGCATGCTATACCACATACTCGCTGCCTCTCATCAGACTCAGCGGTATTTCCTCGTGTCTTCGTCCTCCCCTGCACAGACCCTCTTCATCGCCATCCTGCATCAGACCTGCCTGTGGTAATCCGCACGTGCACACCACAGCAGCCTCCTTCGCCACCGCCCATATTGGCCCCGCGGCGTAGAGCAGTGCGTCTCCACTGTCGCATGACCTCCCCGGCTGCGCGAGATGGAGAAGTACGGCCAGTACCGGGATAAAGGTAGCAACCCTCTGTCCTGTCTAACCTGCCGCACCCTACCTATTTACCTACCTTACCTGTCTGTCAATTTGCACAAAGCTGACCGGCTGATCGTTTATTATACAGGCTCTGGTGTTGCCCCTTTCTTCCCTATTGCTCCGCCACCGAGCAACATCTTCCTGGCTCCTTATCATGTGGTATGTCTCATCTCGAATTTTTTCAACCTCTTGCCGGAGCGTGTCATCGTGCAGTACTAACGAGACTGCCTCCAGTTCCTCTTCTTCATCCGCATACCATTTCTCATATTCGCATGGGCTGTGTGGCTTCTGATCATCCAATGGACGCCCGCTGGTGGCCTTCTACGAAAGGCAAATCTCTGGTGTATCCTGGGCATTCCCGGCGTGTGGTGGATTGACATCAGAGTTGATGGCGTGCAACGAGGGTGAGCTAGTTGTCCCTGCACCATCCTCAACACTACTTTCCTTCTGCCGACGGTACTGACATGCTTCAAGCTCTTTGGGAAAGGGTGGCGCAACTCGACTCCCAGGTCCTGGAACCATCATTGCTTCCTCTTATCAGTCACCTCTGGACGTGCTCTACCTCGCCGCCATCTTCGATCCTATCTTCACCCAGAGCTATCCTGGATCCCGCCGCGTACAGCCACTTTCTCTGGAGAGGGCCCTCGCAGCATGTTTCTCAATGCCCACAGCCGCGGACCAGACCATCGAACTAGCAGATCTGGTGGCTCAAAATCCGCAGAGGGTTATAGTTGTGTTCCCTGAGAGCACCACTAGCAATGGACGAGGAGTACTCCGATTGTCACCATCGCTTCTCTCCGCAGGCAAGAAGACTAGCATATATCCGGTTTCTCTGCGCTACACTCCAGCGGACGTGGTCACGCCTATTCCGGGCGCCATTGAAGCAGCTCGCTTCCTCTGGAAGCTCTGCTCCAGACAGACTCACTGTATCCGCGTTCGAGTCGGCGTGCCGCTCACCCTAATCCAGCAACAGAATGCAGTAGAAGACGCCAGCAGGGAAGCCTCCCGTGGGCGGGAAAAGCAGAAAGCGTACGATAGTAACTTTTTTGACAGCTTTCAGTCCAGCGAGGACGACAGTGCTGTGGACGGTATGGCGCCAGCAGAGAGGCGCGCACTGGACGTGGTGACAGAGTCACTGTCTCGACTGGGCCGTGCGAAGACGCTCGGTCTAGGCGTGGAGGAGAAAGCAAAATTTGTGGACGCATGGACGGGCAAGACTAAGAAAAGGAGATGATGGGCCTGATATCATCCAATGCTGACATGTGGTGTATATAGCGACCCTCGTGCCCAGATACGCACGATCAAAAATGGAGGAACAGCCGATTCGTTACTTCGTGGCCACTCGCTTGTTCTTGACAAATCACTTTCTCACGTCACCATCATTCCACCTGTCGCCTGAAAGTCTCGACAGCTCCGTGTCAATTGAAGCTGAAGCCATCACACTCTGAAAAGGACATTCACATCTCGTGTCGCTGACTGACTCCCATAAATCCAACATTGCCAGTACGAGCACAAGGTCTGCGTGTTAAGGAGCTGCTTGACCTGCTTAGGCGGTACGATGCCTGGACAGCTTGCACGACGTTGATGCTGAATAGCTTGCATGAACCTCTTGGACGTCAAACCAGACGGGCTTCTGGTCTCAGCGTTTGAATAGGCAAGGACAAGTATCACGTTCTGCATCCGAAGGGCATCTGTTGAGATCACTAAGTCACGTCTATATCAGGCACAGGAAAACGACATTACATCGCAAGGTTCGGTTCCTGGCCCAGACCTTGCCTAGGAGTATCGGACCATCCGAGGAGACAAGAACAGGGCTTCATACTCTCGGGAAATGTCAAGGGCGGCCATGAATGAAGGAACGACAGGTGCCAGAAGATAGATGGCAGTACGAAGCACTGTCTGACCGGACACTCATCTAGCCTGAGGACTTCAGCTTTTACATTTCTTCCTTCGACGCCGCCCTCGATGAGATCAGCTCACCTGTCCGATGCTTTCTGGCCGTCGATCACACACCTCTTTAACTCAATCGTACGTACAGACGCACTCAACCTCTACCATGGTCCTTCAATCTTAGTAGTCCATCACGGTCACGATACTTACATCTTCTGAAGCCTTGCCACAGATAATTCCCGAATCCTGGCATTGTACAGGTGATGCAGGCAATGAGGCAGCTGACGAACAACGTGACTTCAAAACACGTTTCCCATCCTACCAGCGTCACCTAGAATGCTCCATTCTACGAGTAAGTGACAGCCCACGTGGCTCAGGCTTTCCCTGAATGCGTTCGCCGATCCCTGGTCGTACTGAAATGAGGTCCGGGGATATGTGGAGAGTATGCTTTACACTCTCCAAGCACGGCTAGCCTTTGCTCGTTGTATTGCCGCATGTTTTCAGGCACAGGTCGGATGTTTCAAGCCAACCAGGAGCGATGCAGGCATCACTGTCTCAGCGAGAACTTAGACTCAACGTATATCGAGACCACTATGGCGATTTTGCATACGAACGACGCGGGCATACGAGCATGTCTGAGCTGCATACATCAAAATGCTGTTGGGATGGTATGCTCAGACGACATCCCCGTTTACCCTTCGCATTTAGAACTCCGAAACTCAATGATCATATTCCGCCAACATCCGTCTGGTTATGGAGGGGCTGATATGCTCGCTAGAAACCATTACCAGCAATGCGTCCAACAGGACATCGCTGCTACCTCCCAGGAACGACTCCACAAACGCGGTAACATTCCTGGCTTTGGGCAAGTCGAGAGTGTGTGAACATTGGAAACAGTAAGATATAAGCTCACACGAGAGAGTTCGAGGCTCAAGGATGTGGTGATCACAACTGCTGTTTTTTTCCTCCTGATATATAAGAGAGACGTACCAGCTGGAGTCCGTCATGGTCAGTCCATCTTTCTTACTCTGTACCAAGTGCGAACGTACCTTGCTTACATCACACTCGTTTTACACGCAACTGCATCGGGAGCAGTACCATGCATTCCAGATTCATCCTTACGGCTGTCTTGGGCGCTGCTAGCTTCGCCTACAGCGCTCAAGAAGAACAAACTGGCCAAGCAGATCAAGCAGACACAGGGAGTCGCGATGGCTATCCAGACAACAATACGCCGTCGATGCAGACTGCTAACCAAGGAATTGCCTCTCCAGTAGGCGGTTCTTCGCCGAATGCTCAAGGCGGGATCGGTATGCAAGCAAACCAATTCAACGGCCAACCACCAAGCGCTGCACCTGCGTTCCAGGCAGGCCAGTTTCCTGGTCAAGGGATCGCCTCTCTCCAGAACTCTGGAGCAGGCCAGATTCCGGGACAAGCACCAAATGCTCAATTTGCTGGCAGTTTCCAATCTGGTCAGGTACCAGGTGCGGGAGGCTTTCAACCTGGCCAGCTGCAAAATATGCAAAGCACCGGGGGCTTCCAGCCTGGCCAGATCCCGGGTCAGTCGCCGAGTCTACAAGGCACGGGCAGGTTCCAAACAGGCCAAGCACCAAATTTCCAACAAGCTTCGGGCAATTTCCAATCAGGTCAGCTGGCAGGTGCGGGAGGCTTCCAACCTGGCCAGTCATCAAACCTGCAAAACACTGGGGGCTTCCAGCCTGGACAATCTCCGGGTCAGTCGCCAAACTTCCAAACCTCGGGTAGCTTCCAAACAGGACAATTCGGGAGGCCAGCTGTGGCCCCACAGTCTCAGACAACAGGTGCGGGAGGCTTCCAACCTGGCCAGTCGTCAAATCTGCAAAGTACTGGGGGCTTTCAGCCTGGACAGATTCCGGGTCAGTCGCCAAACTTCCAAACCTCGAGTAGCTTCCAAACAGGACAATTCGGAGGGCCAGGTGTACCCGCACAGTCTCTCCAGATATCAGGTGCTGGCACTGGTGCTGGAGGCATTGGTGGTGGTGCCTTGCCTGGCGCAGGTGTCTTCAACTCGCAACAGCAGGGAGGAGCTTTCCCGCTATCTGGACAATTGCAAGGCGCTGCTGGGAACTCCGCCGGTGGTGTAGGAGGCGGATCGCCTTTCGGCAGGGCTTCTGGAGTGAGCAGTCTTTTTGGTGCAGGTGGCTCTAGCAGTGGCCCGATTCCAGGTATCAACAATGGACTGATGCAGCCTCTACTGGTCCCATTGCAGGTTGCCAACAGCCTTCTGTGAGTGACAGACCTTGTCTCGCTTCGTCTGTGACATCTGGACTGACATTAGAAAGTATGTTCTTCACTGGCGGCTGGCTGGCCATCGACTTGAGCGGCACTTCCAGCGGCCAGACCGGTAGTCAGGGCGCGCTTGGCGGTAGGACATGTCTTTCATCAAGCATGTGTTTCTCGCTAATGTAACTCTTATAGCTGGGACCTCAGGTCAATGGTCTACCGGAAGTTCTCAAGGCTTCGGTGCTCCGTCTCCATCCCAGAAGCGGGAGGTAGAGAACCTCGACCCTTCCGCTCTGGAAAAGCGTTCTTCCCAGGATTCACAGGTAGCTTGCGACATCGAACTCAAGCAACAGATGGCAGAATGCTGACATCGTCTAGAACGCACAATTCGGTGGATTGCCTCCATGGCTCCCGGATCTCACGTTCGGTTGCACGCAGCAATGCCAGCAAAACTGCCAGCAGTATTTCAGTGGTTGGGACCAATTTTGCGCGCCCAACTGCCCATCTGCATGTCAGAATACAGGTGACCCCAATGCTGCTTTCTGCTCGCTATTGTAAGCTCCGACGCGCCCTCAATTGGTTGGCAAAATGACTGACATGAGTCTCAGTGACCTGTACTACGGGCCGAATGGCGACTTTGGCGGCCTTGGTGGTCGCTGGAACAAACGCAGGACTAAGCGGGCTGCACATGGTCAAGATGCTCAAGTATCCTATGATCCAACCAGCCAGTGTCCTCTGTGGCAACTCAACTTTGGCGGACAAGGCTTTCCTGGCGGATTTGGCTTTATCGTGAAGCGTGAGGCCCAGGAGATCGAGGAAGATTAGGTGTAGAAAACATGGGAACAGTATCAGCGGGCTTAGGGTGAAGGCGCTGCACCCCGACCGATGTAATTGGTATGGATCCTTACACAGAGGCATAGCCTTCTTTTAGATGCTTCGGTGTTGACTACTCAGCTACTCAGCTTTTGTTTAATCATTGCTCTTGTCAGTTCTCAGCATAATGCAGCTCTTCCGATGTAAAAAGTGCGATAAGCAAAGAAAGAAGCTAGTTACATGGATTGATGTTGAGATCAATGAGGTGCGAGCTAAGCTCGTTGACACCATCTTCAAGCGGAGCATATGAAGTGGGTACGCAGCCACGCAATACAGCTCAAACGGAAGTCGGCAATGCATTGCTTGGAGCTTGTATATCAAAGCCAAATGTACGTCTATGATCTTCCTACAGCCACCAATCTTTACCTTTGACAACATACACGAACAAGGAACCATCATGCCCGGCAAAGTCATCTCCCCATACAAACAAGTCCCCGAGACGAAAGAAGATCGTACGTGTCCATTTCCATATCTTCGATACGACCAAGCCGCAACCCGCTGACCATCAGATCTAGTCGACTGGGCCGAGCTCGTTACCCTCGACCTGAGCCAGTTTGACAAGCCCGGTGGCAAAGAAAAGCTAGCCGAGCAGCTCAGCTACGCAGCTCAACATGTCGGTTTCTTTTACGTGAAGAATTTCGGAATCAGCCAGGAAGAAGTCGATCGACAATTTGCTCTCGGACGGGAGTTCTATGAGCTGCCGCTGGAGGAGAAATTGAAGTATCATAACCTGCGGGATTTGGAGAGTGGCGAGTATAATGGGTATCGTCCGGCTGGGTTGAGGCAGTGAGTTTCTTGTATACCTGTCGGGTGCTGAAGGCGAGTTGAGCTGATCTTCGATGGTAAAGACTCACCGAGACGATCAAAGACAACGTGCAGGTCTACAATCTGCCCAAATTCGATGGCTACCACTCTCGTCCTCAGCCTCCAGTCCTGCAAGAGAACATCCAAGAGATCGAGAGCTTCAGCCGCAAATGCCACGATCTCGTCGTCGTAAAACTACTGACGTTGTTCGCCATCATCCTCGAACTGCCCTCGGAAGATCAGCTGGTGCAAGACCACCAGTACGACGTCAAGGGCGAAGACCACCTGCGCTACATGCACTACAAAGCTCGAAGCACCGAAGAGAACGCACTTGTGGGCGAGCTCTACAGTCCCGGCCACACAGATCTCGGTAGTGTTACGCTCTTGTTCAGACAGCCCGTCGCTGCATTGCAGATTCTGAACGGGAAGGGAGAGTGGAAATGGGTCAAGCCTCAGGACGAGACGATCACGATCAACATCTGCGATGCATTGCAAGCGTTGACGGGAGGTTATCTCAAGAGTTCGGTCCATCGCGTCAGAGCGCCGCCAGCGGATCAAGCTCACTTGGACAGATTGGGCGTCTTGTATTTTGCGAGGTGAGTCTATCATGCGGTCTTTCGAACTTCTCAGCGCTGACTCCTTGTTTCTAGACCAAACAACCATGTCGTCCTGGATACGATCAACAACAGTCCGTTGCTGCAGCGTTTGGGTCTGAAGGATAATGATTTGACCAAGGTCGGTCAGCATCTGACGATGGAGCAGTGGGTGAAGGTGCGTCAGACGCAGCAGCAGCGTCGTACCCAGGCGCCCAAGATTGAGGGAAGCAAGTACGAGTATTCGCAGAAGGAGTTGGAGATCATTCCGGGACTGGCGGCCAAGGTGTACAATTGAGTTCGTCGACTTGATCGTAGAACGAATCCATCGTCTTCTCAGTCTTGTTCGTCATAAGATTGATTGCCTGGAACTTGCAGCCTCAACGCTCGATCTGGTGAACGATCGTGAGTGTCAAGGGTACGTTCCTGACACCAATGTGTGACAAGTCTAGGACACTGCTGATAGTCGGATCGTATCTGTACGGGACAGCCTTCAGCATTCTGCTATCGAATTCGGGTCATGGAGATACAGGATGCGGTTGGTCTTTGTCACCGACAAGTCGAAGTCAGACTAGGTCTCGTCACTGTGTTCAGCTTCACCCCATATCGATTCATGCGGTGGTCTCAGAAGCAATACCGATTGACTGACGCAGGTCTCATGTTCATATCACGCGCGACACCAGACTTTCCGTGGCTGGTCAAGGACCAATGTGTTAAACAGGATCTCGAGGACTGTCTCGAGCAGCGTCTTACTTCCAAAAGACACGGGACTTGAAAGGGTCATCGAGGAGTGATATAAGCCATCGTGCAAAGCTTCGATAGCAATGGCACAAACACAGCTCATACTCACAGCGTTCCACGGAACTCCATCAAGTGCCATACCGATCACAATACTAGTATCCCGAAGTCAACACTCTCATGTCCAGATCTCTTTTCGAAAACGATGCCTTCCAGACAAATGAACAATATACAGCAAAAGTTTCGATTCAACATCCAAGAAGCTTCAAAAGAGAATCCACGTTTCCTGTTCAGATTCTGGTCCAATAGATCTGGAGGCAATGCCGAGCTCAACACCAAAGATGCAATTACTCCCGTCGCTTTCCACAAGGGCAGCAGACGTCCCGGACCATTGCACGAGATGAATCATCAGGAAGTCGAGTGGCTGGCACACGGACACGTAACCTGGGATAAGAGTTGTGAAACCATCTTCTCCTCTTGGTCCCAGGATTTCGCGTTCGTGTATACCTGGGCAATGCACCAGCCAGAAGGAGACATCGTTCATATCTCCGTGCTGGATACCACGCTGCTGGGACCACACAATGCGGTCTTCCACACCAAGGCCTTAAAGTCAGTGCTCATCAACATGCAGACCAGCCCCGTATGGAAGGGCTCTAGTGTGGAGTATCTCGTATTTGGTCAGATCCGATCGCCAGCATTCACATCGGCGAGCGCGAATGATCTTCTCAGAGCTCGACGGTATGCACCGCTTTCGAACAGCCTGAGGAGATGGGGTGCACCCAATCCTCAAGTTCTGTTCTCGAAAGACATGGATTTGCATGCGAGGATCAATGTGGTCCGGGAGATTGCAGTTCTATATGGCCGATACTCTTCGGTCATGGCTGCTCATTTGATCCCATATGCCGCATCCACACAGCAAGCGCAGAGCATATTCGTCACCCAGCTCTCCTCACGCCTGGTCATACCTCTAATATGGAAAGAGGACTTCCACTTTGAGACCGGTGGTGTCAACTTTCACGGGCGTCGAGAGGCGGAGAGGGGCACAGAACTCCTATCAGAACTCGTAGCAATAGCGCTCGAGACTCCACCCTCTATCTTGTACTCTAGCGAGGGGAATGGCTCTGACGAGGAACGTGAGAGCGCCATGCGGGGAGTCATGGAGCCAGAGCAACCACCAGCTGCGGTTGTAACGCAACGTCCCAGGATGATGAGAGAGCTTGTCATCAACATGAATGGGTACGAAGAACAACAAGCTATTCTCGATGGAGCTGAAGCCGGACAGATGGAGATGTGACAAGTGAACCCAGGCTGATGAGGTAGACTGGCGATGGGAGCATCGAGGAAATCCGCTGTTCTTAGTCGCGTTAAGTAGTAGCAACCCGCCGTGGTCTGCATGCATCGAGCCTTCCGCAAGGCGACCTGCTTGTCGACGAGGCAAGCGTTCAGATCGTTGTATTTCCCTTTATTGATTCTCTTGTCCTCTTCCGCTTTTGCGAGTAACAGAGACTGACCAGCTTCAGGACAGCTTCGCATTCATCTTCCAATATCCAGCATCTTTCCGGCATCCAGCATCTTTCCCATCTCGTATTAGCAGTACCATGTCCTCCAACGACAATGTCCAAGCCGCCATCGATGCAGAGCGATCACATATCCCCCGTTTTCACTTCCGCTACTGGAACCTTTCCTCTGGAGGCGACCCAGCACTAAACACAATTCACGCGATCACGCCTGCGTTCTTCAAATCCTTCCCAAACAGAGCCACAAACGTACCAAACTACTACGACGACGACTTCGCCCGAATCGCTCGGAATCACCTCCGCAACGTCAGATTCCGCGAGGGAGAACAGACGTGCTTCAGCTGCTGGACGCACTCATTCGCATACGTCCTCAGCATAGCATTCGCCCGAGGAAAGATGCGGCCCAAAACAAACGAACACGCATACATCGCTATCCTGGACACGAGCAGATGCCCGACAATGCCATCATGCACAACACACTTCTGCATCGGCTTCTCTCTGCTTCCGTCCAGACGAATCCATGGGACTACCTCATCTATGGCATCGTGAAAGGGCAAGCGTACAGCGCCGTTCCTTGGAAGCAGTTGGAGCCGTACGTCCGCCACTGCCTCGCGGATGCGAACACAAACTTGAGTAAAGCACAAGACTTGGCTCAGGGTATGGAAATCGTCAAGCATGTATTCGACACCGCAGGCAAAATCGGCATGCTGTTCAGAGTCCCGTGGTCTCGAGTCATTACTGCCTATGTGATTGGAATCATGGGCATCAACGAGAAGGGTCTCTGCGAAGCAGCCAAGCGGATAGGTCCCTCCGGAATCCCCAAGGCCTGGACTGAACATGAGAGACTCACCGAACAAGACGTCTTAGAGTGTCATGGAGTCACGGAATCACTCCGCGCAAACGAGATACTCAGACAAATTGTCGTTCTCGCAGGCAGCCATGGCGGCAACATGCTTCCGTCCGAAGTTTTCGCCATCTGCCACAGAAAGGCGAAGAAGATGCTGCACCAAGAGATCGTGGGAGCAAAGAGCCGATGGACGGAGAGAGGCTGGCGGCGCCGTGCACTGAACGAATACGAGCATATGATGAGCTTGCGGCGGATCACGGATGGTGAGAAGCCGTACAAGATGAACATTCGTTTAGTGGAACAACTTGCTGATGCTGGCATTTCTGATCCACAGGACAATGTTGAGATATGAAGTCTCGCTTGAAACCTTCCTTTCGACGACCGATTTGGTGACATAGACGTCATGGGCAATCAGGATGAAAATAAGAATCCGAAGAGTGACACGTCACCGGTTGAAGGTAAGGGTCCATATGGAGATATTCCGGACAGGTCTGTTGATCAGACCTTTCATGAATTGATGCCTTCCATACTACGTTCGTGCCTGCTTGACATTTCCCTCAATCACCTTGACCGCATCTCTCACCTTAGGATCAAAGTGCAGCCTCAGGAGCTCTCCCTCCCACACAGTACTCGCGAAGGGATTACTGCTTTCCACCTCCTGACTCAGAGGATCGAACACTCCATCTCCTTTCCTCTCTTCAGTATGCCAGATGGCGGCGACTCGTGCGCTGTGCGTCTTTGTGACTTGCTTGACGAGCTCCAATACCGCAATGGCCGACTTCTGAGGCAGGTGGAGAGACAGCATTTCCAGCTGCTTGAGGAAAGCTGCCACACGCACGGGCGGTACGGATTTCATGTTGTTTGGGGGCAAGAGGACGGATTGTAGGGAGCGGAGGAGCAGGACTGTGGTTGTCGCGACGTTGACTTTGTTGTCCTTGGACGATGTTGTTGGTACGTGTAGGCCATTTGGGTCCGACAGATGTGCTGTCTTGGCGCTGAGTTCGATGTCCAGATCCATGGCCAGAGGGACGAGTGTTCGATAGAGGTGCTTGATGAAAAAGCTGAGGTCGAGATGGAGAGCGTTGGCTGACTTGGCGACATCGATCTGACCTTGTAGGAGAGCAAAAGCTGTGATGATGCAGAGAAGACTCTCTCGCGTGGCGTTACGTTGCGCAAGTTCGTCCAACGCCTCTTCCTCTTCGTCTTCGGCCAGATCCTCATCCGGCTCGAGAGCTGCTTGCGCTTCATTCATCAGATCTTTCAAGACTTCCAAGACGTCGCCGAAGAAGTCTTGATTGATCAAATGGCTGTACTTTGCCAGGCCTTCCAGAACAGCACCCATGAGATGCTGCATTCTCTCTTTCAGTATCCTGAAGTAGGTCACAAAGACCAGCTTGAGCGTCTCGGCCTGATTCTTGTCACGCTCCTCATACGACACCACCGCGTCCGCCTCTTTCATCTCCTTCTCCACCTCTTTCCTTTCTCTCATGACTTTCCGCTCTCTTTTCGTCCTGAATTCTCGCTTCTGCTTCTGCTTTTTTGCAGTCGGATTGTCGTCCTTCTCGTCCTTGTCGATTCTGTTGGTGGAAGCTTTATGTGCAAACTCGCTCAACAATCTTAGATGCAGGAAGGTGTTCAGCACGCTCTCGTGGACATAGTAATTTTTGCCCTTCATCATTTTGGTCACCTGCCCAACGACGTCCAGCGACGCATGCCCTTCCTCATCATCGCGAAACAATTGTTCAATGGCCTCTCTACATTTGACAAAATCTTTATCCACACTTCGGCTCGCCAGCTTCTTCACAAGAATGCCAATCAGATCGCCTCGATTGTTGAAGTGCGGCACTGAAGTGAGTAACGTGCATGCACACGTGATAGCAACACTCGAAATGCTATTCGCAGCTTTCTGATCCAGCTTCTTATTCGCTCTGATCGTAGCGAGACTCGAAAGCGTGGACAGATAGTGCTTGTAGCCACTCAACAGTCCTTGCTCAAACCCTCGCAGCTTTTTAACGTCTTTCGATATCTTGCCAGTCAGATCCGCTTCGGCGAGAGGTCGTATCCGATATCCTGGAATGATGTCTTTGAAGACAGCCAATTGTGTCATCAACGCCAGCTGCTTGACAGTCGCATTATCGGAATTGGTGATTTCGGCCAATGTTCCAAGCTGGCCAATATGATCCTCTGGATCTTCACTAATTGACCCAGCAACCTTTGCCAACTCTTCTTTTGCCAGTCTGATCTCCTCTTTCGGCGGTATTCGAGGCTTCTGTGGCTTCTTGGGCTGGAGGTCCGCAACGCCGCTGTCTCCATCTTCTTCGTCGTCGCCACTTGCCAGAAACGAGTCCGCGTCTTCCTCTTTCTCTGCCGCTATCTGCTCTTCGACTCTTGGATTCTCCACGACTCTGCCCTCAGCCGTCTTGATCAACAATTTGTCCTTCTTCGGCTCTTTCTGCTTCTTTTTCCGTAAACGCTGTTCGTAGTCTTGTTCAAGGTCCCAGTTCGCAAAGCCCGGTACTGAAGATCCATCGTCCGGCGGACTCAATCGTCTTCTCTTGATCGCGGGTTCCACCATGATCAATTGTGGTGAACTGATGTTCGCGAGAAGTGGCAGTAACAATTGCAAGTCGCAAAAAGTTCTACAGTAAAGGGCGGAATCCATTCCGTGCCTGCCGATCCTCCAGACCACTTTTTTCTGCCCTTTCACATGCCCCAACCCAATCACCACAGAACCTCCTCGTCTGTCCTCTCGTCGTCACGAACACCCACCCACCATGCGTCCGCTCACCGACACTGAAACCAAAACGCTCTTCGAGAAACTCGCGCACTACACCGGCCGCAGCCTCACCAACCTCCTAACCACCACCTCCACCAACCCCACCAGCACCAACAAAACCCCCGACCGCTACGTCTTCCGCATCCAGAAAGACCGCGTCTACTACGTGCTCGAATCGCTCGCGAACCTCGCCGTCTCCGTCGCGCGCGACAGTCTGCTCAGCCTCGGAACCTGCTTGGGAAAATTCACGAAAACGGGGAAATTCAGGCTACACATCACGGCGCTGGATGTGATTGCGCCGCATGCGAGATATAAGATCTGGGTGAAGCAGAATGGCGAGATGCCGTTTCTGTATGGCGGACATGTTGTGAAAGCGCATGTGGGGAGGTGGAGTGAGGATGCGCCGGAGCATGCTGGGGTGGTGGTGTTGAGTATGAATGATACACCTTTGGTGAGTTGCACGGCTCTTTTTTGTGAGGCGGGATTGTGTGGTGGGGATTTTGATTGCTAATGTGTGTGTTTATGGTTTTAGGGATTTGGCGTGACGGCACGAGCGACGGCCGAGTCGAGGAAACTGGATCCCACTGGTATTGTGTGCTTCAGACAGGCTGATGTGGGCGAGTACTTGCGCGAGGAAGATACGCTGTTTGCGACTTGAGACTTCTACATTAGGGAAAGAGGCTTTGGGATTTACCAGACAAAGAGGAATGGGTTGGAGGCCAACTATTATGGCACAGGCTGAGTGCCTGTGAGCATTGCTGCTTCACATCTGCAAGCACTCTTCACAACACAGGCGAAGAGATACCAGGATCGAATGGGGACAGGGACACTGGGAAGAATGGTCAGAACTGTGTAGTGAGCCAACAATTAGCTCTGGATGTGAAGAGCAAAGGCTGCGCCAGCGTCTCGTTGGTCTTTTACGGAATCGGTCTAGGACAGAGATCGCACTTTCGAGGTCAACGAAAAGTGCAAGGCGGGGGAGAAACAGCAAGGCTGCTACAAGCATATGCTTTCGTTACATCTGGCGGCTCTCAAAGCTGCTATGGAAGATTGCTACCTGATGCTCAGACGTTATTCATTGAATAGGCTCTGAGTGCGTCGAAGACCATTCTATCTCATTGTGCTCGATTCATATGCTCGAAGATCGATTCGGGTCGTCTATGCGAAGATCGGACAGTTCACGCCGTACTGCACGACTGTCAGTAATCGCCACACATCCAAAGGCATCTGCTGAACACTCACATTGAGAGGGTTGTTGAACCTCAGGCCTTGGTCCAGATCCGAAATGCTCTTAATCTCATCCTCGGACAGATCGAAACTGCAGACATCCAAATTCTGCGCCAGACGACCCTGATTGTTGCTCTTGGGGATGACAGCAACGCCTCTCTGCGTCGCCCACCTCAACAGAACCTGTGCTGGAGTCTTGCTGTGCTTGTCTGCGATGCTCTTGACGGCGCTGTGGTCCATGAGAAGAGGCGTGTCCTTCGCCTTCTGCATGTCCAGTTCCAGGAATGACTGAGGACCGAATGATGAGTATGCTGTCACAGCGATCTTGCGGTCCTTGCACAGCTCAAGGAGATCTTTCTGAACCAGGTAAGGGTGATGCTCAATCTGTAGGGCTTGTGGCGAGTGCTTCGCATATCTCTCGACGTCGAGGAGGAGAGCGCCGTTGTAATTGCTGATACCGATCGCCTTGATCAGACCTTCGTCGTAGAGCTCTTCCATGGCGTGGTAAGTCTCCTCCAGGGGCGCTTTGCTGAGAGAGAGCTTGTTGTTCTCGTCAAAGAAGCCTGGCGGGTAGCGAACAGAGGGATCGACGTATTTGAGCGCGATTGGGAAGTGGATGATGAAGAGGTCGAAGTAGTCGATGCCCCAGTCTGCGAGCTGCTTCTTGCAGATCGGCTTGACGCGCTCTTTATCATGGAAAGAGTTCCTGATCACTCGTCAGCTTAGCCCTTCACACTCTCGGTGGAGTGAGAGGTGTAGACATACCAGAGCTTCGACACGAGGAACAAGTCTTCACGCTTCACCAGACCATCCTTGATCGCACGCGCAACACCCTCGCCCGCCTCCTTCTCATTGCCATAATCGCAAGCACCGTCGAAGAGTCGGTAGCCAGTCTTGATGGCATTGTAGACCTGATCGGCGCAGGTGTCGTTATTCACCTTCCAAAGTCCGAAGCCCACGAGTGGCATCTATCTCCATTATCAGTCATCAGTCCTGGTACTTTACAGTCTCTTCAGTGGGGAAGAGTGGGGAGAAAGAGAGAAGCTCACATCCTTGCCATTGTTCAGCTTGATCGTTGGCGCAGTCATATTGGACTATGGTCTTAAAGGTGGAGTTGTGTCGTTTTCTGCAACGAGATCTGAGAGTCTTCTCTGTCGTGTATCGCGGTAACTGATGTCAAATGTGATGAGGCGAACAATTGGTACTTTAACGTATCCACGAATCTGATCGAGAATAGCAGGCGCAGTGAACGAGCACACCTTCTTTTATAGCCGCAAGCTAGAAATCATGTAGTAACAAATGCGCCGGCGGCTCTGCGGTGCTAGGCTGAAGCCACATGCAATTCGGCAAGTCGTTCTGTGAACAACTCTCACTCGAATTCCGGCTCAATTGTAGCTCTTCGAAAAAAGTGTCCACATCGTCATCGTCATTGGCAGCTATAGCCCCACCTATGCCACGGCTGCCCACGTTTTGTGGGGAGTACCTGCCCTTCCCGGTGCAGGGCTTCAGCAATGCTCGGTCACAGGCTAAATTGATGCCCGATTCTCCCGCGGTAGAATACAATCCAATCATTTACAACCCATCGTTTACTGGCTATCCTCTTCTGTTGCTCTTTTGCCGCGCCGCAGTAGAGGCTGTTGGGAGCATGCCGCACATATTGGCAGAGGTGTCGTCGAAGGCCACATGTACGGAGAGACGACGTGCGCAGAGATGCCTGAAAAAGGGGTTTGCCTGAGGAGCCATGTCCGGGTCTGCTTGGCATTTGATATCTGATGCCAAATGCTGAAGTCCTCCATGGCCAGTGAAGTCTCTTTCACCTTCCCCATGAGTCTTTCTCGATTTGCCGTATAATCACACACATTGAAAATCCTGAAGAGGTCCAGGTCGCCGAAGATGCTACATCCATCGCGCCTAAAACGCCATACTTTTGCCCACTGCTACCACCAAGTCTCCCATGCCCATGCGCTTTCTTCTTGTCTATGACGAGAACCTCTTGGTGAACTTCGCGATGACTACATCATGTTAGCCGAGAATTGAGTTGAGTGGTGACAATGACCGTACTGTGCAATAGAACAACAGAGATGATGAAGCCGATCGAGAGCACCATCACAACAAACGGGTCAACCTTGAGGCCTGGCGACTCGTCCGTGTATAGTCCTGTTCACACATTATCAGCTCCTGATTCCAATCGTGGCATTGCTCTCCTTTTCCGACGCGCGAGACGTACTCAGCATCGTGCTGCTGCTTCCACCCGCTCCCGCAGCACGTGTACTCGAAGGTCGCGCATTGGCGACCTTGTCCGCTCTGTCGGCAGCCGCTTTCCTCCTCATCACAGTTGCTGGGCCGCCCGGTGGCTTCGGCGAGGCTGGACGTGCGGTCGTGGATCCGGTTGAAGGGGTGCCCACTGGGGATGAGGGTCGTGGGGAAGACTGTGGAGAGCGCCTGTTAACCTTCATCTGAGAACAAGCACCTTCGTCTGCTTTTAAGATATGCATAGTGCTCTTCTTTCAGCATTGGCCACGCCATTTTAAAGTGCCTTGCGACACATCTTGAATGGATGCTAGACCTGTGGTCGTGTGCGCGGAGATGGACTCAGCTTACCATTCTGGCGTGAAACGGTGATGAGGAAAGGAGCGACGTGTGATTCCTGTGTCGGATCTGTTGCTACTTGTTGGACGGTGATGGTAGATGAAGATGAAGTGGATGTGAGTGAAATCGCGATTCGCTATAGAGATTCAGGGCAACAGCACAGCTGGCCGCATGGAACCGACGTCCGTGCACAAATCTGGGCGGAGAAAGCCGATCCAATTCATCTACATTAATGTACACAAGTGCATCTCGTGAACTTACAAGACGTTCAGGTGGTGGCATGAAAGGATGGCAATTGTGAACGTGATCCCCATGAAACAATTTTCAATTTGTGCTCCTGCTCCAATCCATCCATCTCATCAGAGATACCAGCCGCCAGAACTGCATTGGTATATTGTTTGAAAAGCAGCAAACCCGAGGACCAACACCTCCCCATATGCCAGTATTCACTACCAGAATGACAAACACCGCAATCCTGCAACGCTATGTAAAACGACCGTCCCAGTCAAAAGATACTCCTCTCGCACAAAGTGCCCGTCCCGATTAAAGATGTCTCCCTTCCACGCTGCCACACAAATGCACCCGGTTCCTTAAAGCAAAGATTGAAGAGAGCCGATCAAAAGCGCCCCTATCCACAAGTTGCCGAACACACCTGGTATCTCAAAATGCCGTTGATGCCGCGAAACATGCACTCACAGATGAAACTCCAGCGCTAATTCATCGACTGCTTGCCGCGTCTTTTTCGGTCTGTCTTGTTTTTTCTCGTTTTTCAATTATCGATGATTGTCTTGAGTCCTGTGCTCCTAGCCCCATACAGACGGTTGAACAGCCAACGTGTTCTTGTTAGAACCCCAGTGACCGCTGCTGCTGCCCCAGTTGCCAAGTCCGGCAACGCCTTTGTCTGCAGTGTATTGTGGGTTGGAGGCTGCAGAAGTTGATCGTTCGTCCTTTGCTCCTGCAGCCAGGCTGTCGCTGGCATTGAATCCGTAGCTCAGTGATGATGGGGTAAGGGGTGTTGTGGAGCGTTTATTTGACCCAACTGCAGAGCCAGGTAACTGAGCTGGACGGGATCCAATGGGGCCTACGCCACTTGCAGCGCCTTTCTGTCCACCACTCAGAGGTGGTGACTGACCAGGCGAGGAATTTGACGTGCGTCGACTTTGCTGAGCCTCATTCCGTAGGCCGAACGCCTGCTGAGCCGGCGGGTTAGAGACAGGAGACGCAGCGTTTTGAGCGCGGTCGCGCGGTGGCATCTGAACTGCACCTTCTGCGCCAGCTTGTGCTCCGAACGGATCGTAAGCCAGCGGCGATGGTCCACGTCCACCGCTTGGGACGCGCACGTCTTGGCTTTGCGAGCGAGAGCCGTCAGAGTTGTAAATGTTGGAGTTGTCGCCGTAGAGAGCGCGATGCTGGCGCGCAATCAACTCGCGACGATCATCCTCGCTCATCGTGTTTGGGCTCATCGATCGGTCGCTCTTGACGCCAGTTACCGCTTCTGACCCGTTAGTCTCAGCGCGTGTGCTGTGCAGGTTGGCGCCTGGACTCACTTCTGTTATATTGCTGCTCCTGATGATAGTTCCGCAGCTCACGCTCTCTCTGCGCCGCCATTCTGCGCTTGGCCTGCAGCATCTGCTCGGCTTCACTTTGTCGACCACCTGGGAATCTTTGACCGGCATAAAAGCCTTGCAGACCCGCCGAACCAGGGCGTCCCCCCTCCAGCTCGCTGACTGATTGATGTCGCGATGGCCCTCCACCCATACGAGGGTCTGAGCTGGCATAGTCAAAGCCTCTTCCCGCAATGCCAGGCATGCTCTCTCTGCGACCAGCTGTCGCGCTGCCGGTGGTCGCACCTGCCGGGCTCGGGAACCACTTGCCGCTCTTCATCAGGTTGTCTGTCGCGCGTTCAATCTCTTCGAATTGAGATGCGAAAGCATTGGAATCGGACTGATGCGACATGGCGGAAGCAGCGCCGGAGCGCGATGGTGGAGGCTGCTGTTCCCATGAGGGCTGGCGCGCAGGAGCGTCGAAGGTGTCGTAGAAGTTAGACATGGTGGAATCAGGTCGAGTCGAGCCAAGTCGAGTCGAGTCGAGTACTCGTCCAGTGCTCAAGTCAAAGCCAGCGTAGGAAAGCAGGCCAGTTTAGGGTATATGGGCCTCGGCGAAGAGAAATAGCAGAGTCCGCGGGCTGCGAGGAGTACTTGTTAATGCCGCACACCAATCTGGAACTGACACGACGAGGAATGAGGTGGGAGGAGGACAGAGCAGAGGATGTCGAGAGAGCGGCGGATATCGCGCGCGGATGTGCAGAAAAGCTTTCGGTGAAGGGGGAAGATAGATGGTACATACTCGCTGAGGAATGGGCTACTGAGTAGGACGTACCTTCTGTGGACTTTGGCGCGGGCAGGGACAGAAGGTAAGAGAGAAGGAGCGACTGGTACAGGATAGTAGTATCAATAATTGACAAGGAAGAGGAGTAGGAGAGAGACCGAGAGATACAGAAAGTGCTGGGGAAATTGCAGCTGGATAGCGCGGACGCTTGAGTGGACACTGGGAAACGTGCTCCCTCTCACCGAGCGATCTTGACTCCATTGTTCTGCTAGGAGGTAGGTAACTCCTGATCCTCTTCCTCCGCTCAGCCTTACACCCACCATTGTTCATCCCGTACCACGGCGGGCGCGGTGTAACGAGGGGAGGGGGGATGGAGAGGGGGCGTGGAGGAGGAGGAGGAGTGGCATTGCCGTCTCGCCGCCGCGGATTGACACATTTTCAGACGCCACACTGCAGCAGGCTTGGACCCTCGGCTTTCTCTTGAATCGCCCACCCCACCCACATGGACATATTATCGGATGCACCCCTTCACACCTGCTGCATGATTATTCTCATTAAATCAACAATACTCTGCGGATTTCCCTGCACGACTTCTCCTACAAACGACCTCCTCCTTGACGTACCGCCGCTACACAGCGTACATGACAAGACTGGCCGACAGCATGATATGACACTCACTCATGCCGGCACCCATTGATGCGAGCAGTTGCCAGCCTGAACACTGCACTGCACGCCTCCGTAGCTCATGCGCAGACCCCGCGCGACATCATCAACTGCCCAATCCAGCTCTCGCGCTTTGCTGTCTGACCAAGGAGACGACACTGTTCGACCTCGAAAGTTGTCTAAAAAGCATTGCTCTAGCATTAGCGGGATGGTCAGCCTGCTCTTCGAGTACCACGTGCGCTTCGCCCTCCTGGGAATGTGTCTGCGGGAGGTTGCAAAGCAATGCAAGCTGCATCATAGACTCAGTGCAGCGGCGGTACATGGTTGTGGTAGTCGCAGGCGGGACGTAACCTGGAGCCACAGGGCGAACCATCAATCGTCTTCAGCCATACGTACTTGTTCACCACATTGCATGTGAAGACGCTCGGCTAGACTGAGATTATGCTCCGGCTGGCTGATCATATATCCGGCTAAGAAGTGTCAAGTCATCGGCCTGAGCTTGCGACCAGATGGCTCAGTCACCACGGTCCGTCGCTCGCTGCTCCCGACTCATCATGCACGTCTCGTCTCGTCCTGGACTGCACTTCTCTTCCCTCCATCACGTGGATGCATTCGGCGACTTGACATCCCTGATCCTCTTCGCAGCGCTTGCCCCCTTCCCATCGTCGCGCTAACGTCATCGCTGACAGCAGAGACCTCCAATAGGTGGTGTAGGTCCAAAGAGGGACTCAACAAATCTGTTCTGTCGTCTGTGTGTGAGAGCAAAAGCAGCAAAACTTGTTCTCAAGTCGCACAACATGCGTCACCAGGAGAGAAGCCCCATCACTTGCGCGTTTCACATTTCCACACACGTTATGAGACCAAGGGACATATATCGACGTTGGTCTGTCCATTCTCCAATTCATGGGTGCTGAGAAAGCAAAGAGATACTGCTGAGAACACCGAGAATTCGTCACGCGCCCTGTCCATGCGACCATGTCTCACCTCAGAGGCCAGCCTGTTGGGAGGCCCGTAGAACATGACTTCCGCGTCGTTTGTCAAGCGGGCACGATCAAGCGAGCAATAAAGTCGCGCCTGCTTCTGTTATGGTTGCGCATGCCGCTGCACCTGCGACATCATCTCGCCAGCCATCACTTGATCTCTGAGACACCAAGGTAAGTTCCTCTACCCTCCAACTATTCCTTCGCGGACAGCTTTACCTGCCACTTTCTCCCGTCCTTCTCCTTTCAGTAGAAACACGCCACAGGCAGATGTTCTCAGACCGACAACCACTGGGGACGATGACGAGGACAGGTCTTGCCAGCCCTACCAGGGACACATCAAGGACTTTTAGAAGTCGTATGCAGCGATCGTCACAATTCGCTACAAATGTCACGAACCTCCCAACAGAGCTCAACCTCGAAGTCGCCTCTCACCTGCCCGTCTCCTCGCGCATTTCTCTCAAGCTCGTAAACAAATCTCTCTTTTGCAACACAGACCCGATTCCCATGCAATGGCGACGGAGCGCAACCTACTGCGAAAAGCAAGCAGTCCGTCGTTTCATCAACGAACGCAAAGACCTTGAAGGTGGGCGGCGGAAATGTGTTGTTTGCAACACTCTCATGAAGCTCTACCACTTTCCTGGCGCAGCTCCGATTTGTAAATGGCACGAGGCGCGCTATGTTGAGACGCAAATTCCGTTCGCGATCGAGGAGCCGCTGAAGCGCAAGTTGCAGTCCTTGGAGAGGAGGACCAAGAAGCCAGCGTGGGTGGTGCTGGAGAGGACGTATTGCGTGCATGAGAGGAGGCTGTTGGACTGGCATTTCGGAGATTGTCTGTGTGAGTGTGAGGCTTGCGGCCACTTCCCAGTGAACTGCTATGTGAGATTGGCCACTCGCAGGGATAACGTGCCGCTGTGCAGTACGTTGTCGTCGGGCAGAATGTATATGTCGGAGGAGCATTGGTGGCAAGGTGAGTATTGCGCTTTTTCGAGAGAAGTCTTCCGGGTATCAAGATATTGAGTTTTGATGGCAGGTCTTTTAGGTCACCCATATGGACGTTACACGGTTCCGGTACCTATTACTCGACTGGAGGATTGCTAAACGGATATACCATACGCTCGCTGAACGATCATGCATTTCCGGAAGTTTTCGGCGCTCCACTTTCTGCACGATTCGCACTTGAGACCCACGGACGGTCGATTGCGGAGTTCAATACGCTTCATTTACCATACCATAGACGCATTAATCAATCATTTGATCTTCAGAGCAGCTCCAGCTCCGCTTTCTCGGGATCTCTCTCCGGACTTGTTGATCGTCTCTCATCCACGACCACAACCTCCACCAGCCTCGGTCTCTCCAGCTCTTTCCCGTACCTTCTCATCGTCATCGCCAACGAGCCCTGCGCAGCCGTCAAACACACCACCAGAGCCAATAGCACGAACTGCACCGCGTCCACGGCGATCTTGCATCTGTGACGGCGCGTGGTCTGCCACAGCGACTCTTTCTGCCATCGAACGCTGGTCACAATGTCGTGATGGAAATTGCGCGGAGACCAGGTCGGTTCGTCGCTGCAGATGTCGGGTGTGGAGAAGGAGTCGAGGAAGAATTGCAGGATGAGCAGGCGGGTGAGAGCGGAGACGAGCGTGTCGAGGAGGAGGAAGTGGGCGAAAGATGTGATGAGCGTGGGACGTTTCTAAATCATTGGTAAAAATCAACCTGTCAGTTGGAGGTCTGCGAAATTGACACGGCATGAAGTGAAAGAAGAAAAGAAACACCGTACGGTAACGATCCCGATCATCCCGAGTACACTGAGGATGCTGCCGGCCCAGGCATATAGCTCGATGCTGAGGCCGATGTAGAGCGGGTCATCGGGCAGATAGGAGCACGAGACGGCGACGAGGAGGTTGTAGATGCATGATAAGAGGGCGACGGTCACTGGGAAGGACGTGTTGGCTCTGCTGCTGCTGTTGCTGCTGCTGCTGCTGGTTTTCGCAAACCTCTCTTGTCAGTTTCGAAATCGTATGAAGAGCTGCGCACGCGACCATTCACCGACCTATCGGGATTCCGCCCCGCCATTCTCCGTCAAAGGAAGATCGTTTTCGATTCTATGTGTGTTTCTCTCTCTCTCTCTCTCTCTCTCTCTCTCGTCCTGCGGTTTTTGTCGTGGTAGATGTAGTGAGCCAGCCCACTAACCCTCGTTAAGAAACAGACGGCAAAGAAGAATGAAGAGTTTCAATCACACCCACGGATCGACTCTCTCTCTAAACTGCATTTCAAAGTCAGCCGATGATGACAAAAGCACCCCGAGACCCACACACCTAGACCCACCCCGGTCTTTTGCATAGGTCCGAAATCGATCATTAGCGCAGCCGGACAGATCCGGTGCGCTGATGCAAGTGATGACTGTGATGAGACAAGCATGCATCTTTAATGGAAAGTCTGGGGGCTTTTGTTCTGCAGTGATCGCCCGCTTGTCTGTGCGGCTGTCCTGTTTTCCGGTAAGGATGGAGTCATCGCACGTGAGAGTCAAGGTCGGTCCGCAACTTTTTTTTTTTTTTTAGGGTTGCTGTTGTCCGAGATATCGACGAGACTCGGGACCGGATGAGTTTGGTCGAAGGCGATCGGTCAAGAGAAGGGGAGTTTCCCGAATTCTGTTCCGAGTGGTTCAGAGGCGTTTCGCGATCGAGGGGGAGAGGTTCCGAGTTTTGCGGGATCGTTGGTTTGGAATCGGAGCAGGGATTATTGGAGGGGATTGGTATGATGGACTTTCGGAGTGTTCGACTTTCACTTATGTCCGCGACTGTTGCAGACATGGATTTTTGTATCTGTCTGATGTTTCTTCAGAGTCCCATTATAGCTGAATCTGAATCACGATGTACCAGGAATGGTTGTGAGTGGTTGTGAGTCCTTCACTAATTCTCGTGGTGAACACTCACATTCACGCGGATACCCTACAAGCCTGACCTAGCGTGACTGACTGGAAAGTCATACTCGAGCTTCACATCACTCTCATCACTCTCTCTGATTAGCCGCATATCAGACTTCACCAGGCCCGCCAAGATCATACTCACCGCAGTATTAGCTACTGCACACTGCTGCACCTGCACCTCCTATGTCCTTTGCCAAGTGCATGCATACAATCCTTCCGCCGATTGACTTCTCCACTGCTGTAGCTAGGTTTGTCGTCGAGAATCCATCGACCTGGGTCAAAGCGCCATGCGTCCGGAAACCAGTCCTCGTTGGTGTAAGTGCAGTAGGTCAAGGTGGCTATGAGCATCTCGGGAGGAAGTACGTTCGAGGTGCCCGTAACGGGGCTATAGGTTGCGGTATACGCAAGAGTTTCGTGGGAGAACATCGACTCATCTGATTCGTTACACTGAACGAGAGCCGATTCCCAGAGGAAGTATGGTATGAGCCACTCAAATATCTTGAGCATTAGCAAGGAGAAGAAAGGGGGTTTGCCTCACTATTTTGTGAATGGTAGCGCATATATATAGCAGCGTCAGTGGTTTGATGAAAGTGAGCTCTGCCCCAGCTTACTGCCTCGCTCTTCGCTATTCGTTGCGAAGCTCCTCCAGAATCTCGGGCTACCAGAGCAGATAAAAGGTGACAATTCCGAGTGACTTGGCAGTCCTTCCAGTCCCAGATATGACCAGGAGCATTGCTTCGTCTTGAAGTCTAGCCGCAATGTCCTCCACAGGAGGCTATGTTGGATGGTCCCGTGGCTCGTAAAAGACGGCATGCTCAGCTTTTCTGTCATTGTCCTTGTTTGCAAGTATTATATCAATATCTATTCCGGTCTGCTGCTTGGATTGGGTCAAATCCAGGACTGTTAGTCTGGATGTCAGCATGGTTGAGCTTCGATCTGATTCCTCGTGCCCAATGCGCTCGGGTCCTGCCTGCTGGTGGCAGACTAGGTGCGCTATGCTCCGATGACAGGACCCAATCGTCGAAGCGGAAGAGAACTGTGAAGTGACGCTGACAGTGAAGTCCGGTCGGAAGTCTCGCCAGGTTCTGCCGCTCTCTTTTAGCCTCTCCCACAGTCTTGATCATGTCACTGTCACCCCGAAAGGGTCAGATCGTACTATGTCATTTGCACATACAAAGTAGAGGTCCGACGTGTTTGAAATATCTTTCAATCGCAGGGTCTCGTGCAGTGCGGCCAGACTACGACCCTTCCTCTCTGTGAACAGTTGCTGTAGCATCAAGATAGCTTGCTGATTGGTATATAGGTTGATTGCCTCTGGCCTAACTCAACGAAGATGGAAGTTTTCGGCGCCAGCCAGGCTACTGTCGACATTCAATCCTTCGGATGCAGAGGACAGTGCGATTTCGAGTAGCATGAATCGTGTCAAGATGATTAGGATTACTGATATAGACTTGGTTAGGCACTGGCAAACAATAGGACCGTACTCGTTATGAAGTATTTGGATGTGGACTGGGTACTGTCCGCTTCCTCGCTTGACAAAGACAAAACAGACCCCGCACCATGATGTTGGTTCTGGCAGCCAAGAAACGGAGATGTCGGCCAACGGGTGAAAGAAGAGGTCGTAGCATGGCGTTCTCAAAATGAGCAAGGATGGCGCTCACAATCAAGCAGAGGTATGGGCACTCTTCCATGGCGGCAAAGCTATCTGCGAAGGGTAGCAAGTCAGGGAGTATATGTTCATCTCCTGAATGCAGAATGCTGTGCAGTAGTGACGACTCGGTGCTGACCAAAGGGAAACTGCCCACCTTGGCAAAGGCTCGTTCGGAGCTCATTCCTTCTCATGATGGAAGAAGAGCGTTTGCCTTGAGCAACCTGATTGATCGTAATGTATGCCGAATGGTGTGGTCTGATCTCGGTCGCTTTCTGATGAGCAGTGGAACAACCCTGGAAGAAGGGGATGTTTCCAGTTTGTGATGTCGTCCCCATAGCGATACCCGAAACGTGAGGGATGTATCCAAGCTAAACCTAAACAGTCATTTTCCCCTTGGCCAGAACACTCGAGTCGAGGATTCTCCACCTCACCTTCTCACCTTCTGGCATCGACTACTCCCATTGCGATATGGTCATCACCGCCGCCGCCATTGAGCCTCAATTGCGGAGGGGACATCATGATCCTCAAGACTCATCATTGCACAACGCGCTGTGAAGCTTCATCACTACAGACTATCATCCTCATGAACATTATACGGCTTTTGCCTGCGCTACGCAGCTATGAGCAAGTCTCGAGCCCTACATGCTCCACAGGTGAATCCTTATGGACAAACCCTATAAAGCCCACGATCTCGAGCAGTGGCGCTGATTCGTGGTCCCTCAAAACTGGCTTGGCGCTTGCAGCATTGTGAAGCGGGGTCCAAGAGATTCTTTCCCGTCTTTGTACAACGACGTTTTGATGAGTCCTCGCCGAGTCACGATATTGTCTCGGTGCACAGTGTGGGCCAGCTATGTATTCAATGAATCTTTGCTTCCTCCGCTCGAGATGTACCGCTGCACGTCTCGTGACTGTATTGTAAGAACAATATCGCAGAAGAGATTGCATGTTCTGGTGGTTCGAAATGCGGCTCGAACGCCACATTCAATACAGATGTTAGGGCTCTATTTCCGAGGCAGATCTAGATGTATAAAGGTGGTTAGGCGTCCGTCCTACGATCAATACTACATACTTGTTGAGCATCAACCTCACACATCTTCTCAGCTTCTCCAATGGGCGCTACACCATCTTCCCCAGTCTTGGGATCTGGCGATGTCTTTCACTCGGTACGCATGTTCTTTCGAATTTTTGATACGAAACTGACCGTCGTTTCCAACACAGGTCAATTTCACGAATCCATATAGTGACTCCGGTGCACCTATTCCAGGAAATTTAAACTATTCGTCTTCTACCACGCCATATTATGAATTGGCATATCGGAATTTCACAGAATTGACCGGGACCGTCGGCAGTACTGTCTGTGAAGGCGTTTGCACCGCCAACCGGAATGATTATGGCACGT
Organism: Microcyclosporella mali; assembly: GCA_002785985.1. Taxonomy (NCBI): domain Eukaryota; kingdom Fungi; phylum Ascomycota; class Dothideomycetes; order Mycosphaerellales; family Mycosphaerellaceae; genus Microcyclosporella; species Microcyclosporella mali. The sequence continues at coordinate 913,827 of NHNU01000009.1, forward strand.
TCTTCAACAGTGGTCTATTCGGAGTCGACAGCATCAACACGACGGCCTCGAGCTTCGATCTCTATTGTACGTGATGGCCCCCCTCTCCCGCAACGACAGTTCCTGACCTAATGTGCAGCATTCGATTTTGGATGCGCCCCGATTGTCACCCAGAACGGCGTGGACAACAGGAATGATCAATATGCCTCCACCGCCAACTGCACCTTGACTTTTTCTGGGTATGCTGCGGGAGCCGAGTATGGCCTTCCGCCTGTCGCTCAATACAGCCACCATTACGTTCCGCAGAATCAGCGCAGTGCTTACACAGGTCTACCGATCGCCCAGCCGGACAATGTCACCTTACCGGCCACCTTCAAGCATCTCAAATACGTCTCCCTCAGCGCGTCCATCGATCCGAGCTATATTGCTGCAGCCTCGGCGGAGAACGTGACGGTGACAGGTGCAAAGGTGACTCGCCGCTTTCTACTTTCCTGATCAGGTCGCGATACTAAGAAACATTGGGTGAGCAGGTCATCCTCGCCGAGTCGCAGTATATCACTCATCATCTGGTCCGCAATTGAGTAGCCTGTAAGATATTGAGCAGGTAGAGCCTCGGTGTAAAGCGAGAGCTTCTCAACTTCTGTGAACACGACAGCCGCCTGGATGTATATGGGCTTCACAAAGAATGACATTGACGAGTAGTGGAGCTTAGATCTCGCAAGTCAAGAAAAGCGAGCACACAAGGCCAAGCAGAGTGCAAGGACGGCTGTAATGGGAGAATTTGCCGGCGTGATCTAGGCACCAGGTGCAGTTTGAGGTTCGATGATTTTGCAGTCTCAGTTAGTCTAGAGGTAGCAAGCTCAAGAGGACATGGCGAGCAGACAATTGTCGACCACATTGGTACCAAAACTTGGATTGGCATTCATAACTTCTGTGTCACGACTCGGAAGGAGCCTCTTCTCACATGGTCAAGCATCTTACACCTACGGCTCCCATGGCCTCTTCCTCGACTTCTGCATGGTCTTCAGGCCTCCGAAGTTAAGCCAATATACCAGGTGATCCTCACGTCTCCCCAACCAGCGATAGAGTGCAATGCGGCTGCGACGCTTCTGGCTCAGAGTCAGCATTTGGTTCAGCTCTGATTTGGTGCGCGACAACTTACTGCATTGATAGCCCATTCTCCCAATTCCGCTGTAGCATCACGTTCCCTGACCGTGCAGTGCCAGCTTGCGCTGGAAGTCCCGGCTTGGCTTCGTTTGAGGCCCAAGTGGCAATAATCGATAGGACAGAAATGGAGTCCAAGCGAAGAAGTGAGATCCTGAAACGTGCCACTATCGTTGCGTCAGTAAAGCTGCTCTTTTAGTAGTAAGCATCATGCTCACATGGAGTCGTCGTCCCATATCGACATGTCCCTCCCGCTTGAAATTGGTCCACCACGCTTGCGACAGGCACACAACCTCCACCGGAAAGATTGGAAGTGTCGCAATTTGTCGACCTCCGACAATTACTCTTCTGCCGTTATAGGTCTTACGTTGCAGTAGATAGACCAATGGTACCCCAAAACAATGGTGCATTGCCGGCTTCATTCACTTGAGGAACGTAAATGGTTGCCTAGCAACGAGAGGAAAGAGACCAGCGACATTCTTTTCGAAAAAGTGGGCACAGCTATACTCCCGTCTCGATTGGCAAAGCAAGGACCAGTCGACGTCGCCAGACCGCTCGTACCTGCATGATTTTTTTTCTCTTGAGATCCAGGGGCTTTGAGTCAGTCTGGGAGTGTATACAGCAGGACACTTCTGTAGATGCGAATATCGCCGGCTTCGGCCCAAGCATAAATAGAGTGCCTGAGAAGTAAGGAGGCTGGAGCACCTCACACTATCTTGAGAAGGGGCCAATAATTGCGCGTTCTGATTTGCCCAGATCCGACATGACCTCCCTGTCGCAAGTGATCAAAGTTCGAGCATGATGAGGTGCAAAAGTCGAAGGGCGACCCATCGTGCAATCAGCTTCGCGCGGTTGACATGGCCAGAGAAGGCTGGATGCCTGTGCAGAACGATGGTTTCACGCCCACGGCGCCGCATGCACAAGCGTGCGGGAGTACAGCGAAGCTGACAGAAGTGAATGTTCTTGGAAGCAAGTGAGGTATGGTATGCCGTAGACGCGGAAGCGCTAATGTTAGCGCGACTGCTATGGAAAGCTTAGCAGATGCTACGGCGGCCTAGAGATACCAAAATTGACATCGGGATGTAGAGTGGGACTTCCATTCCTCCTGCTCTCGGATACTGCCTCTGTATAGTTTTTCATACCGACCCCAGACAGCTTTGCTCGCTGCCTCAGTGTCCATCTGTGGGTATATATCGTGTGTGTACTATCGTTTCATAGATGCTGACAATGCCCTTCGTCATGACCAGAAAGCATCGAAGAAATCAAAGCAGAGTTCAGCAATCATCTGTTTAGTGTCGTTAGTTGAGTCAGATTTGGACCTGGGAGCACATGATGCGTACAAAACCAAGACTTTGTAAGGCTACATCGACGCCTTCCTCTCGCTTTTCTGGACCGAGCTCTTTCTGGACCGAGCTATTGTTTGTCGCATCGGCATTGATGACCGTGTCCGTAAAGCTATGTTGCCGCTCGCGCCGGTCCTTCTGTTTGCGATCGAATTGCGCACCTATGCCTCGAAGAAGGCCAGTTGTTCTGCTTGCATCGGACTCAGTATACAGTCCTCTTGGACTCTCGCCGTGGACGAGACATGGGTCACCTCTGGTCCTCAGACTGCTTGTAGCCGGACGACTTGCTGGTAGACATGGCGCTAGATGCGGATCAAGTGAATATGGATCTGGATCGAACGTACCCTGAGCTCGTCAAGTTCTGGGACTGAGGACAGACACTGTGTTGATGTGCTTTACAGGATCCACTTGTGAAGTCAAGTGATCTGCCTGCTCGAGATGGCGATGGCGTATATCTATTAGCTCGACGATGGCATAACCAACGTGGTGAGCCCTGGTTAGTATCGGAAATGTACCACTCATATTCTGTACAATGTAAAAAGCACCAGCTGACAAGCATGTACATCTTGCATCAATCCTGGCATGGGCAATGTGGTCAGTCCAAGCGAAGCAAGATTGAATACTCATAATTGGTCTGCCGGTTGCGTCGTTGCACTGAAGCAAACGATGAAATGACCAGACCGCCGATAGCTTCTACGGATCGAGTGATATATTGAGTCCCAAGTCAATACACTAACGCCAGTCGCGCCAGATTGGAGAGCGGCGCCGGTGGACTATTCGCGGAAAGTGTCCATCAGGTGACAGCATACCGGACTCTTGTCGCCTAATAGAAAGGAGACAACGCAAGCTTGGTCCCACATCGAATGTCGTGAGGGTGCTTCGGCAGGGCGGATTGAATCCTCACTGGCACATTTTATATTCTTGGTCACTGCGCGGACGTCGGCCTCGAGATTGGATTTAGGAATATGCAGACGCAGAGGGGCAGCAATGGCATCTACAATCAGACTATTGAGTTTTGAGACATTTGCACTTACCGCGTAAACCATATGCCAGTAACCGGGGCAACGTTTGCATATTCTTAAGGCTTACAGGCGATCTCAACCAGAAAGGGACGAGGAGTGCCCAAGATCGGCCACATACCACGAGCATGGCACGTCGTATGTGGACGCGCATACTCAAGAAGGTTTCACTTTCGTTCCTGGAGCAGCCCTGAATGTGTAGTGCGACATTGTACTTCAAGAGGCTGAGGTCTGTGCCACTCTAGAACAGAAAATCAGGTAACATTGGGTGATTTGAAGCGATCCGAGGCGAGCAGTGGGGCTGTTGACTGACCGTTTGGTTGCCCGAATACCATGTTGGTCATTCGGACATGTCCAAGTAATGATTTGGAGGAGTCCGCCCTGACCAATCTGGTGAGGCACAGCATGTCATGTATTGCTGCGCAAATGATATCGCATGAACGAAGATATTTTGTTGCAATGCTGCTTATAGACGCCACACCTAAATCCCGGCTGACGGAAGTCACAACAAATGGTGAACTTCCGAATGAAGGGAGGCCGTTGTCTGAAATGGCTTCTGTGAGTGCTAGATCTGGAAGTGGAAGGAGCGCGGCTGCGACGAACCGCACATTTATCTACGCAAACAGCATGAAGTCGGGATAAGCTACCGGACCAGAGCTGACGAACGCTTCTGTACCTCTGTGTGGTTGTCAGTGGGCGATCCTGCAGCAAAGTCATGCAGGTCATTCTCCTGAGGGTATACGCTCTACTTCGAAGTTCATCAACCATATGGCAGCCCCCAGGAAGCGAAAAGTGGCGTATGTCCACGCATCTTAGGCGAGCACAGTCCTGCGCTGATGCGAGGGCTTGAGTCGGAGTCTGCCCACTAAGATGCTCGAACCCGGGGATTCTTCCACTGTCAAGCCAAGCATAGGATTGCTAAGGAATGGGAATGATTTGAAGATGACACCTGAAACACGATGTGGCTACTCTATCGTGGCATGGAACCATGTCGTCACGATCCTATGCGATGTATGCCATGTACAGGGTAAATGGCATCCTTCAGTATCAAGACGATCAAAGATAGGTTCGGATTAGACTAGATTAGACTAGATCAGCTCTACACAGCGGAATCGTTCTGATGTGGTCCGATATCTCGTGGTCGACGTAAAGGTGTGCAAATTGAGTAAGAGTGAGTAGCAGGAGCGGGGTCGCTGCATAGTGACAAGAGCTGCTAGGATAGCGTACACATCATCGAAATGCTTGGGTGATGTTTGAACACGCCAGAGACATGTCGGTAAGAACGTAGTCTGGGAGAATTGAAAAGAGATAGAGTTGATATGTTCTCATGCTTCGAAGTTTCGCCCGTGGCGGGCGATGACGTCTTTGACAGGCTCGGTCCGCAGGGCCCGATCCCTAAACGACGTCTCAGCAACCACATCATCCCACGCATCTCACTTCCCCTCGTTCTGTGGTCCGCCACGATTTCAGTGCCACATACCACAAGTCTTCAAACTCAGCCCTACTACTACAGTACCACCGTACACTCGAAGCTGGACTCCGTGCCTCTCAACTTGCGTACAGCCTGATGGGCACTCTGACTGCCGGCCAACCGCGCCTGCCGCACTATTGCGAGCACAAGCTGCCAACCAGTTGCCGACTTTCAAGCATCGGCGAGTGCTGCGCGTGTTACGATGAACGACCACATGCCGCCTCATATCGGACTTATATTGATGGTGTTGGTTTCGTGCCGAGAGGGACTCGTTGGCAACGATATTGCTGGTTCTGTAAGGAATATTGGGAAAACAGAGTTAATGCATCGGGTCTAAGGCCCGGCCAGACCCGCATCCCTGAGCGGCCAGATCAGGCCGAATTCCTGCAGCGCTGGTACGAGTTTCATCGAGGCTTCCGTATTGTGCGTCGGGACGATGGATTAGAAGAGAGGGTAGCTGTGCTAGGCGAAGATTTCAGGGATGTCTCACCTGGGTCACTGCCAAGGACTTTAGAGGAGCTACGTGCTGGTCGAGAGCGCAATGAATTGGAGGAACGAGAGCGTGAACAGACTCGTGAACGCCAAGATCAGGACCAGATTCCGGCACAGGTCGCTGGACCATCGCTTGACGAAACGCTTGATCAATTGTTCCAGGCCGCCGTATTTGAGGAGACACAGCAGCCGGAGCCTAGTGCTAGACCAAGCGAAGCGCCTGTTGCTGTACGGCAGAATTCTGCAACGAGACTCGCCTCTAACCGTCACGCTCAAAGCATGGTTCCTACAGGCTCCCGAAATCGTGAATACCAAGCACGTCGGATTGCGGCGCTGCGTCGAGAGCTGCATCGCATGAGAAGCGGCATCGAGCGAGTCATTACCGGCCTTAGAGAGCTCGGTGAGAATGTTCCAGATCACCAAGAAGCATCGCAAAGACTGTCTGCCTTGGGAAGTACGCTAGATACTATCTCGCCACCTTCTCAAGTGGACGCACAACGTGCAATCAGCAGCGTCAATGCTCTCACAGCCACTGGTGACAGCAGTCGAGGAGATCATACCCTTGCAAATATTCAAGCTCGTGTGGACGAGGCCAGACGCCAGTTCGAAGACGCTCGGAGAAATAGGGAACAGGCGCAGTCTGAGCTCGATGTGGCCGAACAAGAAGTGCGATCCTCTCAGTCGCGGCTGCGACAGCTTCAGAATCAACAACGAACTACCGAGAATTATATGAGACTCTTCGGAACACGAGAGGAGATGGCGGCGCAAGGCGAGAATTACGAATCGCCAATAGGTGGCATGTTCACTCGCGCATGGGAGCGGTTCAGGGTTGCTGAAGAGGTTCGCAGAGAGGAACGCAATTTGCGGCAAGTTTTGGAAGATGAAGAACGCGTTGCTAGCGAGGACGTTTTTGAGCGCCTGGCCGAGTTGCAGACTCGTGACCGCGATGTGTGGGGCGTCCCACAAGACCAGAGTACCTCTGAGCGGACAACGCCCAGGGCACAAGATGCTGGAGGTTCGAATGGGAGCACACGTAGTCCATCGCGACCGAATTACATTCAGAACATCATGGCTGCTCTGGACGAACGGCGAGAGTTACTGAACGAGCAAAGAGAACTACGGCGCGAGCTCGAGATCCTGAATCACGATCATCCAACTTCGCCCAATGAGAGCGAACAACCTGTAGGCTCTGGCGACAACTTTCCAAACAATATGCTTGCCGAGCGCCGATCGCAACAGCGCACACGATTGGCAGACACTCCTGCGAGTGTCACAGATAGCAGTCGTGACGTGCTCACAGCTGTGAGCGAAAATCAGATCGTGGCTGGACCTCCAGGTCAACAGCTAGATGACGATCCTTACGTAAATAACGATCGTGGCTTGGATGCTGTCTTCGTTCTATCTGCGCTTTCGGAGAATGAAGGCCTGAGGAACGTATCTTCTGTTCCAAGCGAGCGCTTGGTCAATCGACTTTTGCGAAGCGTTAGAGATAACAGCCTTGGATGGGCTGATCGCGAGACTATTGAAAGCATTATCGATAACCAGGAGATTGTATGGGGAACACAATTGCCCGCAGAGCGGAACCGAAGGCGTCGACAGCGGATGGATACTGTTTCGTTCTCACCTGATGCTCATCGTATGGCTGTCGCAGGACAGGTCATTGTACATGACATCGAGATGATGGCAGAGTGCTTTCAAATGAGCTCAGAGATGAGAGACCGATCTGGTCTTATCCCTACAGCGAAACTCGCTATGCTATTCCGACTCCAACATGGCGAACGAAACTCCGAGGACTTGACAGTCCTTATTGGTATGCTCCAGGACGATGCCACAACTAGTCGCGCCAGAGAAATTCATGAGATGCGTGGCGAGGTCGACGAAGAAGAGAACACTCGGCGACAGGTCTTGGAGAGCCATAGACGACGAGCTGCGAGACACGGCGACCATTCTCGTGCTGAGCTCGATTCACAACGGCGTGCGACACAAGTTACTGCAATTGCCGCCGGTAGAGCAGCGATGCGCACCGGACCTGATGCATTGATGTTGAGGATGGCCGAGCGAGACGACGAGACACGTGTTGCCTACCAACGTCTCCAAGACAACGGCTACGCACCTCCTGGTTCTATGACAAACCGCCGCCTTCAGGAAGCGTTCTACCGACCGATGGCCCTGAATGACTTCACGGCGTCGCCGTCCGCCAGCGAGTCTGACGAGCTGGACGATGAGGGTCGTGGCTTGGATGCCAAGGATAGTGGGCGACCGGAAGAGCCACTGACCGAAGACGACATGACAGTCCTTCTCGACTGCAGAATCTGCTATTCTCAGAGAGCAGAAATCTGCACGTTACCCTGTGGACATCTGACAATGTGTCGCTGGTGCAGCGAACAGCACTCGCCCACTATGCAGCACGATCACACGCGCCCAAGGAGGGCTGCGAATTGCCCCGTGTGTCGCAAAGCCATAAGGCAGAAGGTTAAGGTGATAAGGTCTTAGACCTAGACGACGACCAAGATTTATTGGGATTACGAATTATGACTATAAATCATGTATCAGAGACAACACTTTCAATGCTCTCTCTACCACCAGCCATGCCCGTCAAGCGCTAGCATGCCCGTCAAGCGCTAGGGACTGAGCGAATCCGTCTAATGATGAACCTTCTTTATATGTGCGGGTCGAGAAAATCTACAATGATGAGAGAGCAAGATAAAGACCCTCATCAGTTTGACATAGATTGTGATGTCTTTCGTTTTTGTGTCAGCCGACACCTGAGATGATGAAGAGAATTGCGTCTTGTCTGGCAAACTCTTCGTTCGAGCGTCTGCAGGATTACAAAGTGTCAGTAGCGGCGAGCCGATGTGTGAGACAGGATCGCTGCTGCCTCATCTGCCGCCCGAGATGGTGTGAGTTCAATCACTGACTTAGGGGCGTTCGAACGGCGGCAATCGGGCGCGCAGGCGTGTCCCGGAGGCTTGCTGGTGTCGTTTTCGACTACTGCTCGATCGGAGGATTCGAAATGTTGCTGAAAGTGTAGCTTAGATGCCGGCGTAAACGTCCATTTCTTGTCCGACAAAAGCCATTGTCTCGTTCCTGTGTCAATCAGATGGTGTTCGTCTAACCTTCTAATACATAGTTCCAGGCTAGATGCTGGTTCCAGGTGCCCGCAGCTGAGGCCGCAAAGCTTCACAAGTTCAGGAAATCGTACTGAAGAATTTGGTATTTGGTATGCGGTACTCGTGATTGTCTTCAGGTGTCTGTTCTGATGTGATTCATGCTTCCGTCTCACGATTCTCCAAACTCCTAGCCCTTCGCCCAAAACGCCATCTCACGCTGACCCGTGTGCCATGCATAGGTAACAATGCCAAAGACTAATGCTCTTTCACTCCTTCACAGACCACTCCAGCTAAATTTCCAAAGGAGTTGGCCAGACGACGCGCTCATTTGAAGCAGTTAAGACCGCAGCAAGAGAATCGGAAAGGGTTCCGTCGGATACCGTGGCGATCGACGGAGACGCCTCCGCCAGCGTGTCTGCCGCCCCAGTTCTGTCGCGTGTTGTCAGCCAGCAGTATCACTGCCGTGGAGTGCGGATGCTGGACGCGTACCTTCGTCCACAAAAGAGGCATTGCGGCTGCGTCTAGCTTTCTTTTGTATTGTGTGGTAACGTGTCTATGGTCTGGACTTTTGACGCTTCGAGTCTGTTGAATATCGAGCTCTGGAATGTGTGGTTGGGTGGCAGACAAAGCATGGCAATGGTCGATATATTTATTTGGCAAGATCAATAGCTTCAGCCACCTGCCACCTCAAAGCCAAGCGGCTCTTTCAAGGAAAATGCCCTTGGCTCGTACTTGGCAATGCATCATCTGGGCATGTTCAGTGCAAGTTTCACGTTCACTTCTTGAGATGATCCTACGTCATAATATGACTGCGCCACAAATCGCTCAAGATTAACTGTGGCGTTAGTTGGCAGATGATGCTGGATATGTATCTTTCATTCTAACTCCATCCAACTCGTGATTAAATATGCAACGAACGCCAGCATGTCATTCCTTCCTATGGGGTATCATCCAAAACAAATTTCTTTCCTGACGCCTTCATGAACCACTTGACAACCATATGTATTCTCCAATTCCTGTGCTCCTGTGCAACAGCACAGAGCTGCACAAGTCCTAGATGTCCCAGTGGTGTGGCACCTGCCTTGATGCTCCTAATTGTTGGTGGCAGCGACGCTAGGCTTTCGACTGGGAGCCATCATACTGCGAGCACCGGGAGCAACACTCGGTCGACGAGCGTGTATCATGCCGTCCGCGTCTACGATAGGTGCTTGTGCTGGTCCCGAGCCGAAGAAGCCTCCATTATTTTGCATACCTGTGCCGAAAATGCTGCCACCGCCTCGACCACCGGCGAATGTCGACTGCAGGACACCCTTCATGCGATTATAGGCATACTTCTTTCGCAAAGGAACGTAGACAGGCTGCCATAGCGCAGCACCACCCCACGCACGTGCAATTGCAGACATGACCTGGTCCTTCTCGTCTTCGCTGTCGACTGGCCCAGAGGGGATAGCGTCGTCATCCGGATTCGGTGCATTGGCGTCGAAACGTTCTTTCTGTTGCCTGGCTTGATTCTTGCGCTGATATTCCATGAGCAGCTTGTCGTATGGCGCACTACGACCAGGAACTGCGCGCTTGGCGCCCATACTATGGCTCTTACACGTCAAGCTGCGTGCACACTGACCGCCTTGAGGAAGCTCGACACCGCACTGCTTCTCGACGTCCACGGGCGCTTTAGGTCTGGCAGCCTTCGTCTTCGGCTCATCCTTCTTTTTCTTCTTTTTGGTGGGAGCAGCATCGTCACCCTCGTCGACCGCCTTGCGCTTCTTGCTCGCTGTCAAACCGGTCTTGCTTGATGTCTTCTTGGCGCTCTCGTCTTCCTCCTCGTCACTGTCACCGACTCCTCTCTCCTTCCGTGCAGCAGCATCTCGCGCGTCCTTGGCTTCCTTCTTCTTACGCTGCTTTTCTTGCTTCTTGTTCAAGCAATTCTCGATGTGTTTAGGCATGATATGCTTCGAGACGGCGCGTTTGCAATGGCTGCACTTGAGGGACTCGGGTTCATCAGCCATGGGCTTACCGTTTTGGAAAGCCTTTGCGATCGTGGCTGGTAGCTTGTTCATGGCAGGCGGAGGCTTCGTGCTGGCGTCTTTCGACTTGGGACCGCCAATAATTTCCGAGTTCCAGTTGCCAGGGTTCTTGATCTGTGGCACCTTCTTTTGAGTATCATCGTATACCGGTACAGTAGGCTTGTCGTTCCAGTCGGCGAACAAGTTGTCTAAGGATATACTTTCGGACTTGGCGATGGCGGGAGCTGCGTGCATGTTAGATGAGGCGTACCGAGCAGGAATGACGGGCAGAGTGGGCGGCGTACTCTTGCGACTCACGGTGCCGTTGGGCGCCATGGTGTGATATGATATGAGTAACAGTAGTAGTATTGGTGTGTCCAAAGAGCGTCCAGGGCATGCAAGAAAGAGAGAGGAGAGAATGGGGCGATGTTGGTCGCCTTGCTAGGTACATGTATGTATGTGATGCGATACTGATAGCCTGTCCTGCCCGCTGCTGACGAGTTGGTGCCTTGGTGCCTTGGACTCTGAGGTGATTTTGAGGACTTCTACCACTTGCCTGCCATCTCACTCCGCCAAATCACTAATATACCGGCAAACATCAATTCCCAGCATTTTCTCGGACCGACCAGATGCAGCCGTATGCTTGCTATGCCGCTCCTCGGCCCAACGATGCAGGATCGCAACCAAGTCTTTCAAAGCCTCAAGCCGCCATGTGTCAGCCTTAGCCAAGCCGCTCTCGCTTTGAACGGTCCAGCTCCAGACGTCAAGACCGTCACGAACCGTCTGGAAGATGTTAGGCGAGAGCTTGCCACTGTCACGAAAATTTCATACTCTCTGGACTCCAAGTTGGCTGACTATGTCTTCTTTCCGCTATCCCAAGTCCTGAAGGCTAGTCAAAAGGCCTCTATTCGCTGCTTAGAGTTGACCTTTCAGTGTCTGTCAATTTTGATCGAGAAAGGATGGCGCTCGAACATCCAGCCTCAGTTGGCTGCACAGGTCATGATACTCTGTACCATGATGTCGGAAAGAAAGCCAAAGGGTTTGCCATCCGCTGACTCAACAGACGAGTTACAGGCGAGCGCATTGTTATGTCTGTTCCATCTGTTTCACGTTGTGGACCCAGACTCGAAGACACGAGCTGCTATGACGTCCGAAGCCAACTTTCCGCAAATGGGCCAGACGATCAGTACAATTTTGGATGCTATGTTGGCCGGAACGTCGGCAGAGGTCCAGAGCGCGGCAACGAGAGCACTTACCTCATTGTTGAAGAGTGTCGCCACTCGTGATATCAAAGCTGGTTTTCTACCGGGAATCGTCTCTAAGCTCACTAAAGTGCTCACGCCGCAGACAAATCAACGACGACATCCAAGTGTTCTGATTGGAGCTTTGGACATCCTGCAATCGCTTTTCATCGACACACTTGGTGATGCTGCAGGCGAGAGGTCGCCAACTGCACGCAAGCAGAAGACGAGTTCAGATGCAAGCATCGTCATTGATGCGAAGTGGCTCGAGAATGCAGCGACCCAGCTGAAGCCTGCGATCGCGAGCATAGTCAAGCTGAGAGACCACAGCAGATTTGACGTTCGCGAAGCACTTGCTCGATTTTGCTTTGCAGTGCTTAAGCAGTGCCATAAGTCGCTGTCAAATTGCGGGCCTTTGGCTCTCGAGACGCTGTTACTGCTCTCCTCCAGACAAACTGGAGATGCAATCAGGTTTAGGCTGGAGTCGGTTGCTCACGAAAATCGTTCTGTATCCAATCTGATTCAGAGCACGATATTTGACTGGCTGCAGTCTGTCCCGACTCAAATGCAAAGTGCTGATGACCAGGCCAAAGTCCAGCGACTGCAGCAAATCGCTACAGCATACAACGTCTCGATTTCGAGTGGTGTTGACACAACTGCTCTAGATCGACTGCTGGCCAACGTCCTACGCGATAGCGTTTTGGTAACCATACAAGCACCCAAGATGCCGGAGCAAGCTTCCGTGGCGGTGTCGCGGATACAAAACCTTGACATTACGCTCCTGGAAAGCGATAGAACGCGGAAGGAATTCAGCTCAGCACTCGTAAAGCACAGAGGTCAACAAGAGGTTATCACGGCTGTCGAGCAGCTCACAACGACGATTGCGAGTGCTCCAAGGTCGGCGACTACGTTTGCCGCCGATCTTGCGCGATCACTACGTCAGTCTCACGGTGATGTACAATTGGCAACCTTCTGGCTATTGCTCAATGTAGTCGAATATTCTATTGACAGGAATAAGCACGCTGACCAGTACCTCGTTGTGGAAGACGAACGATCCGCGTCATATCAAGGTTATCGAGAGTACCTAGAAGACATCTATGCATTCGCTTTGGGTGTTCTGACTGACACTCCGGATGACTTGCTCGATCCTCGCTTGCAAGCCCTAGCTCTTCGCACGCTAGCGCTACGAGCTCGCACAATAGGCGAAGGATACCAACTGGACCTGATCGACACCCTGTATCCTGTGCTACACACTTTGGCCACTCCGAATGCAGATCTCCAGCGAGACAGCATTGCCACTCTCAACATTGTCACGGAGGCGTGCGGCTATAGCTCGGTGAGAGATCTCATCGTCGAAAACGTTGACTACCTCACCAACTCGGTCGCTCTGAAGCTCAATGCATTCGATGTGAGCCCTCAAGCTCCACAAGTGCTGCTGATGATGGTCCGGTTGGCGGGTTCCAGCTTGTTGCCGTATCTGGAAGACACCATCGATAGCATATTTGCTGCACTACGAGATTACCACGGATATCCACTGTTGGTGGAGCTACTTTTCAAAGTGCTGGCCGTCGTTGTCGAAGAGGGCTCGAAGGCACCTCAGCTTACTATTTCGGACGACCAGACAGAACGATCCGCCAACAGCATAAAACATGTGTGGAACTTTACAAGCGTCCCTGCATTGGCCGAATTACTCGCGGAGCGTCGAAAGGAGGAGCTCAAAGAACGTTCGCGGTATCGACCAGAGGCCCACCCGAAACGACCATGGAAGAATGAGAACACCACCGCGGAAGATGATTCAGTGGACCCGTCAGATATTGACGAGCCTTCAGCGCCTGAGATCGAACCCTCTCCGCCAGCTCCCAAAGTCTATGGACTACTACTCAAGATATGCGAACTCACTCAACACTTCCTACCTTCGGCCTCCGCGTCTTTGCGACTTTCCCTATTAAGTCTGATCAAAATTGCCACTCCAGCTATTGCACGTCATGAGAATTCATTCCTTCCTCTTATTAACACGCTGTGGCCAGAAATCGCAGCTCGGCTTGACGACGAAGAGCCGAGCGTGGTGGCGAGTGCTCTGGACATTGTTGCACTGCTTTACCTGTACGCTGGAGATTTCATGCGCAATCGTGCTATGCAGCTTTGGCCTGGAGTAATAGCGATCTATCAACGTACAGCAAAGGACATTTTGCAGCGAGCACTCCCAGCTACAGTCCCGCGTGCATCCGTGAAGGGTGAAGACTCGAAAGACATTGACCTGGCCGGAGCGCACCTCAAGCAAGCAATCATTCGCATGCAAGCCACGCCTGCAGACTACACCGATACATCGACGCGTCTGGTCTGGACATCGCTCGTACATGCAATCACTGCTGCTGTACAGTACACAGACCTTTCGCCAGACCATTTCGACGAAGCTTTGGATATGCTTGATCCAATGCTAGAGCAACCAGAAGTTCGTGCGGCCTTCGAATACGAAAATCCTGATGCAGTCTGGCTCGCTCGCATTCGAAACGGCGCTTTCAAGTTTCCTGACATACCAAAGACGGCCATGAAGGAGAATTGGAACTTCGCCACTGCGGTCGATTGATAGCAAACAACGCTACACACGAATATCACTCAATGCTTTCTTCCTCTCCTGCCAAGGCTTTGCACATGCTGAACGCCCCAGATCCAGAAAACAACGTGGAAAACATGTTGATGCCCAAACTCCATCAAAGCGATATGTTTGTGCCTGGAGCTGTTGGTTACGTGTTTTGACAATCAGCCAATGTCTGTTTGCAGCACGCCGGCAACCGGGCTACAAGCAACAAACAGCTTTGACCTTTACAACAAGGATGGTATCCAGTCTTTTTTACTTCTGCTCGGTGCCACGAACACATAAATATACGCGGGCGGTTCTTTGTCTTCCGTGAGAATTTATTCCTCGACCACAAGTCTGAGCCTTGCAGCTGCAAAATCATACACAAGTCTGTCCAGACACCACACGATACTTCTCGACCGACTGTATCCAAACATCAGACTGCAAGCCATTCTACTCGAGATTGAGCGATTCGAGCACGCACAGTACCCATATTATCACAGCCGCTTGTACCTCCACGACCATAGTCCACCACGATGTGCTACCACAAATACACGCATTTCACAACCTGCGATACGCACGTGCCTATCCACACCCACACGTGTCATAAGAACGTCAACGAAGACGCCGGACGGGTCATCTTCTGCGAGGACTACCAAGTACTACGAGTTTCGTCCAACCACGTCTGCCCGCACTGCTCTTCTCGGAAGTCTGGTTCAGAACCGAGGACGCCGCCTTCAGTCCCGCGACATGGATATCCTACACCGCCGAAGACAGAGACGCCCGGGAGTACGAGGTGAAGCGGTGGTGTGGTGTCGGGCTGGGAGATCTGAGACATGATGCATAGTTTGGTGAATGACGGACATTTGGACTAGATACAGGTCTTAACCGAGAGGTGAACTGTTGCTTGAATGGGGCTGTAATGGAGGGTGACATTGGAGGTGGAGTGAGCGAGTGAAGAGAGTGGTGCTATGGACAGAGGAGAAGTGTGGGAGGCTTGAAAGGACAACAGAAAGACGCAGCTTCATAACTATCATAAAGAAAGTTCGTATATGATCATATACCAATCCCTTCCCCCCCCTTCCCCACCCACACACACACACGATCCTCTGCCACTCCAACTCCTGCGTCAGTGAGTTTCAGTATCGAAGACTACCTAAGTGCTTCAAGCTCAGGAGCTTATCGACATGCCATACCTCCGCAATAGGCCATGCACAGGCCCACAACAAGGCTGGCAGTGTCATGGTCACGGCTGCTGCGCCGAGTGAGCTGAAGCTTCCGATGTCTCGCAGAAGAACATTCCATGGATCGAGATCTGATAGTATCGGGCCGACCAGGCTCCACTCAAGTTCAGTGCGTCTGTGGCATATCGTAGCAACACAATGATAAGGCACTCATCGCCTTGTAAGGTACATGCAGGTACACGCAGTAAGATTGAGGCGGAGCTATAAGGTCTGAACATGGTGTGGCAGTCATACTTTATACACCTGCATATCACCCGAAATTTGCATGAGATTGCCGGACCAATCGATAGCTCTACAAGGCTTTGTGCTTGCTGAAGAGTCAAATGTGAGGCCGGCGTGGGTCGTACAGCAGCTTCGCTACATGATGAAGTTCTGGAAGCCTGGGCGGAAGTCGCTGCGACCCACGACGGTTCGTCCTGCGCTATGACGGCGGTAGATAAGCCGTACTGGTCTTTCGACGGCTGCACTATATGAAGTACCATCAACGGCTTACATCAGTGATCGTTGCGTCTTCTGTTGCGCCATACAATCGGGCGCAGGCCTCGCGCAGTGTGACGTTGTGAGCAGATAACAAGCACGGTCCGCCATGGCCGCTGCAACGCAGGACAAGATCCGAACATGCAGCTAAGAAGTGAAGAAGAAGCCTGACATCACTTACCAAGCTCAATCGGTGGTTTGCATCTCGTCGCCTTGTTCGCACGAGGATACATAACAATCTGCCAGGAACGATATGTTACGCTGAGCCATAGCCATTCATTACATTTTCAGTCCGAAAACACTCTTCGAAGACATCCCTCGCCGGTCGAGGTGGACAGTCTTTACTAGAAACAGACGATTATCATTCTTCGATATGGCTTAGTCACAGGCCAACGCGGCCAAAGTGTACGTGAAAGCAAGGTGTTTCTCGAAGGAGCCAAGATTGACTTTGGCGTTAGCATAGAGCATCATCTCCAAGGCACGGGCGCCCAGTTCCAACACATCAGAAGCGACACAAGCCTTGAGAGCTTTTTTGCCGACGTTGATGCTGCGCTAACGGGGATGCGTGGACGCTCAAGTGGTCCAAACGGCAATTCGCAGTCTCGTGCCGTAAGTCCAGAACAATGTCCGTGGCATGGGTCCGAGCCTGATCTCAGCAAGACACAGAGCGCACCCGTGACGAGCCGCAATGCTATGCCCTGTGTCGGTCCACGAACTACCGGTGGCTCGATGTCTACGTGAGAGCAGATCATCGATTTGTCTGCTGGTCAGATCTGAACTCCGAGCCTCAGCCAGTACTGGATTCCCATGATAAGTGGTGCTGAAAGTGAGAGGATTGATTCATGTTTCTTTTGCCCATTTCCATGGGGTAGCCAGCTAAATGATCATCTGTCTTGCTGGACAAGACAGGCAGGGCATGTATGATTACACATAGGAGTAGCCACTTCATCAATGAACCTACCATGCAGGTTGCCGCTTGGCTACGAGAGATGTGAGCAGAGTCTATCTAACTGCATGCCTTGGTTTAGAGAAGCTGCGGTTAGCGAAAAAGACTGCTCGCCTCGGTCTGGGCACGTTTTAATGACCACAAAGCTATGAGGAGAGAGCGTAAGTGAGGATAAGGTTGTGCCGTGAGATTGAAGAAGAGAAGAGGAGAGAGGATTGATGAGAACTTCATTCCACTTGCGCTAGCGGCGGAAGATGCCGTCCTCCGCTCTGCGCTCCGCAAATGTTCACGTCTCCATCGATGGCTTTGGACGGATACGTTGAACGAGCCGCATTGCATTGAGAGCTTCACCAACGACATGAATGCGGGACAACAGAGCGTACGGCGGGCGGCCTCTGGCAAAGGTGCGTTCGTTGATGAGAAAGACTTGGGACAATACTAATGAAATGCAGTGCTCTCACGCGACACCGTCTGCATCTCCTGTCGACACCGACTCGACTCCTACACATCACGACGACACGCATCAGCCGCCGCGGCTGCAGTAGCTGAAGAACCACAGGCCCAAATGAACACCCCACCACCGGTAACGCAGTCTGGCCCGCAGAGAGGCTTCAAGATTGCGTGCAGCCCAGTTATATCCCGGCCGCCTCTCCTCACTAGAGAACTCACATCGTTCGAAAAGGCATTCTATCTCTATCAGAAGCGACTCAACGAGCGGCAAGCATTACCATTCACACGATACTTCTACTACAAGGAGAAGACTCCTGCAGGAGAAGCGTGGAAGAGGAAAGTCCTCGCTCGAAACGGCGTGGCAGCACGAGATGTTGGACACTACAATGCGTACAAAGAAGATGCTTGGAACGATGAAGTGCTTGTTGGCAGCAAATTGGGGGAACCCGAGGATGTCATGGAAAAGCTGATACGAGACGCAGAGGGCAAAGAGATTGAAGAAGCACAATTATTGGGAGATGCTGAAACAGAAGGCAAAGAGGTCAGCGGGGAGCCAAAGGCAGGAGAAGGTGTCCGGAAACCGGTCGGCGAATCGACCGTGGAGAGGCCATTATCACGAGCGACCGAGCAAGACAGGAACAACGATACGAGGAGTCTAAATCGTAAGCTTGATCGGAGCTTGTATTTGATGGTCAAAAACAAAGACGGCCAGTGGAGATTCCCACAGGACAGGATATACGGCAGAGAGAACATGAACCAGGTGAGTTCGCTGCAAGAAGTCACCTACCCTGCTAACATGGACTCAGGCTGCGGAACGCATTATTCTTCAAGCAGGTGGCATCAACATGAACACCTGGGTCGTCGGCAACCACCCAATCGGCCACTTCTGGACCTCTTACCAGACTCCTAAAACTTCCAAGATTCCAGCGAATCGATTGGTCAGCACATCGAAGCACGAAATTGAAAGGACAGACTACGGTGAGAAGGTCTTTTTCATGAAGACGCGAATCATGGCCGGACAGCTCGACCTCTCCAAGAATGAATATGGCGACCTGGATTTTGAGTGGCTATCGAAGGAAGAGATTCACGCAAAGGTTCATCCCGAGGAGCCATTGTACTGGAAGTGGATCAGGAATATGTTGACTGACCGGTGAAGTCGAAACCCACTTGTACAGATGTGTAAAGCTAATAGAAGCTGTGTATACTACTACCCCCTGTCGCCACAATCGCACGGGCAAGCTGGCGAAATCTTCCTGGTGCTTGAGACGATCGACCTATTCTTCACAACTGATATTTCTTCGTGCATCTAAGTATAGGGCTTGCGTAGAAAGAAGGCATTATTCACAGCAACATATCTGTCTCAAAAACAAAGACAGCATGTCTTTGTGTCCACCTAGGACATTCTGGTCCCCACGAAAGCGCCAGCCTCGTTCAAAAAGCCATAATCCCTTCGCCGCCGGGGGACTTTCGATTGCCCCCAAGACCCTGCTCTTACTCTTCTTTCCGACATCTCGCTCTCAACTGGTTTGGGCGCAGCCATCTTTCTTTGCATTCCCATTTAAAGCCTCAACAAAATAAATCAAGCAACATGGCTCCGTCACCAACCAGCATCACGAACACCCAGCCCCGCATCCTTTCCTCTTCCCCTCTCCGTAAGAAGCAGAAGATCTCAAAGCAGAAAAGCAAGTCGTCCACGATCGACGACCTCAACGTCCCGTTCATCCAATCACTCAGCTACACTCTCATACAAGCACCTCTCACCCGTCGCGAACGCCTCTGCGAGGACCGGCGCGAAGAGCTCTGGCTCAATCGGCGCCTCACGTCGAAGGGAAACGTTGTAGGCTGGTACCTTGACTCGTCGGCCCACGTACCGTATTGGACATCGCGCGAGCATCGATCGATCAGAGGACTGGACGAGGAGGAAAGCGCCAGGTTAGAGCAGCGGAAGAAGAGGTATCTTGAGACCAAGGCCAAGGCTGAGAAGCAGAGAGAAGTTCAAAAGTTTGATGTTTTGACGGATGTGGAGCTGAGTTGGCTTGTCCATTACTTGGGAGATGCTACAGCTCAGGAAGCGCAGCCTGGGGTAGAGGAATCAGAGTTGAAATAGGTGCTTCAAGCGCTTGCCGAGCATGCTAACGACTGAGACGATGAGTTTCGCCAATCAGATCATTGCGAAAGTGAATGATGGAATAGGCTCGATAGATGCCCAACATTGAATTCCCTGAAGATAGCAAGGTCGAATTGACCCAGGTATAGCCACAGTAAAGAAGGCATGATAACGTTTCGATCATCAATCTCGTATATTCCCTTCACTAAAGCGGTCACAGCTCAAGCCGCTAGTGCGACTTAAGCCATTGCAGCATCTGATGGAAAGCTTTCTGTTGCTGTGCCTTGGTAGTCGTATCTTGATAGTCACCCAAAACAGCAAAACCATGTGGCACTCCCGGGTATACCTGGACTTCATGCTCTGTGCCCTTCTCCTGTAACTTCTTGACGCCAGCCTGTCGGATATCGTCGGGGAAGAGACTGTCATTTTCCACCGCAACAATGCCGATAGGCCCCTTGCAATTCTCCAGGTCTGCGACCGTGATCTGTGTCCCATGTGCAATTGCTCCAACCTTGATCTGTGGTCCCTTCTTCGCCATGCCTTCTTCCGCTTCCGTCTCGGGTGAGCGCTGACCAGCTGCAACATCATTGTGGATATCCGCGCCGAGTAATAGAACATACTTTGCGCCGAAGCAGTATCCTACAGCATATATACCGCTGCCATGTGCTACAGCATCTGCGAACTCCTCCTTGACGGCATCGATGACTTTGTGAAGGATAGGAAGTACCTTCTCTGGTGTGTGTCTGGCGAGCCACATGTCGATTGTGAAGGCTTTGGCGGCAGAGGCAATGCCCAGTTTGACTTGCTCAATGACGCTTGGATTCTGCTCGCTCGCTGCCGCGGTCGTGGAGATCGAGGTTGCAGGGTCGCCGCCAAATCTATGTAGCCATATGAGTTAGGCATGATCTCTATGTTGAAGGCTCCTTCGGACTTACTGATCCGGCATGACTACCAGAAAGCCTTCAGAAGCATATTTGTCTGCCTGGAGTTGGTTGTTCGTGCTGTGCAGTCCGGTACCGCCAGTCAAGAGTAGCAAAAGTTTCGAAGGTGCGTGCGGATAGTCATTGGGCTTCGAAATGTAGCATTCGACGTCGTTCAACTTGGCAATCTCCTGCAATCCGTAGTCTCAGTATCAAGCTCGTTGTGTAGGAGACGGGATGCCTACTCCAGTGGGTGTTTCTCCCGCAGCTATTGCCCGTCAGCTTTGATCTTGCTCTTGCTGGATCACGCGCGGGAGATGTACGTGTTGG
This sequence comes from Microcyclosporella mali, assembly GCA_002785985.1. NCBI lineage: Eukaryota > Fungi > Ascomycota > Dothideomycetes > Mycosphaerellales > Mycosphaerellaceae > Microcyclosporella > Microcyclosporella mali. The sequence goes on from NHNU01000009.1 coordinate 934,701, forward strand.
TCGATCGGTTGTGCAGTGCTCCTACCATATAATATCAGCCAAAAACCAGTCCAATCATTGTTGTCGAAAGCAGCTAACCCCCATGCTTGCTGCGCCTTGATCTGGCATGGAGTCGCCTGGAATGGCGCTAACAGGCTCCTGGGCATCACTCTCTGGAGCTTTCGTCGCTAAATCTTCGTCGGCCATAGTTGCTGAGCTTGGACGGCAACGAAGTGATGAAGAAGTGTTGGTGTTTAGTCGACTAAACAAAGCGAGCGACGTTGCTGTTCACACGCGACTGCCCCGCTTTCGAGTTGACGTTAATTGGCTGGTCATCGACGGACGCTAGTGGAAGGACCTGAACACCGCATAAGAGGGCGACAAAACGCTTTAGCTCTCCCAACTTCCGACGCCGTCACAGGATTGCAGCTCCCACTTTTTTTTTGGTGATTCATGCATCATTTGACATCCTCAGCAGAATTGTCAGCGGCGCTGTATCTGTGACCAGATATCTGGCCAGACTGCCTGCAGACTACAAAGGGAACAGGCGCACTTCTGACTTCATGAAGCTCGCCTCAATGTAAAAGGCTACATCTTTGGCTCACCAGGAGACTCACAAGTATTCCGGAACTCTCAGCCGGTTGAGACTTTTGCAGGGCTACCTCCATGCTTCGAAGTTATACAAGTATTGTCCGGCAAAACCCTCGAATCCTTCAACAATCTTGCCGGTCAAGCAGACATAAGACTTACCTCGGGGCATTCCCTATGCAATCAAAGAGGAAAAGAAGATGAAGGCGAACAGTCTTGGAATCATGTCGTTGAAAACTCATTGTGTTTTCGTCATCAAGACGTTACAAAAGCCATTAAGCTAACATTTCAAAATCCTTTTCCTCCATAGTACCAATTATTTAAGACTGGAAAGCCTTGATCGTGCTGTTGAACTTGGCATCGATCTGGCTGATGATCTGAGGAGCAGCAGCTTGGTAGGCCGCAGTGAGCTTGGGAACAAGAGCAGCACCGAAAGCGTCCGACGCGTTTCGGCTCGATTGCAGGTCCGAGACGACGAGGAAGCTAGCGCTGAAACCGAAGATGGCCTTGTCGAATTCAGGCTTGTGTGCGACGAGGTTGTCGAGCAGGCTGAAGATTTGTGGCTCGAGGTTGAGGACGGCAAAAGCGACGTTGCCAGACTCTGAGTCGGAGAGGGCAGCCGAGTTGGAGGTGACGGTTGCCGCGTTGCTCACGGAGTCGGAGAGGTCGGTGGCCTGGCCTTGGATGGTGAGGGCCTGGATGGTGTCACCGGTGAAGGAGTTGAGGGTGGTGTTGAGAGTAGTGATGTTGGTGGAGATGTAGCCGATAGCTTGGGTGATGGATGGGCCGTCACGCTTGACCAGCTCCAAAGGAGAGGCAAGGGCGAGCACAGGAAGGAGGGCAAGAGCTGCGAGCATTTTGGCGGTGGCTGGTCTTGGTGGAAGATGGATTGGTAGGTGATTGTTGTTGATGCTTTTTTGTTGTGTTGGCTGATGATCTTTCCTTGTCAGACAGGGAGTGCTGCAGACCTACCTTTATACTGGATCCTTGTCTACTGTCTGGCTCGGACATTGGCATCTGTCGTGTTCCAAGGGTTACATTGAAGAAGGTCGTTCAGTCAAAGTTCAGCTAGATCTACAAGCGCAGAGAGCAAGGTTTTGCCCCCCATGGGCGCATGAACGCCACGAAACACCGAGTCGTATAGGTTTCGTTACGGAGTATCCAACCTCCGACCAGCGCAGTGCCGTACAGATCAGTGAGCAGTGAGCAGTAAGCCTGCACAAAAGCGGAACACTCTTCCGAGAATGACGCTTGGCTGTCTCGATTTTGTTAGTTGGCAAGTCGCTCAAAATCTATCCTGAGGATGAAGGTAGATGGATTGAGCCCGTCAAACGCTCAAATTGGCATCCATTTAGATCTGCGTATACCGTGATTCATGGTCGCTCTTACAACCGGAGTGTTATACTCTTCGCCACTTCTTCGCTCCATAATCCACGCAGCAAAGACTGTCCACGGGTCGTATCGTACGATCCTCTGGTGTCCAATTCGTGATGGCCATTTGATCACATTGGCATTTCTGTTGCAGGTCGAAACGTGCATTCTCCTTACGTACTGAAATAGCGGATGCTGCAATTGTGGCCAGAAAGACAAGACGATGTCGATGAATTGCTTCATGTGGCATGGTTGACGATGTGCGATGTACGACTTGGTTCAACACGTTCGCGGGGAAAGTGTGGAGAGTTGTGGAGGAGATGCAAACATCGCCCATCCTCGGTGTCAGAACGTCGAATATTCCGTGCACAGCGTGTGCCTGCAAGAGAAATATGTCATGTCGATCGCACAGGACTTGCCGAGGACACGACCTTTCGCGACAAGCTAATTTCGCGCGTGTCGTGCAGAGAAGCTTAAGCTTTAAGCCATCTTCCAGGAACGCTGCTTGGAGTGGAGAAGTGTTGCAGATCAACTTGCTGCTTCGCACTGTTCGTTCTTTCTACCAGGGAAGCCCGCCTGGCCAAGACGGATTTTGTGTCCGAGCAGACTTGGTATGCAGCGGAAATACTGTTCCTGAGCATAAGCTTGGCCAAATCTATCAAGGTACCATCAATGATGGCCTCGGAGCTTGAAGAGAGCACAGTCAGCCTTCCAAGAGTAGGAAGAAACAGCCTCGCTCTTTTCCTCGAAGCTTGACCTGATACATGCAGGCTTCAAGCTCGACTCATATCGCATGAGAACAGTACTATTTGGGGATATCGCGACGACTCACGGACACATTTGTGTTCCCACTTTCGCAGCCGGATGTGGATTGGAGCAACCTCCTCTTGAGCCTGAGCATTAGCATGAGCCTGAGCAGAGACGGCAGAAAAGAGGCTGAACGACATGTCGTGTCATGCGTACCGTGCCGACAATGCAGGAACATGCAAGCTTGTGAGAAGCGGGGCTTGAGCTCAGAGCTCCAGTCTTGTGAGGTAGTACTTAGACAGTTCTGAGGCGTTCTGATCGTTTAGGTTCGGTCATCGGGAAGCGCGTGATCTTTGGTTGCATGCTTGCGATCTCACCATTCGGATCTCAAGTGACATCTTTTGTGGTAACATGCTGACGTGCTCGAATGGATAGACACCTGATGCCTGCCTCTGCTCAAGACCAGAAACAACGAAACTACTGCCATGAGGAGCAATGGCGCCTGGGCAGGGCCACTGCGCAACGCTGTTCCTCGTTGCAGTGACAAGAAGAAATCCCTCTCATCCACTCAAAGCCGGACGAAATGGCAGACATCACTTCTTCTCAGCCAACTGTTTGAAAATCTGCGCGGCCACCTAATGGTCATTTCAGCCTCGATGCTCTCACATTTGTGCGTGCGTTTGGCAGCCGGAGAGTAACAGTATCCCGAGCAATAACATGCTAGGAGTTCGCCCAGGCCTCATCTCCCCTCTGGCTGTCGCGCACTCGAGTTCGTGATGGCTTGTGCTGCGGCGCGCATTCTTTGGGGTACAATCGTCCTTAAATGCTCCATACATGTGATGCACGAGCGCGACCCGAGATGTCCGTAGCAGAGCAGCGGAACATGTCGCCAACTGCTGTTGAGTTCGTGGTGGGCACATTGCGGATTTTGTGGTCAATGTGGTCTTAAACATGCTGTACGGAGGGCGAAACAGAAGGCTTGGACAGCTGACAGCCAGCTGAAGGCCAGCTGAGGCGAAGTCATGTAACCAGCACCCGCTTGTCTTATCAGTCAGTCGTTACTCCTTCTCCGGCGTCGCGGCGACCACAAACGGCGACATTCCAGCATCGGACGCGCGAAAAACGGATCTGCAACACCGTACTGGACTGTACTGGAGCAAAAGGTGGGAATCGGCCGAACGATATACATATTAATTCCTGCGGTATAGTACGGATGACAACGCCTGCATTGACTCGGCATTCCCATCATACCCTGTACCATACCGTGCAGCAGCGCTGACAGATCGAAACCCCCGATAGGGTTGCGTCGACCAGGGAGCCACGTTGACTATATCCCCTTTCTAATAAAGTCTTAATCCCGAGCTCTTCTAGCCACGAGACATCAGCTCTTGTTGCACGCCCTCACTCTGGTCCTCTGTATCACTGCTGCAGCAATTTCTTCGAGTGTCCCGCTTCTATCTTCCATCCATTATTCTCCGAGAGTGGTCTGTGATAAAAGATAATCCTGTGTGGAGTGCAGACATATTGCTCGATCGTCTACCTATGCAAGAGGGCAGCAGATGGGATGTACACACTATGCAGATGAATGACGAAGTGAGTTACTACAATGGAAACCCCTGCTAACCTCCTCAAGCGTGCACCCCACTGCGACACTTCATTACATACCAACACGCCCTCCTCGCGAGATCGTCCCTCCAAGTCTCTACAACCACTGCTTGTTCCCGAAATGGCTCACAAAGCTTCCTCCAAACTCCTCTACCGTAGCCCTCTCAATAACTTCCAATTGATGCTCCACCGACTGCTGGGCTGTAATAGGACCCTTGAAATCCGGCGCATAAGTCGCAAATTGAGCTCCCATCTTCATCATGCCCTCCATCTCTTCCGGAGTAGGCTGCTTCCCCTCGCTAGTATCGACGAGCCCGGGCGACATGGAAAAGATCAGGATCCCCTCACTCTTTCCCACCGAAGCATGGTACTTGGCGACAAGAACATTACAAGCCGCCTTACTCGCGGAGTAGGGCGCGGCGACCGCGATGTTGAATTGATTGATGAGGTCGAGATCTGCCATTCCTGTGCTGGTGACGACGATTTTCTTCTCTTTGCCTTGGCGGATCACAGGTAGGAAAGCGTTAAGAACATGCGCCGTTCCGACCACGTTCGTGGTGAAGGCGTCCAAAAGATCGGCGTCGAGATCCTCGGGCTTGTCCTGGACAGGCGAGAGGAAAACGCTGCGTCCGCTGGTCTGAGCGGCGTTGTGGATGAGAACATCGAGGCCTGCGCCTGTGGTTTTGGCGACTTCCTTGGCTGCTGTGTCGAGAGCTGCGACATCTGCAACGTCGCCGGCCAAGATGTGGACGTTCGTGATGTTGTCTTTGGCGAGGCGTTCGTCTGTCGCGGCTTTGTTGCGGACGATTCCAAACACTGTGTTGCCGGGTATGGAGGCAAGGTGTTTGATCCAGCCATAACCCAGACCGCGGGAGGCGCCAGTGACGAGGTAAGATGGCATGTTTGTTGGAGGTAAAGGTTTGTTGAAGGTAAAGGTTTGTTAGAGGTAAAGTTTTGTTGGATGTAAAGGTGTTCGTTGGCGGTTGCGAAGGTCTTAGTTGCTTGATGAATATCATCACGATGTGAGCGGCATTCGCCTTGCTTTTATCTTTTTCATGCTTCTCTACGATGTGTAAATTGGATTATCAACCTCACAGATCTCTTCAGAAAGCAGTCGATACCAACAATTGCTAAGCGATATGAGGATGCCACCTACGCTTGGCAGTATTCCTTTGCAAGGTAGTCCGCCATCGCTTAGCAGTATTCCTGCGCAAGACAGGACACTATCGCTTATCAGTATTCCTGTCCAAGAAAGCGCAATGCTGTACGTCCGGCGGAGCGAATGTTTCCCCGCTTGGTAGGAGGACTAGCCTATATGACAAAGCCGCGCCCACAATCTTTGTAATGTTGTTTCAGCAGGGCTCATTCGTGCCTCAGGCTCAGGATTCCACGTGCGTCATTCCTCCTTGAAGCTTCTCATTATGCTTGTTCCAGTTTACCGTCATTACGGTCTGCGCCTCACGCACGAAGGTACTCGCGGAAACACTTGCGCATTGATTATATATACACACCTCCTTTACAGCTTTGCGCCTTGTCTCTTCAATTTCTCCTTTTCTTGGTCCCGAATCATGCGCCGTAAGATCTTGCCACTCGGGGACTTGGGCACGACGTCAATGAATTCTATGCCACCTCGCAGCTGTTTGTAATCCGTCTTGTGGTCTGCGACATGCTTCGCAATGGATTTCTTCAAAGTCTCTTCGTCCTCTTTCACACTAGGTTGCTTCACCACGAAAGCCTTCGGCACCTCGCCGGCGCGGTCATCCGGGATTCCGATAACTACGCAGTCATTGACGGCCGGGTGCGTGAGTAAATGTGCTTCGAGCTCAGCAGGCGCGACTTGATGTCCCTTAGTTTTGATGAGCTCCTTGATGCGGTCAACGATGAAGATGTGTTCGTGTCCGTTCTTGCTCTTGCGGACGAGCGCTTCATCTCCGGTTCGCATGTATCTACCATCAGTCTCATCGGTGAAGGTCTCCTTCGTAGCTTTATCGTTGTTGAGATAGCCAAGAACCACAGATGGAGATTGAACCCACAGCTCGCCAGGTTGATCGTAGCCTGTGATCTCGTTACCCTCAACAGTGACAATGCGAGCTTTAATCCCAGGGAGAATGGATCCAGAGCTACCAAAGTAGATATCGTCCGCGTTCGTGGAGCACACTACGGTGGCCGTTTCTGTAAGTCCGTAGCCTTGTCTGACTGCCCAAGCTGGAAACTGCTTGGAGAGCTCATTCGCGGTCTCTTCACCCAGAGGCGCTGCGCCCGTGAAAGCTGCCCTCACGCTGGACAAATCGTACTGCTTACAGATCTCAGCCGACTTTGTGATGTGAATGATCATCGGTGGAACCAGGTAAAGCATGCAGATCTTGTAGTCTTGAATGGATTGAAGCAGCCATTTGAAGTCGTACTTCGGCAGCACAACAACCCCGTCTCCTCGGAATGGCCCGACATGCGAGATCACGATCAAGCCGTATATATGCGACATTGGTAGCAGACCTAGACAGGTCTCCGTGTAGTGGGGGTCTCTGCTCTTCTTCTGACACGCTTCACGATCAGGCAATTCGTGGGTATTGATTTGCAAAGTATTTGCAATCACGTTGTAGTGGGAGATCATCACACCCTTCGGCAGTCCTGATGTTCCACTACTGTAGCACAAGAAAGCACATCGCGTCTTGCCTTCGCCCTTCTTCCATGTCTCGTCCGAGGCAGGGATTCTTGGTAATTGCCTCCCCTTCTCCACCAAGTCGTCAATCGTCTTGTGGCCTGAATTCGACATGCCTGGAGTGACCTGCTCGGGCAGAGGGAGCAGAAATATCCTCTCGTCCGGCAGCCTCGCCTTCTTGACGCCATCTTTGCATGTCTTGAGCAATGGCAGGCAAGTGAAAATAGCCTTCGCTCCAGAATCGCTCATCTGATACTCCAACTCAGAGGCATTGTATGCTGCGTTCACGGCAGTCAGAACACCTCCTATCCGGTGCACCGCCCACGCAAGCGTCATGTAGTCGACGGTGTTCAGACTGAACGCCCCCACGACCTTATCCCATTCCGAACCTTCATTCGGCTTGAATCCAAACTCTTTGCATAGTGCTCGGCTGAGGTAGTCTACTCGCTCTCTCATCTCCAACGCACTGTACGATCGACCAGACAAAGCACAGCTGAAGGGAGGCCGCGAGTACCCAAGGGGGAAGCGGCCATAGTGCTCATCGAACATGAACCGCTCAAGAGATATCGAGTCCGGTATGTCGGGCAGAGCGGGCACCCAGGACGGCGAAGTGAAAGGCATGACCGGCGTCGATAGCGAGGGTTGCAGCCGCGGTGTACGTAGTCTCTATTGCGTGTCTCTACTCAGAATGTCAATGCAGAAGATGGCAGTAGTGGCTTGAAGCGAACAAGAGAGGGAGTGAAAGGGAAGCGAACGCCTGACTTGCCTACAAGGTCAAGGTGCCGTCGTGGGCCCAAAGCCACGCGATCCGCATTGGCATCATCTTACGGCCGTCTCCGGTGCTCCGGAGAGCCTCCATATGACCCTATCAATCGGACGACAGCACCAAGGGTGGGCATCTGTCGAATCCAATCGTGGCTCGAGAAAATAGCCTTGAGCCTTCCCCGCACGCCTTCATTAGTCTTGTGGGGATCGCGTGGCCTTCGGCCGGCATTCGGCCGGCATTGGAGAGATGGACCAACTTGGAGGGACCAAGGATTACATGTACATCGCGCAGCACTTCCGTGGTGCTTCACTATTCCTGCCATCGTGTCGAGGTCGATCTCGTGGTCTGTTGCTGGTAATATAGATTCTGACTACTGTATGAGCTTCAACATGATTCAAGGCGGCCCGAAGGCTTCGACGGAATCAAATGAGCACATTGTAGCGTATTGACCTCGTTCTTCCTGTGCTTTTCTGACTTGCTGCAGACAAATTGAATCGTAATTGAATCGTCTTACTTTCTTGGGATTCACAAGGCGTTCCCTGCGAGACGCCGCCCAATAACAAACAAGCTGCTTTCAACCATGTAACTTGCATCTGCAGCGATCAAGAGCAAACCATGTTCTGTCATGGCCACCGAGCCGTCCATACATCATATCCATCTCCCTCGACACCGGCTACGGCAGACACCCAAATTTCTGTTTCGTCTGCGCTCTTGGCCTCGGGAGACTTGCCCTCATCATCCATCGATCAACATCGTCTGCATCTCTGATACACACAACCTCCGCCCTGTGCTCCCACCAGGCGACATATTCCTTCACGCAGGCGACCTCACCGAATGGGGCACTTTTGATGAGATCCAAGCCCAGCTCTCCTGGCTCTCCTCGCAGCCTCACCAGTACAAAATCTTGATCGCTGGCAACCACAACGTGCTCCTCGACGACGAGTTCCTGGCAAGACAGCCGCAGCACCGCGATCTTCGTGGGCGCACGAGAGCCGATCTCGACTTTGGCTTCGTCACATACTTGCAAGACGCGAGCACCACCTTGTCACTTGCTGGAGGCAAGAGGTCTCTGAATATCTACGGCTCGCCATGGACTCCCCAACACGGCACCTCAGCCTTTCAGTATCCGCGGGACCAAGACGTGTGGAGCAGGCGCGTGCCGAATTCTGCAGACGTGCTGCTCACTCATGGCCCGCCGGCCGGATTCAACGATATCAGAAAGACAGCCGGCTGCCCTCATCTGCGCCGTGAAGTGTCCAGAGTCAAACCCAGGCTTATGGTTTTCGGCCACATCCACATTGCCAGGGGCGAGCAGGTAGTCACATTTGACGCGGCACAGCGATTCCTCGATAATATCGTGGACGGCTCGCGTGGATGGCCGGCTATGCCACTGCTTGCGCTGGCAGCAGCGTGGTCTCGCATTCGGCAGCTGTTGGGCTGTCCAGTATAGAGCACGAAGATGATCAATGCAGCGGTGGTCGATGGGATGAAGAAGGACGTGGCATTGGATGCTTTTGCCCTTGATATATGATGCAACGACCTTAGTCTTGCGTCAGTCCTCCCTTGCGTAGAACAGCATCGGAAAGAGGTGTATCAGTCTATACTTCGGACAGAGGTTCAGGAACACTTGTGCCTGGCAGACGAGGTCCTAAATTTCGTGTCTTTTCTTTTCTTAATCGATGGACTTGATGGAGTCGCGATGTTGCCCGACTGACAAGACACGACTTACACTAGGGATTCGAGTGACCACACCGTACGTCCTCGCAAGAATTGCCATTTCAAATGCCTGTAAAGTCGCTAATGGCCTCCTTGGTCAACTTATACCTTCGGTCGACCCTTGTGATGCTGACCTGTCCCCCAATATTTGGGTTCGCGGAAGGAGCCCATCACCATTGAATCTCCTCTCGCCATGGTTCCCAGGTCGTGGTAGCGGTCGAGTTACTGGTGGAGTCGGCCGAGGTGGAGAGAAACACTTGCAGAAGCGGCCGCGCTCAAAGATAGTCATACAAGTCCAGCAAAATGCGGTATTGCACTGCGAGCCTTGTAGATATTAGCAACCAGTTGGCACTCCCCAAAACAGCAACATCGGCACATACAGAACATGTTCCGGCAGCCTCCGTACTTGATGATCTTCTTACTGCAGGAGGGACACTTGCGTGTGACCTTCGCCATTTCAAGAAGGCTCTTATCTTCCTCATCTAGTCTGTCCTTGACGCGAAGCCGGTACTCTCTGCACGACTCCCCTTCGTGCCAAATGCGATCGCAAGTAACGCAGGCTTTCGCGCCGCAATTGTTACACGTGCAAATGTTGGCGACCGGCTCGAGCTCCTCGACAATTTGCTCGAGCGAGTGCTTTTCCTTTTCCTCTGGTTTGGCCTGGACTCATTTAGCAAGATCCTTGCGTCCGCTTGGGGGGAGAGCTTACCTTGGTCACGATCGCCTGGGGCTCTGATTCAACACCTTCCTCCTTCTTGAATGCCTGCGCGATACCCTGGCTCTCGTGAACCTGGCCAGCCTTGCAGTCTGGTGCAAGACACCATCTCCAGCCAGGCGTGTGCTCGGCGATGTGGCGTCGCTCAAGCTCCTCGAATCGCTGGTAGACCTTCTTGGTGGCTGCAATCTCGATGTTGACATTCCTCATGACAGCTGAGCACTCGGGACATCTCACACCAAACGTCTTGCCATCGTTGTTGCCAGTGGCAAATTGGGTAGCTTCGACCTGAGCTTGCACCCATTTCTTGAGGCAAGTCTTGCAGGTGTGAATCAAGTGGTCGCAATTGCTTGACGGGTTGTAGTCGGGAAAGGCTGTCGCAATACGCATGGTGTCGCAGATGGTGCAAAGGTAGCGAACTGGTTCGGCTTTCGTCTTCTTTTGAGGCGGTTCGCGTTCAGAAGCAGGCACCGCTGCGGCGGCAGTGTCCGAGCGGAGTTGTCGCTTTGCCATGTTGGTATGAAAGTGTGCCTGGAGCTGCGTGTTGTTCTAGAGTTTATCGAGGTCGCATGTGCTGCTACGCGTGCACGGGGACTTGAAGCCAGGCTAGCGCAGTTATGCGCGGTAAGTGCAAGTGATACGCTTGTGAACGCCGCGCGGACTGCGAAGTGAAAGTCAAGCGTGCCGTGCACGAGGTGATATCTCCATATGCCTGTTGGAGTGATGAATTTCCCCAGACGCGTGGATGGATACACGAGATGAAGAAGTTCGAGGATTCGTGATACTACCTGTTTTAGTGAGTCAAGGCAGTCAGCTCCTGCCCTGTAGGCAGCACAGCGCAGCCTTACGGCTGATAAGGAGCTACCTACCCAGGTACATAGCCGAGCAGCTTCCCTGGAGCATCAACGAACTCACATGTATCTGCAATGCTGCCTTCACGAACTGAAGTTGGACTGAGCCACAAGCGTAGTACTGCTGCATTCAATTCTGGAGTGGATGATACACGGATCGTCTTCCATGATAAGTCCTATCAGTATGTCTGTAGCATTGCGATGTAAGCAGATCATGTACGAACCCACTCTGAGCCTGTGCTGTCTTGTCATACCATGATGCATTATCAGTCACACAACAGCCTTCATTACCCCCGGCTCTATATCACTGGCTTCCCGTTTCAGTCAGTTCTCGAATCATCACTCTTGATCTCGAACAGTGTGACAGCCATTTGCTTGATATCCTCGTCATCAACCTTGCCAAGCGCTGTCTTGACTTCTTCGAGCGTCTCGGGCTTGAGACCACCCGGAGCCTTAGAGTACACATCAATACCGGCGGGGGTAAACATGGTCTTTGCGAAAGCTGTGACAGCCCATTTGTTCCCAGTTCCTTCCTCTTCTCCCCATCCCAAGACTTCCCAGTGGCTCGATGCGATTTTCAGCCATCCTTTGCCTCGCCAGTCCCATTCGCCTCTGGTGTCGCCTGCTGCCTTATCGACGCCGTTGACAGTAGAGATCTTGTCGCCCGTCAAGGCTTGATACGTCACAATGTCATCGAGGCGATCCGTGTTCTCCTTGGCGATAGAAGGCGATGAGGGCTCGAGCGGTATGTACTGGATGCGAACATTTCGCTTGCTCTTCCACATTGGCAGAGTTGAATGGGTAACGTGCCAGGTTTCCGTAAGCCATTGAACTGTAGGCTGCGAGAAGCCAGCTGCTTCTTTTGCTGGAGAGAAGGTCGGCGCGCGTAGGATGACAGGTGCCATTGTTAGGTTGAGTGGTCTGTATCGACGACTGTTCTGACGACAGCTGGGGATATTTATCTGCTACATCTTGGGAGAATGAAACAAGGAAAGTTGCGATCAGCACCTGTTGTGATGTTCGGAACGCTCTCAATCCGCGCTCGGCAAGAATGGCCCCAACTTGCCTGCAAACCTCGAGACGGGGTCAGCCCGTAGGACTCATCCCTCATCGCCACAAAGGAACACTACTCTCACGCCTCACCCATCTGACTCACTCTCTTTCTGGCCTGTACATATCTGAACCGGATCGTAGAGCCTGGCATTGGATCCCTGGTCTTTGACATTCCCTGCGCGCTTATGCCCAAGAAGCGCAATTTCAACTTCAAGGCGATTCAAGGAAGCTCTTCGAATAGCCATGCAAACGGTGGCGCAGACGGCGATAAGCAGGGTACCACCGTCAATGAGCGACTTGGGGAGCTGAGAAAGCTCGAGGAAAAGGATGCCACGCAGAAGAAACGAGAGCTTGCTGAGGCCGTGAGCCAAAGGTCCGTACCACCTGAACTCCGGTCTATCCTTGGGCAGTCTGAAAGCGCGCCTCCAAAGCCAAAGCGTGGAGTGCGTTCGAGGTTTCCAAACCGTACACCTGGTCCAGCAACGCCGAAAAGCTGGGAGAAATTGGCATGGGCATCGGCCTTGGTGTTGAGGCCAGGACGAAGGAGCTCCAAGAAGAGCAATGTAGCTGATGACGAACGTAATAGGCCAAATGAACTACTGAGATTCTCTCGCATGTCTGGCCTAGAACCTGGAGCCGAGGATCAGTCCACGTCTAGTCTTCTGCATATCTGCTTGAAGACTGCTGCCGAGCAATGGTCACTCTTCGACGAGGAGGACCTGCCTGCTCTAGCCGAACTGCCCATACGAATGAGGCTGAGGCTTCTGAGCTATCTTGGCTATTATGGTCCGACTATAGATCAACAGACTTTAGACGCCCTTACGACCGGCTCAGAGCCTGTGCGATATCTTGACCTAGCGGGGCTCGCAGGACATAGACCGTTATCTCTACAGCGACTTGTCAAGTTCCTGAAAGAATCAAAGTCATGTACAGTGAGCGGATCCGAGCGTGTCACAGTGGCAGACTCTTGGGATCAAGACGATGATGCGGACTCTGGTCTGCTATTACAGCCCTCCACCTCGAGATTCTCGCAGCTCACACATCTGAGTTTGTCCCATCCACCACCGAACGTGTCCTGGCGAGATTTGCTACCTCTTTCCAAACAAGCTCCTTCCGTCACGCACCTTTCGCTCGCATACTGGAGTCGACCCACTCTCACGCCCAATCTCGCCACTGCGACGGTCTCGACTCAGTACAGCGGGGACATCTCTGCCGGTGGTTCAAACTACTACTCCGGAATCGATCATGATATGAGTGAGCCAGCGACCATCCTACGCCAGCTAAGTAACAATCTCCTCTGCCTACAATGGCTGGATCTCGAGGGCTGCGTAGAATGGGTGCCTGCTCTTGCATACGGAGGAGATCGAGTCTGGGACTTCGCTGGAGACGAGGGTATTCGAGAGTCTTGGTCGAAGACACCAGCCGTCACGACCATCTTTGCACAGAACTGGAAGAATCTCGGGTACCTCCGCTGTGCTCAAGGCTGGCATCCCACCGCAGAAGGCCTACGTGCTCTGCCCCGGCAAACCATGGTCGCAACACACAGACAACTCATGGACGATTACCTGAGACTTATCGATCCGTTTGGAGTATCCGACATCGGCGGCGAGGGCAGGGACATCTATGCGATCGAGAAGCGCAAAGCGAATATGTGGCTGCAATGGGAACATGAAGCATGGGTCACGCATAAACATATCAACGACACAAGACGACAGCATGCTTGCAAGCTGATTACGATAGATCATGGTTGGGAGAGGAAGTATTGAGCCTTTCTAACAACTTCTATCCTTCACATTCACCTTCTCTGTTTCTCAAGCAATGGCTGCTCGCCGCCATCTTCTGGCTTGTTCTTTGAACGTAAGGTTCGAGCAGCCAGCTGAGACATACATCCGTGGACAGCAGCTTGGCTTCTACCAACACAGACGTGATGCGTGTCTTAGGTAGCGCTGGCGAGTTGTCGAGACTATTTGAACACACTATTCCTCATAAACAAAAGCGTAATCCTCTCCACGATCAGCAAACAAAATCTCATCATGCCATTCCCAGCTCTGAATAGCGACTTCATCCGAAATATGTTCAGCAAAACTTCACATGAACTCAACAAACCAGGCTCTTTCTCCATCATTCGAGGAAATGTCTTCTCTGGACGCAACCTCAGCACCATACGCGAGGACGTCGAACCTCTCCTACCGGAAACAACAGGGTCATCAAGCTCACCCAGCAGCTTATCGGCTGGCAAGCTGTCCGAAGATCCAGCCATCGCTAGGTACTTTATAGGCGAAGAGAAGAGTGGAAGCGATCGAAGGCATTCTACCAAGATCCCCGTGGACACCCCCGAGACGACGACTTCAACCAAAGGGGCCGATCAGCTCCACGATATTGAGATCCTGCAACGCGAGCTCGCAAGGAGCGGAGCAGCTTTCACCTCCTACCGCAACTTCACCAAAGCCCAACTCGAACATCATCGTCAACAACAAGGGTACCTCGAAGAACAGCTCGCATTCCTAGCGCCTCTGGGCCGCAAAGAGAGATTCAACAAATTGCACGCCGTGGCGCAAGTCAACCGAGACATCATCGATGCCCAGAAGCGCGAGATCGAAGCAAAGGACACAACAATTCGCTGGTTGGAAGAAGACGTGCAGAAACTGACCAGAGCCAATGTGGCGCTGGAGCGGAAAGCAAGGATTTTGTGGGAGGAGAGGATGAGATCGAAAAGGCAGAAGATACAGGGAGATGCGGAGGATGCGGTTTTTTTCATTTGATGTTGTTTTTTTTCATCTTGTCTTGTACTCGCTTCTCCGTAACGAACCACACATGGCTGCTCTTTCGCTTGACTCCATGAATGACTGTTGATGAATGGAAACCCTTTTGGCAAAACTGTGCTTCAGTGGCCACGACTCCTGCGCATAGGGCCACGGACAGTTCGATCGCCCCTGCAGCATTCTCCACTCCAGCTCGTGCCTCCCATGTGGTGGGCTTGAGAGTGATTGTGGGACGCACGCTGCTGTCTGTGCTGTCAAGATTTTTTGACCATGAAGTGATCAGCATAAAGGTGGAGAGGGATCTGCACAACCCGATAATTTGCGGGTCTGTAAATGCTGACGAGCTGCATGGCGATCGATAGGTACGTCTACATGTCGAGCAGTCTCAACGTCCAAGGAAAGATATCTAGGCTTCTCCACGGAGACCGTGTACTGCGAATACATAGCCACTTGTTCTTAATTTATATGGCTATCTTTCACCTACAGCAGGACTGGTGCGGATACCTCTTCTGCTACGTGCTGCTGACAGCGACGCCACACGCAGTCCCGTCACAGACCGGTGAGCTCTCAAGGCGACGCTGATACTTTCATGCCCAGAAAGAGCGCAGACTCTTCCGCTCGTTCTCGTCTGTCATCACTTAACCTGTGCGCTCGACTTAATCATACTTCGAGTCCACTTCTGAGCAGAGACCAGTAACAATCACTCAATCAGCCAATCACCTGCAAAGTCGATCACTAAAGACGCAAACCCTGCATACGAACGTCACGAGCTGGGTGCGGCGGCCACGTGAAAAAGCCGTACCGGAACGTGGGAGCCATATTAGTAATTGTGGAGAAGGCTGCAGTAGATCTTACAGCTCTCACAGCTGTATGGATGGCAAGCTTCTGGCTTGCTAGCCACCTCGCGTTATCGAGCCGGGCGATCAAGTGGAGTTCCTCGGTATCCGTCGCATGTTCTGACAGTGCTCACATGCTGGAAACTTCGGTTGAGAGGGATGGAGACATGCAGCAAGGTTTCTCGTGCGGGAGGAAGACCGAACGTGCTGTCCACACCGAAAGATATTCGACAATTTTGCTGCTTTCAGACATTGTGTCGAAGATCTCCAATTTCTCTCGTATGCATGGCCGCTTAGCTGCCTAGCCAGTAATGATGAACCGGTAGGTATCTCAGCCAGACTTGCCGCACCATGTAGTATTATCTCAGCTTCGGCCCGTTGTTGGCACTTAAAGCACCAACATCCTCGCCCGGCTGTTTCTCTAGATAGGGACAGGCAACAGCTGGAAGGCTTTTTGGCGCGACTATGTCTTCGGCGGTACGTCAATGCTTGAATGAGCATTAGCAGCTTCTCGTCCATCAGACTGATCAGACACGAGCGACCCTGCAGCAGTATCTGTGACTGACTCATGGTCGTAGTTCAAACCTTCTGTTGCGTGTTGCAGCACACCTGCATTCATTGGACCCCCGTATGAGCCGAGAGGTTGGTTTGTAGAGCTAAATGGCTTGAAAATGTGTAAGATGCTCGTCCCATAACGCCAAGGATGGAAGCTGAACTTGGTCCAACAGACCAAACCGGCTCTGCCAGTGCCACGAAAGCTCTATTCGTCCTCTACGATGTCTTCGGATTTTCAAGTCAGATCCTACAGGGCGCCGACTTCCTCGCAAGCCAAGGCTACAAAGTTTTCATGCCGGACTTCTGGGAAGGCAGACCAGCGCCGATCCGGTGGATGCCAATGCCAGATGTTTTTGGGAAGGAACCGCCAGCAGATGAAAAGGCACTAGACGAGTTCTGCAATGGCCCGGGAAACACCGAGAAAACTGTTGCCAAAGTCTTGAGCCTCCAGTCGACGCTTCAGAGTATGAATCCCGAAGTCGTGAGATGGGGCATCGTCGGCTACTGCTGGGGTGGTTATGTTGCGAACTTTCTTCTAGATGCTCAGTCGCCATTCACAGCCGGCGCGATGCTGCATCCAGGATGGCCAGGAAAAGAGATCGCCGAACAGATCACCAAACCCATCCTTGCGCTGTGTTCTAAAGATGAGCCGGAGAAGGAGTACGCGCACTTTCAACCTCACCTTCAGGTGGAGTCCAACTTCGTCCACTTTCCAGCCATGGTGCATGGTTGGTTGAGTGCACGAGGCGATCTGTGGAAGCCAGAGGTCCAAATGCAATTCCAGCAAGGCTACGAGATGCTTGCAGAATGGTTTTCGAGATATCTTTAGGCATCGCGTATGTTCAGTGTGCATCGCTCGTCTCCCCTTCGCTCCGAGATCCATCGTCTTGAGAGCCGTGGTATCCGTTGGCATGCATCTCCACTTCTTCCACTTCCCCTTCCGACCCATCCTCATCTTCGTCATCGTCCAGCTGCCCAAGCTCCTCGCCCAAGGCGCTTTCTCGCGGCTCGAGACGGTCCTCATCCTCAAGAAAAGTCCTCGGATTCATTTTGGGCAGCGTCGTCGCGCACACCCTGGTTTTCACCAACAAGTCGTCAATGAAATCGTCCATATGTGTCAGCGCCCATCCTTCGCGCATCCTCCTCTTCAGCTTCCTAAAATCAGCCAGATATGGCTCCAGCGTCGTATAAACCTCTTCATCTTTCTCCCAAGCCAATCTGATGTAGAACGCCGCCAGCGCACGCAAGTACTTGAATTCCTCGCCCGCCTGCTCCAGATAGAAAGTGATAATTTCCTTCTCAGGCGTAAGCTGAAGGAGCTTGAAAGCCAGGCAGAGAAAAGGTGTCGGCTTCTGCGCAATACCGTACGTGCCGCCGATGAATGTAAGCTCGACTGCGCGGTCGAGAATGGTGGCAGCGTTGAGACCGAAGCACTGCTCTTTCCAGTAGTACGAGTCCACGATGCGGTCGCGTACCGGCTTCTCGAAGAGTTTGAGAGGATTATCGCCACGGATGAGGGTACCCTTGTATCCGCGCTCGTCCAAGGCGCGTTTGGCGTCTGCGTGATGCGCCATGCTGAGCCTGAACCTATGTCATGGGGTTGATATTCTCTTGCTGTCGCGGAAAGGAAAGAAAGCGAGCCGTGCCAAGAGTCGATAGTTGCCCTTGACAACGCTTATCGCCCGCAGGATCAACAGCTCCAAGAACTTCACATGCATGCCATTATCCGTCGTGAGATACCAGCATCACTACTAGCTTGGAATGTGCAGAAAATGCGAAGACTTTTACTATCTCAATCGCAGGTTTCTGTCGTCGCTTCATCAGCAGTCGTCGTGTTTTTCACGCTCCTGCTCTTCCTCTCCGGATATGTCATACAACAACGCACAGTGCAAGGCCTCCAGATCGCGATAAAACCTCGAATACCGCAAAGACCGCCCTCTCCCGACGACCCACCAGAACCGAGGAACACGTTTCAGACATCGCGAATATTTGGCAGCAGGAATGGAGGGCGCATAGCATACACAGATCTGGGCCGAGACGTCCACGACAGCGAAGGTGCCGCGATCAACTGGAACCGACTAGCACACATCCAGCTCGTCCGAACACATCACGATGTCTGCAGCGCAATTATGGTCCTGGCGGAACTACACTGGCAGAAGTCGCCCGCGAGACGGGTCTTGCTGTTTCCAAAAGCTTGGGCAGAAGAGAAGAAAGCCGCCAAAGGAGATCTGTCTGATCCCTATCTCGACAGCACGAGGAGGCTGATGAAATTGGCGGCCAGGAGATATAAAGTCGAGCTACACCCTGTCGAACCGATTGTAGAAGAGGGACATACATACTCGCTGGCGAGTGCGTATGCTTTACAAAAAGACTTCGATCGCGTTCTGACGATTGAGACGCCGGGACTTCTGCTTGATGCAGAACCGCTGGACGTCGTTTTGGGATTTGCAGAGAGTGCGCCGTTCGCTATGCTCCATGACACGAGAGATGATGATGGAGTCCACTCAGAAGATATGTTCCTGCTCGAACCTTCTACGCCCACATACACCGAGATCAAAGAGCGGCTGGCATCGAAAGATTGGAGCGGATACAACGACACACACATCTCCTCCCTCTTTACCGATCCCGTCTTACTTGCTTCTAGTAATAAGCAAAGTGCCCTGATACGGTCTGTTGGCACTTTACATGACGTGGGAACGAACTTCAACCAGACGGCATATCTTTCGGACGTCGCTTATATCCGCTTTTCGGATCCTAAACTGCCTGGTCCGGAATACGAGGTACCTTGGTCGAACAAAGTGGCAGCAAGACCGAGGAACAAAGACGCAGACTGGACTTGGACGAAGCTGTATGGCGAGTTCGCACAAAAGCGCATGGATATATGTGGTTTGGACCTGGAGAGCTGGCGGCCATGAAATAATGATATGAGAAGGCGTTCTGGTGGTGGGAATTATAGAGACCTTTGTTATATTCTCAGGTCAAATTGCTCATAGCTTACTCGGCTTGGCCTTGTCCCTGTTCTCCTGCGCTTTCTTTATCAGCGCATACATCGTCTGCAGTCTTGGCATTTCAAAGCCCTTCTCCCTCGCCATGCGAATCGGGTTTCCGATGATGACCTCCAGCTCCATCTTCGCGCCCTTCTTCCAGTCTGACCACATGCTCGGCCGACTCCCACTCGAGTTACGCTGGGTCGAGTTCAATATTTGTTCTGCACTTGCCAATTTAGACGGTAATGGTTTCCCTAGAACCTTCGGTGCTGTCTCCAGCACTTCCTTCATGATGCCCTCAAGATGTCTAGAGAGCTCTGGATCGAGTGACATTTCCTGGTTTCCAGCACCTCCGGAAAGCACCGAGCTCGGATTCATAGCTGCATTGATGGCGATTTTGTGCCAACGAACGAACTGTAGACCTGCATGATCGTATGACTCGGCGTCTTTGATGCCAGCTTCTTGCAGCAGCTCGACGAGCTTGGCGTTACTGTCAATCATTGCCTGATCGTCCGTTCCGGGTCCAGATCCTCCGTGATCAAGGTGAGGCAAGTAAGGACCTATTGAAATCCTGGTCCAGCGATTATGCTGAATGATACCATGACTTGGCTGCGCCGCACTAGCAATAGTGACTGCACTCAAGATCGGCGCTCCAGGAAACCTCTTCTTATAAGGCTCCTCGACGCCCAGCCCATTCTGCACAAGAACGATGCTCGTTCCGTCACTGACCAGTCCATCAATCAAAGCACTGTCGTCGCTGACGTCCGGAAGAGCTTTGGTCGCCACCAAGAGATAGTCCCATTTCACGTTGGCTCTGCGAGCTTCGTCTGGTGAGCCGAAAACGCATTCAGGGTGAAAAGTTGTTTCGGCGTATTTTGGCGATGTGACTTTAAAGCCATTTGCTTTCACTGCTTTGTAGTTGGAGCGGCAGAGAGCCGAGACGGCTGTGTTGGAGACAGTGGCTAGTCTAGAGCCGTAGAAGGCTCCTATGGCGCCAGCACCCACTATCAGAATCCTGACCGGCATGTTTGGCAGAAATGACAATGGTTCGTATGCAAGGGTGGTGACGACGGCATTGCGCACATGCATATCTCGAGGAAACATCGGCTTGTCGGGCAGAGATCGGTAAGCCTGCCTCGGATGAACGGTGCTCCCTCGTTCAATTCGCCCCCAATCTCAATGCCAACGCCAAATGCCAGTGCCTACGCATCCCTTGCCCAATACCATACTTCGTAGGCATACATTGTGTACAGTCATGCCTGACTCACCATCTCATCTGCTACAACAATATCCCTGGTAGATGGGCACGACGCCTTTCGCTGCTTTGCCCGGCATAGACTCTCGATTCGCGATAGATTCGCGGCCTTTCGCCAGGAGATGGCTGGGACCATGTGAGCGCGCAAGAAAACACATCAGGCCCATGTATACGCGTTTCTAGGACGCGCCCTCTGGCCATGTTCCACCACGGAAGTCGTTGCCATTTGCAATGCAGTGAACGGCTCATACATATGATGAAAGCGGGACAGCGTCGCAACAGCGCGCCATACATGTACATCCACGAGACCTCTCAGGCCCGAGCAGCTCGATTACTCGTCGATCTACAAGAGCTTCCTCATTTGTGCCGATGCATATCCTTTTGGCTTCTCCATTTCAGTTTTCAGGCTGCTTTCTCGTATCTGCATTTTCATTGTGTTTTGGATCCAAGGTCTAAAATAGATGCACCAATGCATTACACTTGTATCTCACTGTCCAGCCACTAGATAAGAAGGGTGCAAAGCACAATATAACTTATACATTTCAACGGCTACTAGCCGCCCTCCACCGCCGATGCACCCGCAGTCGTGGATATTAATGAGCCGTATCTCGGTCTGAATCGTTCCATCGATCGGTCGGCGCCTCATCCCTGCACAGTAGTCCATCTCGGCGAGGTCGGGTATTGACAACCATCTTAAAGCCATGCTGTCGGATACTTGATGACAAGGGAGCCTCGTCGATGGACAGCCCAGATTCGCGGCCACCAAGCCGCACTCTGAGCGATGTCTCCTTCTCTGACCGACCCGGATCGTCTGGATCTACGCGCTCGCTCGCGCACGAAATAGAGCACATCAAAGCTCTGGTCACTCGCAGCCAGAACTCGCCTGCCCGATCTGCCGGCGGTATCACTGCCCAGCTCTTCCGGCAGCGAAGTGACTCGACCCCGATCAATACCGCCCATATCCTGCATGAGCTCGAGCAGCTCAAAAAACGCGTCAAATATGAGCAACGTCCTCCTATGCCCAAGCGGCCATCGCAAATCAATCCGGGCTCCGAGTCCGAAGCCGAGTCTGAGTCTGAGTACGAAGATGCGCTGGACGAGAGGGAAGAGGAGCTCGAGAAGGCGAGAGTGGAGGTTATGCGCGTCAAAGAGGACAGCGAGAAGCTGCTCGAGGCTGCAGAGCACAAAGTCGACGTAATGACCAATGAGAAAGAAGGCCTGCAGGACACGCTGGAGGGTTGCAGGCAGCAGTTGGCCAAGGCCACATCGGACAAGCGATCGATGGAGTCGAGGCTTCGTGAAACGCATGATAGCGTGGTTGAGCTCAATGCGGAGGTTCGAAGCCTCAAGAAGGCGCTTCAGGACCATCGCGGTCAGGTTGAGAGCTTGCAATCCGAAAAACGAGGACTGGAAGACTCCCACATAGAGGCCAAGAATCATGCTGTAACACTGGAGACGCTTACGGCTGAGCTCAAGTCACAGTTGACGTCAAGCCATGATCGCGCGCAGACTCTAGAAGCCGAGAACAAGACGTTCTCGGCGCAATCGCAAACGATGAAGGATGAGCATGCGGCCAGTGTCAAGTCATTGCAAGAGAAGTACGATGTTGCTACGGCAGATGTCAAGAAGCACTCGGCGAGCAATCAAGAGCTGCAGAAGCGCCTTGCGGATGCAGAGGCGACCGCCGTAAAGGTCCGCGGCGATATTGACGAGCACAAGAAACTACTCCAAGATGCTCTCGAGGATGTTGATCAGCACACCAAGGAATTTGAGGATCTGCGCAAGGATCGAGACGAGCACCAAACCCGTGCTGCCAAGCTCGCAGAGGAGATTGATGATTACCAAGTGAGACTTGGCGGGGCGATTCATGAGAAAGAACGCTCCGAGAAAGACACAAGGCAGGAGATGGAAAGTCTCAAGGACGAACATGTTCGAGCGGTAAAGGCACTACAGGACAAGCAGAACGGCGAGCTCCAAGATGCCCAGAACTCTGCTACCGCAATTCTTGAGCAGGCAAAGACTCAGCATGCAAAAGAAATCGAAGGGCTGAAAGCTGAGCATTCCTCTGTGCTTAAGGAAGCCAAGACATCGCACGAGAAAGCTTTACAAGAGACCGGCAAAGCCTCGAGAGAGTATCTACAGGAGCTCGAGAAGGTCAAGACCCTGGCCAACGATGTTTCGGCAAAAGTCACGTCGAAGGAGGAGGAGCTTGCGACTGTCAGGCAACAGCATGCTGAGGAGCTGGAACGCATAGAGTCCAAACGCGCTATGGAAGTGCGTCAATCGAATAAGGAGGCAGCTCAGACACTACAGACGACTCACGAGGGACATGAGGAGGCCTTAAAAGAAGTCCATGCGGAACATCGACTTGCCATCGCTGATCTTGAGAGCAAGCATGCTTCCGAGAAAGAGGCCTCAAGCAGCGTTGCGACACAACAGCTGGACAAGCTACGTCAAGAGAAGGGCAAGCGCATTGCTGATTTGCAGGAGGAACATGCTCGAGCTCTAATGGAGAAAGATCAAGGCCATGAGCAAGCTTTGCAGTCCGCTAGCGCTCGTTACAAGGCTCTTGAGGCGTCTCTTGCACATGAACTCGGTAGTATTCAGGGAAAGCATGATAAGCAGATGACGGAGCTGCACGAGAAGCATGAAGTTGACATTGCAACGCAGAAGGCTCAACACGATGGTCAGATGAACGCGATAGTGAAAGCTCACGAGGAAGCAATCCGTACTGCAGAGACGCAACGCAAGACTCTCGAGGATTCGCATGCTGCTGCTTCCAAAGAGCGCGACAAGGCTCACGAAGAGCGTGTAGCAAGGTTGAAAGGGCAGCTCAAGGGTGGGGCGGCTGACCACGAAGAAGAACTCGAGAATTTACGTATTGAGCAACGACGGGAGATGGAGCAGCAGCGTGCAGAGCACACGTCTGATCGCCTCGAGTTGCAATCCCAGCACGAAACTGAATTAGACAAGGTTCGGCAGCATCTGAGTTCTGTCAAGTACTGGGTGACCGCGCAGAAGTCTGAACACGACGCAACCGTAGCTTCGCTGAAGGCAGAGCATGCCAAAGAGATTGAACAGGCCAAAATCAGCTCGGACGAAGCGCGAGAACATGATCATGCTATCGCGCTGGCCAGTCTTAAGGCGGAGCATGCCAATACTGTAGAGGAGCTACGAGGGGATCATTATCGCGCAATCACCCAGCGCCAGCAGGACAATGACTCAATGCTGTCTGATATCAAGGCCGACCATCAGCGAGCCCTGGAAAAGGCGCAGCAAGCTAGTGGCGCAGACTATCAGAAGCTGCTGCAAAATCACTCTGATGAGATTCGGTCTGTGCGAGAGTCGGGATCGCAGGTTATCGAAGATCTTCGACGACATCATACGCAGACATTGGAAGCTGTAAAGGACGAAAGCGCCGAGGCCATGAAGAAGATGGCGGATCTGCAGCAAGAAGAAAAGACCACACATCGGAAGCAGATTGCCAGTATGCAGGAGGCTCACAATGAGGTCTTACAAGCCAAAGTTGCCGAAGCTGAGGCTATTTCACACGCTCACTTGACCGATCTACAGTCCCAGCACGACAAAGCTCTTGCAGATCGAGATAGCGTGTGGACGGCTAAGATGGCGGAAATGAACCAGCAACATCAAAAAGCGTCTACTGATTTGCTAAAGAACAGCGATCAGAGTGTATCTGCAAAGATGGAAGAACTTCAACGAGGTCACGCAGATGCCCTCTCGAAAGCCATTGAAGACGCTCGGAGCGAGGCGCAGGAGAGAGCAAACACTACTGAGCAGCAGCACCGAGTCGCGCTGGAGGCTGCGGTCGAGAGAGCTCATCAGAGCGGACAAGCAGAAATTCGGAATCTCAAGCAGCGTCACCAGGATGCTGTGGCGCAAATACGCAGTAGCTCACAGAAGCAGGAAGAACGCTCGCAGGCGAATCTGCAGGCTGCAGTGGAGGAAGCACAAATGGCGGCCGAGCAACATCTGCAAAGTGTCGTTGAGACACACAAAGCTGAAATTGCGAAGGTCACGGCGCAAAGTCAGCAAGAGAGCAGCAAAGACCTTGCCATCAAACAGGAGTTGCATGCAGCCGAAGTTGCGGCCTTGCAAAGCCGCCTTGATGCTTCACTGACCAGCCATGCAGAGGCGGAACGATCCGTGGCTATCCTACGGCAACAGGTCTCCCAATCTGATCATCGCATATTCGAGGCCAAGCGCTCTGCAGAAGAGGAGGTCGTGTCTTTGAGCCAGGAGAAGGAGGATCTGACCTCGCAGCTGGAGAAAGTGCAAGCGTCTTTGCATGAATTGCAAAGCAAATACTCGGGTGGTAGTACTACTCCGAAGAGACGGCATGCATCGCTCGAGCTCGGCAACGTGAAGATGCAGCTAGAGAGCATGCAAGAGGAGAAAGCTGCTATGCGGCTCTCTCTGCAGAAGCACTTGGACGACAAGACGGAGCTAACTAGGCAGAACGAGTTCCTTGTCAAGGAACTCGAGGCGTTGTTGGCTCAACGCACCAGAAGGCCGCCACCAGTACAGAAGGCGGATGCTCTGGTGCAGACTGACCCTTTGATTTCGGAGCCCAAGGCTGACTTGGCTACGATGCAGGTGATTAAAGATGATAATCGTCGGAGGAGCTTCCGGCCTATCACGCCTCTCAGTCCCGGCAGGCGTCAGGCCAAGGAAGACATTGACGCTGCTTGGCAGAATCGTTCTTTTGATGACTACTCACCGGACGCACATCGGGAGCTGTCCGGACTCGGTCGGGCAGGCGAGAGTCTCTTCGCGCAGAAGAGCCAGGAACACGACGCAGAGCTTGAGGCGGCCAAGGAAAAGCTGGCTGCTGATTACAATACAAAACTCGACAAGATCGCGGCCGACAAGAAGCAACTGGAGCGCATGGTCACTTCCAAGCATGCTATCGAATTCGCAAAGGAGCGCCAGAGCCTTGTTGCAGGATACGGGATCGACAGTGAGGATCCAACTGAGCAGTCCACCATGCTTACCAGTCTTCCTGTGGAGCAAGCGACAGCCCTTCGCAATTCCGAGCAACAGCTCGTCAACGACTACAACTTCAAAATCGCTCGCCGCAAGTCACAGATCGCGCTCAAGCATGCAGAAGAATTCCAGACGGCAACACAAGAGTACGACAGGAGAGTTGCAGAGCTCGTCAGGACACGGACTATGTTGGAAGGAGACCTTTCTGTTGACCCTTCACGATTTGAGCAAGACTATCTTACCATGCGACCGAGAGGGGTGGCTGAGCAGACTAATGGCGCTCCCAGATTTCCCCGTGCCGTTCAAGTCCAAAGGCAAGATGGTTTCCCAGAGAGAGATGACAGCTTGGCTCAGCTTGGTGAGCGACACTCGAGACCGAGGACCATCCCTCGCACCAGCAATCCTCGAACGTCGACATCAATCCCACGAGCTTCATCACTTTCACGTCAGCCATCCGACCTGAAGACCGAGCCTGAGCCCGAGCCTCTTCCGATCGTGCCCAAAGTATTGCCCTCAACAGATTCCAGACGAGGTCCTCTGACAACCACTCGGCCGCGTACGAGTCAATCGCAGCATCCTCCAGTACAGACGAAATCTCTCATGCGTGCGAAGAATCCAACTGATCATCTACCGCAGAAGAGGTCCCTATCTGGGTCGTCGCTCACCCCTGGCTTACCACCGAAGACTCCACCGCGCGGCAGTAGCAAAGCAGCACCTACCTCCATCAGTCAATACAGCGGCATTGACGGACGTATCCATAACGCCAACATCGACCGCCACAATTCCAAAGCCTCAAAAACGTCCGACAAATCCACTTCTAAGCGTAGTATCCTCCGACGTGTCCGGGACCGCTTCTCTGCCGAATATCACAAAGCGAATATGCCAAGTTTTTCAAGGCCAGGCTCAAGGAGTGGCGCAAGCATAAGCAGCAGACCAGGTTCGAGGACGGGCCCGCCCCCTGCGCCTCAAATCCCAACAGAGCCTGTCCCACCTTTGCCACCCGCTATGCAGCAGCAGCAGCAACAACAATCGCAACAGCAACAGCAACAGCGCGGTGGAGAGTCTCAGCCAGTATCGATGTGGTCTCCTAAGCGCTCCAAATCCAAAAAGCTCTCGAGCGCATCGATATACTATAATCCACCAAGGCAGCCACGGACGCCTGAATACAACAAAAGAATGTCTCTGCCCGCCGAAGCTATTACTAAGGATGAGTGATCTTTGAGATCTGAGAAGGATTCCCAGCTACAGAAAGAAATCTTCGTAATATGGCTTCGTGTTTGTGTGTATATTTGTAGATACCAAGTGCACCTACTCTCTTGCTTTGTGGATATGGCAGATCTCCTTGGGTTTTTGTGGGAATACGGTCACTCACCTGATCGTTCATCTTGATGTTACTGATTACCATTGAGGGCGAGAATTGAATGCATTTTGACAAGTCTGAGGGATCTACCCAAACTCGATCCTATAATCTTGAGCAGCAGTCTATGGAGCTTTGATCGCGCTGATTGTGCTCTATTTTGAGAGAGAGCGATGAGAAGAGAGGTAGTACTACGATGTTTGGACACAGCTTTATTCAGGAAAAAAAGAAAGAGAATTCCTCACATCACTATGTCCTTGACCACTCTCCAGATTGCAGCCCTCTATCGGTCGCTGTATAGTGCCTTGGTTGTCCCTGACTACGCCGTACCTTGGCAAAAAGCGTGCTCGGGAGAGATCAGAGTCGACTCTTGACGCTTTGTCTGTGAATGGAAAACACTATTAGCACTTTTCTACCCGACACATGCGCCACTGGCACAAAATACATGCCAGTCCCTCAAGTCATCTTACGGCAAAACCGCCACGCATTCAATCTCGACGTCGGTGCCTTTGGGCAATTGCTTCGCTGCCACACACCTAGAAGTCAGAAAAACTCGCAATCAGCATCAATTCTCAAACTCCCCTCCCTCCCCGTCCGTCCCAAACGCCAGAAACTCACGTCCGACACGGCTTCACGTCCCCCCAATACTGCACATAAACCTCATTCATCGCGTCGAAATCCTGCATATCGGCAATGAAGACGTTCACTTTGACCACGTTTTCGATGGTCGTACCTGCGGCTTCGAGCACGGCGGTGAGATTCTTGATGCACTGGTGCGTGCGGGCGCCGATGGGGCCTTCTACGAGTTTGCCGGTGGTTGGGTCCATGCCGATGGAGCCGGAACAGTATACGGTGCCATTGGCGACGATGGCTTGGGAGTAGATGCCTGGGAGAGGCTTAGGGGCTTTGTCGGTTAGGATGGCTTGCTTTTTGGCGGACATGGTGGCGGGGAGAATGTGGTACGATGGAGAGTGCTGGAGCGTTGCCTTGCTGTGTATGACGGATTGGTGAGTGTCGATGTTGGACAAAATACGTGTCATCCGTAGGGCGTGGATGACTGTGAGGACGGAGAGAAGTCGCAGCGGGCAAGCGGGCAGCTCTACCCTGGCCGCTTACCGATCGGCAGCATGCGTGAAATTAGTTTGGAGCTTGAGAGACAATTCATTTTTCATGCTCAGTTTACTATGCTACTGTGACGGTTTCACGAAAGATGCGCGGTGAGCGCTCGTGACTCCGGACTACTTCGTTGGATTGGCTCTCTTTCGACCACTAATACTTGTGCCGGTGGTTGTTGCCGTGCTCAATACTCTGCGCCGACGACGTGCTTACCATCCTTGCCCCTGCGGTTACCCTCGTTCTGCTGTCCACGACGATTGCGCCGGCGTCCACGAGGCTGATCAGTCACGCTGGCTTGTGGGCCATCGCAGACTGAAGCTTGATGAGAAGAGGTGGTAGATCCGTTGACATTCTTGGCAGAACGAGCCCAGTACTTCTGCTGAAGGTCCTGGCCATACTGACGACCACGTGTCTCTTCGATTCCCTGATGATGCGCCGTGATCGCCTGGACTCTAGCACTGAGCCCAGAGTAATCCTCATCGTCGAAAAGATTGGTAAATTGAGCAATCTGCTCTGGAGTGTACTGATGCTTGCGGTGGCCGTGATGAATCTGATTGATGGCGCGCATGACAATTGAGTCACCAGCTGGCACGTACTGGACGATCTCATAGAAGGAGTTGAAGCTGAGAGGTGTCGAGGCAGTGATACGTTCCATCAACTCTTGACAAAGCTCTCGAGGGAATGGGCGCATGTTGAAGAGGACTGCAGCAGAGTAGTAGTCCACCAGCTCGATCGTCTTATACTTGGAGAGGTCTGACGGGCCGTAAGGCAGAAGAGGACTGTCTCCATGGGTGGTGGCGTTGTCCTTCATCCACTTGATGACATACTGTATAGCCTCTATGGTAGGCAGCCACATGGCATTAATTCCCAGCTTGAGGGTCCTGATGTGATGGGACTTATTCTCCACCATCGCGGATGACAAGCTGGGTCGTGGAGCCTGCTTCGTGGACACGGAAAACATTGGCTTGTGATTGTTAGTGGAGACTGGAATTGGCACGGTATCGGCTCGGGCGTTGGCGCTAGAAGGGGGACTCGTGATAGACTGCATGTCCTGCTCGAAAGCACGGTTGGCATCGTCAGCCCATCTGGACGACTTGCTGTTGAGATCCGCAATCTGTTCGATGCCAGCGACGAGCTGCTTGCCCTTGACCGGATTAGACGGTGATGTACTAAGATATGTGATGGTCACGGGGACTGACTGCTTCGGGAGCACGTTCGCGGCAAGGCTGGAGAAGCGAACGAGCGTGCTCAGCGAGATGCGCTCGATGAATGTTTCACCAGCGTAGACGTCCACCATTTGACGTGGCACGCGGTTCTCAACAGGCTTTGAAGCGGATCGCGTAAAGTGTGGTTTAGCGGACTTAGCTGAGAACAACTTAGTAGACTGCGTCGAGGACGGCTTGGAGTAGGCAGAGCTGGGTCCGTAGCCGACGACGACGGGTTGGCCGTCCATGCCGACGCTGGTGTAGAGTGGACTTGTTCGGAAACCGATGCCAGAATACCAGTAAAGGTGCTTGTCCGGAGATGACCAAGGCGGACTCTGGTGCCAGAAGAGGTTGATATTGTCGGATAGGAACACTCTGTGTGGGTGACCGAATAGATAGGGTTTGTACTCAGCTATGGTGTCCAAAAGCGAGGCTGGTATTGATGGAGAGAGAGCACAGTTGTAAGATGGAGACTGAGAAGAGGAAGGTGGTTGAAAAGAGGAAGAAGAATCGAAGAGCTGTGGACGTGGCTTATAAACTCCTTCACGGCGTGAGCGATGCACGTGTGAAGATTCACGATTGGCAGCTGATCGGGGCATGATATAATTGTGGTGGCTGAGGTTGTGACAGTGATGGTAACGGTAATGGTGAAGATCGAGCCTATGTATGGAGTTCAGTGGCTGCTTATCTTGTGTTGTGCGTCGTCAATGCTGGTGACGCTGCAAATAACGCCGTCAGTGTAGGTTAATATGTGAAGAAAGCGTCGTTCGCTCGTGACGCGTGTTAAGGCGCATGAAGTCGCTCTCTCGAAGCGTTCACCCTTGCTGGTGCAGACAGCTGCTGTGTCAGTACAGGATATAGATTGTATGGGACGTTAAAGGAAGCGGCAGGAGATGTCTGTGACCATCAATCTCATACTACATGTACTTCATGTTTACCTGTGCTGTGCCGTTCGATGCCGCCGCGGTGGTCCGGGCAAGACACGCTCGAGCAGCCGTCTGCGGCGGGACGGGTAGCAGCAGTAGATCAGCATCGTAGCGGTGACAAACATGTGATGATAGCTGATGAACACAATGCGACAGAGTTCATTTATTACGGGCGTGACAAAGAGGAAGACTCAACGTGGAAGCAACGTGACGTTGAAGAGACCATGCCATTGATCAGTAAGCAGCACTAGCCCATTTGGTGTCGCTTGATGTGTCGCCTCTCCTTGCGGTCCATGGAGACTCATCAGAAAAACTATTGCTTATCACCTCGAGAACGATCATTTGCGCTACGTCTTCATCTCTTATTGTTTCTTGCGACAGCTGTGCTTGATATTGCTGCGCCGATAAATGCTGTGCCATTGGGCACGGTCGAAGGAGCATGGCTTGCGGCATCTCAGGCGGGCTTTCACACGCTCGCCACAATGCTATAGTCATCAAATAGCCCGTCAGAGCAGCTCCCTGAACATTGGGATCATAGCCCATATCGATGCTGTACGTGTTCCATGACGGAGTGCGGGTGGAGTTTGTCTCACATGCACTCAGGGCAAGACAACGACAACTGAGCGTATGCTCTTTTACAGCGGCTTCACACGAAGATTGGGTGGTAAGGAGGACATCTGCGGGAGGGCGTATTCTCGCTCAAATTTCACGCGTTTCGTGCATCGCTAAAAATGTGTAGATGTCGACGAAGGCAGCACAGTGACAGACTTTTTGCCCGCTGAACGAGCGAGAGGCATCACTATTCAGTCCGCAGCCATATCTTTCTCCTGGCCACCATCCTCTGGTAAAGGCAGACTCTCTACGGCTCCCGGCACGCCCAGATCGTCAATCCCTCATAACATCAACCTCATCGACACACCTGGCCACGCGGACTTCACGTTCGAGGTATTGCGATCTTTACGAGTTCTCGATGGAGCAGTTTGCATTCTCGATGGCGTCGCCGGTGTTGAAGCTCAGACGGAGAAAGTGTGGAGTCAGGCTTCAGCCTATGCAATCCCGATAATTGTTTTCGTAAACAAGCTTGATCGAGATGGCGCTGCATTTGGCCGGACAGTAAGAGAAGTTGGCGCGAGACTCGGAGTCTGGCCTGCGGTTTGCGGCATTCCTTGGTGGACTACTGATGGTCGCTTGCAAGGCGTGGGCGATGTTACTGGGCTCCGAGGTTTGAGATATGTGGAGGGCGGCGATGGCAAGGACGTCCAACTCTTCGACCTTTCAAAACTCCAAGCAGAAGACGCAGCATTTGCAAACGAGCTGAAGCAAGCTCGTATTGCTCTGGTTGAGAGACTTTCCGAGCACGACGATGAGATGGTAGAGAAGTACCTCGAGGCAGATGAAGACCATCTTGCGATCAGATCGAATGATATGACAGAGTCCTTAAGAAGATGCGTATTGCAGCATCCACAACCGATCGCGCCGATATATGCTGGAGCTAGCTTTCGAAATGTTGGCGTGCAGCCACTTCTCGACGCTGTTGTGGATCTTCTGCCGTCGCCAGAAGAACGTCCAGACCCAGAGGTCAGCCTGAGCTCGACCACGAAAGGTAGTCTGGGCGACTTTTTATCTGGCAGGCTCGTCGCAGAGACTTCCGTTGAGGCCAAAATGCAGCGTCGTGCTGTGGTCAAGAACCAATCATCAACGGCATTGCAGAAGCTCGAGGCCTGTGCATTGGCCTTCAAGGTTGTGGCCGATGCTAAAAGAGGCGTTTTGGTCTACGTACGAGTTTATTCGGGTACACTCAATCGCAATGCTCAGCTCTGGAACACAAATCTGCAGAATACTGAACGAGCGCAAAGATTGTTGAAGATGTACGCCAACGAAGCCGTAGACATCGAGTCCATCGCCGCCGGCCAAATCGGTGTCATACCGGCATTGAAGTATGCACGGACCGGCGACACCCTCGTTTCATACGCTGGAGCCAACCCCAAGACAGGACCTCCACGGCCGGTCAATACAGTACAGCTCAGACCGATAGCTGTTCCACCTCCAGTTTTCTTCGTCAGTGTCGAAGCCAATAGCTTGTCTGAAACGAAGCAGATCAAGGAGTCATTGGACCTGCTATTGCGAGAGGATCCGAGCCTTCATGTCTCTGTCGATGAAGAAAGTGGACAGACCCATCTTGCCGGGATGGGTGAGCTTCATCTCGAGATCGCTCGAGACCGTCTTGTCAATGATCTTAAGGCTAAAGCTAGGATTGGCAACATCGAGATCGGCTATAGAGAAGCGATTACAGCTGCTAGTGACGAGCTCACCGAGATCTTTGACCGCGACGTCGGAGGGAAGAGCTCCAAAGCCGCCTGTACTGTGGCCATCGACATGCTGCAAAATACCCAAGACACGGTACCAGGACAACAGACCTTCGAACTTCACGACAGCAACCGTCTTACAGTCATTACGCCCACATTGCACAGTGACGGATCTCCGATCGATACGGATACTCCCAACTTGCCAGAAAGTCTCCCTATTGACGCCATTGTGCAGTCTCTCCAGAACGGCGTAACAGCCGCGCTAGCTCGGGGTCCTGCCCATGGCTACCCACTGCATTCCACTAACGTACATATCACCCTCGACCCTTCACAGCATATCTTCCCAACCACGACAGCAGCGGCAATATCCTCCGCAGCGCGTTTAGCCGTCCAAAAGGCACTCCAATCCAGCTCTACCTTCAGCTCCACAGTCCTGATGGAACCTGTGATGCTCGTAAGCATCAGCGTCGATGAAGAGAGTCTCGGCTCCGTCGTCCATGACATCTCGTCCGCGCGAGGCGGTAGCGTCGTGTCTTTGGGCGCTGAAGAGCAGGAAGAAACGCGAGCCATTGATGTCAGCAAGATTTATGCCCCCCCTGACCCTTTTGCTGGCGGACATGCTGCTTCGGTACAGAGTGGTCAGACGGGCATGAGGCAGATAGTGGCAAGGGTGCCGTTGAAGGAGATGGTGGGGTATCTGAAGCACTTGAGGAGCTTGACGGGTGGAAGAGGCACTTTCACAATGGTTGTGGATCGATTTGAGAGGATGAGTGCGCAGCGGCAAAAGCTGGTTCTGAACGAGATGAGAGGAGATTACGTGTAGGATGGCCGAGGACAGGGAAGAAGAGGGAAAACGCCATCAATCACATGTCACCATTCAGCTTTCACTTCCCCTTCTCCATCCCGCCTCCCGCTGCGGCCCGCTCTTGGCTATATAATGGGCTCTAGCGCGATTGCTTCCATTCAATCACGGCGGAACGAATTCTCGACTTTCGTAGACGATTGGTTTCACGACAAAATCAGCGAGCAGAAGAATGGCGATCGAAGATTCTTCCTTAACTCCGAGTTCGACTCTCACAACAAACAACCACAACAATAATTCGACAAAAACAAAATCAGCAGGGAGTGACGGCCGAAGATTCCTCGACAAATAAAGCAGCTAAACCTGGGTACAATTCCTAGAAAGGTCGAGCTCGTCATCCCTATAAAGGTTTCTCTAGGTTTACTCTTTCCGTCCTTCGGTAAGGGCTGGCTTCTCTTTTTGGCCTTGTTCTGCTTCACCTTTTAGTATTCGCTTACTTGTTATATAACGGGCGCAATGCAGATTTGGACTGCCCGTAATGGATGCCTTATAATTTTGGCCCGTACCTCCTGCCTAGCCAAGGTATCAGCCTGGGACAAAGAGCATACAGGAACAAAGCCAGTTTCAGAACGCGCAGACAATGGAATTGTATCCCTCACGTCACGAACAACACACTCATGATGTGATCAGCCTCGAAATCTCAACCTAGATCGACATGTCCCTTAGACTGCAGACCGATCAAGACCACGATCATTGGTGACCTTCACACATTTTAAAGATCATTCTCACTTCTGATTCATTCCTCCAAGTCATACTTCATTCCTCAACGCCCATACCTCGACCCACCAGCCAACCGACATGTGTAGGCTAGTCCTCTTCGTATATCGCTGCGGTGCGACCAAGTATAAGGTGGGCGAGCAATGCGAACACGCCGCTACTGACGTCCAGGGCATCCATTTCTGCCGAGTCGATCCTCATCCCCACCAAGGCGACGGTGTCTTTCGAGACGGCGAGTTGGTCTACGGTCCCGGGATCTGTGGTAACGACATCTGCCGTCGCTTCTGGTCCGTCGATCCTACTGCATCTGCCGAGGACGATGACCAGGAATTCGACATGTCGGCGGAGGCTTGTGCGGAGCGTGAAGAGAGATGGTATCGCCAGGTTCTGACGACTGACCAGCAGCTCGAATTCCTCAACATCAACTTCCCGGTCCCGCTCAAGGAGGTGAGCAAGAGTGCTCAGGCTCATTTGTACTGGACGTCATTCCACACGTCTAAGTGGTTAGAGCTGGAAGAGATTCGTCCCAAGGTAAGCCCAGAGCAGATTGCCTGGCAAGAACTGAACCCACGGTACATGACCCAGGCCCAACTCATGTATGCCACGGCTTCTCTTCTACCACAATCCGTCACCGACACTCGACCGGAGTTGCCGGCGTGCGCTTCTCCTCACAAGCCCATCGTTGGTCCGTTCAAGCTCGGCGACCACCGTTGCAGGCCCGATCGGGGCTTTTGCCGTGACTGTGGCAAGTGGAATGGGCCAGGAGTCATGCCATCTTACACGGTTCATGGCGGCAATCATGAGCGCGCGATAGAGAACTACCTGATGGCTCCCTTTGATTGGTCCGACGACGAGCAGCGGTATGCGCGGATCTCTGGACTTCGAGGCATGCTGCCTCCTACGCAGGACATGCTGACCGATATCGCGCGGATGGCGCTTGAAGGAGATTTCCATTTCGATCTGAATACTCCGTTCGACGCTGTGGACTACAGTGTGGATGACATCGTGGCAGCTTGGCTGGCCGAAGATAAGGCCGAGGCCGAAGCCGCTGTTGACGATGTCGTTATGTCTGGGTAGTGAGCAGTTGATGCAAGCTTGCGGCGTTGACCTCGACACAGGACAACTCCTTCTGACTTAATAGCATCATTCATCTGGCATCACACGAGGAAGCCGCTCGAAAATCCGATGGACCATACCATCTCATGCATGACCTGCGCTAGAGCTTTTGCTTCTACGTTTTTTCGCCTCGAGATGTCGACAAGGCGAAGGTTGCTAGAAGACCTAGCTTACCATAAGTCGGTACTGATACACGTATCGTGCGCCAGAGTTTTTGCATTACATCACTTGAGAGATTGGGTCTCTTTGAAGAGCATAACACGTTAGCGTTATTATGCCAGGTTTGAGATAGCGACTTTCAGATAGTCTGATGATAGGGTTAGCGTTGTCTTAGCACCTACTGTTCCATCACAGACCGCTGTCGTCGACATTTCACAACTTTCTGACGGCGAAAGGGAACGGCATGTTTTTTATTAGGCATGGCGATCGAACTGTTTCTGGCTGCGAAGGCACAAGACCTACTATATGGATTCTATCGGTAGACAAGCCCATGCACCCTGGCGCGCATAATGACGTAGGCAGGTGAATCCTCAGAATTTCATGTGATCATTTTCATCTCGCCTCTACTTATGGTACATGTGGGAAGGTTCCCACATGCCATCTGCCACAGCGACTTCTTGCCAACATCGCACAGAGAAAGGGCAGCAAATCTCGACACTCAATATAGTTCTCATCCTTCTCATCACAAACCTCCTCATCATCCTTCCAGCACTGATCACCATGGCCCGTTACCCCAGTCACAAAACAATCGCCGCCACAACGCCAAACATCGCCAAAGACGTGCCCGCACCCACGACGTTCAACGATGGCCTACCCCTGCCCAAAATGATCGTCTTCGATCTCGATTACACGCTCTGGCCCTTCTGGGTCGATACGCACGTCACCGGGCCCCTCAAACCCTCCCGCGACGGCGGCCTCAGCGTCACCGACCGCTACGGCGAATCCTGCGCCTTCTACACCGACGTTGCCGGAATTCTGCATCACATCAAAGAGAAAGAGATCGTGCTTGGTGCCGCGAGTCGGACGAGTGCGCCTGCGCTCGCGAGATCCATGCTCTCTCTGCTGACGATACCGCTTGGCGATGAGGGAAAGAAGAGGACAGCGATTGGTCTGTTCGATCACTTGGAGATTTATCCTGGGGATAAGAAGCGGCATTTTCGGGAGCTGCAGAAGAGCTCGGGGTTGCCGTTCGAGGAAATGCTGTTCTTTGATGATGAGAGCAGGAACAAGAATGTGGAAGAGCTGGGGGTGGTCATGCAGTTGGTGAGAGATGGAGTGAGTAGGAAAGAGATAGATCGTGGCGTGGAGGCTTGGAGGCAGAGAAATGGGAGGACTGAGAGATGAGAGGCAAGGCATTGCTGATCCGCTAAACTTGAGAGAGATGTTTTCGAATAGAGAATCCCTGGGACAAGGCATCTGCAGTGCGGGGTCTAGAGAAATATTTATCAGCTGGAAAGTGAAGGTTAAGGTTATATGCCTGTCCGAGAAAAGACATGGCTGGGAATCGAAGAAGTCGCAGCGGAGCAGGTGATCATGCCGAGACGACGATAGACCTAGATGATGAACGAGAAGCGAGAATCTATATGGTTCCATCGACAGACTCTGTCGATGCGGATATGACTCCTGCTAATTGTCGGATGCGAGCAGCTTCGTGTACGAAGCAGATCAAACAGCTAGTGGGCCAGATAGCAGCAGCTCTCACAGCGCATAGCTCGAGGTTGGAAAGCCGCCGAAGAGAACAGTCTACGAGCAGGACACGGTACCCAGTCGTACAATTAGACCAGATCGATCCGCGAGTGGAAAGACGAAAAGCGCAATCGGCATCAAACTCTTTATACAAAAGACTCTATACTACTAACAAAGATTACTTCAACTCTGTCAACTCTTCCTCCAGCATGTCCTTGAAGCTGAACGGCTCAAAAGGTATACCCTCTCCCATGAAATGCTTGCTCATCGCCTCAACCCAGTGCAACCTGAGCGAGTGCAACATGGCACTCGTGCCCTCCATAACGACCAGAACGGCAATTGTGAGGGCGAACCACAAGCCGAAAGCAACGAAGATGACTACGATGCCAGTGGCGCCTTCGAACGCGAAGGCGTTGGCGAGAGTCATGGACCAGAGCACGATGGAGAGCTGTTGATGGGCCAACGAAAGAGCCCAAAGACGAAGGTAGGAGGCAGTGTGGGAGACACAGTTGAGACAGAATTCTATGACGTGTCAGTATCGTTTGCTGAAGAAATTAAGTCTCATATGACTTACCGATCGTGTGGATGACCTGGTGGATCATCACCTCACTGAACTCAAACTCTTCGTGATCTTCGCTGTGACCGATATCTTGGGTGATCACGGCACCGTCAATGTCACTATCAGCAAAGCTAGGACGTGTGTTGCCATTGGCGTGCTCGCCCTCATCATCGTCGTCCAAGGCGGAAACAGTTGTATTCTCGCCAATACCACGGTATCCCTTGGCTCGTGCACGGTTGTGCTCCCATCGCAGGTAAAAGGGCTTTAGGAAAAGCAAGATCGGGACCTGCACGACTGCAAGAAGTAGTAGCAGCACCTGAACGACTCCCTGTCCAGGATATAACCGTTCCGTGACCGTTCCAGGAGACAAGAACATGTAGATGAGTAGGTTCAGAAGATTGGGCGGGTCCTCGCCAATGGCGTACCAGTCGACGGACCACTTCCAGATGATCGTGAGGACAAGATAGCCAAAAATGCTTTGGAAGAAGATCATGCCGGGAATGAAGTTGCCCCAGATGTCGATGGGTGTTTTGAAGTGGCGTGCATTGACGTATGACCAGATCAAAGAGTATGTCATGTGTGCCCAACCCATGATGATAGAGAGCTTCATCTTGTAGCTGTTGCTGAACAGCAGGTCATTCTCAGTGTCGTGCCATCTCCAGTCCAAGCCAAAGGGGTAAGTATAGCCTTCGACTCGTTTCGCGGTAATGGTCTGCCTGCCAGGCTCGTAATTGTCGGGAAATTCCCATGTCCACATGCTCTGGGCGAGGGGAATCTCCTTGGAAAATGCATCGGAATAGATCAGTCCGGTATACATAGAGAAAATGCCCATCATCAACATAATGTATCGTCCGTAGAAAGCCATACCGAACAGCTCATCCTGTTTACCACGCTGTAAAGGCTTCTCGAAGATAATCATAGCAACGGCAGCACATGTCATGATGATTCCGTGGCCGAAATCACCGAACATGACGGCGAACAGGAAAGGGAAGGTGACGATCGTGGGAAGACCAGGGTTGACCTCGGTATACTTGGCAGTTCCATATGCATCGATGATGGTCTGGAAGCCCAGAGTGAACTTGTTCGTCTTGTTGTACGTTGGGGGTGTCTTGGAGGTCTTGATCTGGTTGACAATGGTAGGTACGGATAGCCCAGCACGGTCGTTGACGTCTTGCAACGTAGACTTGATCAGACCGAGAGACGAGGTGGGACACCAAGCTTCGGCGACTAGGGTCTTTCGCGCAGGATCGTAAGAAAAGGTATTGAGGGTCTGGTAGACGCTCTTCTCCTTCATGATGATGATCAACCAGGCAGCGAGTGAACGTCCAATTTGGGTCAACTCGGCGTCCAGAGTGCGCTTTGTGTTCGCAAGCACATTGCCAAGGTCCTGAAGACGATTGTTGACTTCGTGAATCTGATCCCGACGAAGCTCGCTATTCTCATCCACGTTGTAGATGTCCGCGCCCAAGCTCTCGGAGATTTTCCTGATCTTTGCGATGATCTCCTTTCCATGAGCGAAGATGACGAAGACGTTCTTGTGAACTTCCTCGTTCTTCTCGGCGTCAATGATGGGGTCCGGTATCTCCGACTGATTCATGTACAAGTTGCCACGCAACGTCCTCCAGAGAATGCGCTCGAAGGCTGCCATGCGGTCGCGAGGGATGACACCAGCTACGAAACCGATGTTCATGACGCTGAAACTGTGCTGGCCACCCTCGGTTGACCCGTTGGCGTTCTCAACGTCGCGGAGAAGTGGTGCGTCATCGGAAGAGTCAATGGACTGGCGGATCTCCTCCGTCTGTCCTCGAGCTCGATCGAAGAAGCCGCCAGCTTCTCTCAGTACCCAGCGCCATTCGGTGAGCTCAGTCTCTCTCTTTTTCAAGGTCTCGTAGCTCTCGTTAAGACTGCGAATACGCTGCTCTAGGCCCTGACTGCGGTCTGCCAATTCGTCGATCTCGGAGGCGGATGGAGCCGCCATGGTGTTGCTGAACTCGTAGATGGAACGCATCTCGATGCCATTCTTCTCGATCTCGGAGCGGAAGTAGTTGAGCTGGCGTTCGACATTGTCGAGACGGCGAATCTCCTGGGTGAAAGTTCGCTGGAAGGCAGATGTCTCGGGGTTTAGCTGTATGGTCCTGTCAGTACTTCCACCATGAGATCCGACCAAAGTCTCTAGGTACATACGTCGCGGAATTGCATAGAGCCCAGCTCGCCCAGGGCAGACACGACCTCACGCCCAATCTCGTTGGCGACATAGAGCTGGGTCAGGGTCATGTCCTGCGACCGGAAGAGCGACTCTTTTTGGGGCGCCATCCTGGCGAACCTCTCCCTGCTGTATCAAGAGAGGTCTACTGGCGGATAGCGGATGGGAGGTGAGGTGGTGGTGGAGGTGAAGATGTTTCTTTGGCGAAGGCAGCTTCCCTTCCAGGCGTTGCATGACGAGGCTTGGCGAGAGACGAGATCGTGGCCCGTGCTTTTTGCCCCCTGCCATGGCCTTTCCTCACAGCATGCAACTTGGACCTTCTCAACTTCTCTTGCCTGGAAACATTAATGCTTCGTCCCATAAGAATGGAAGCGTATATATCCTGACTCAAGCGTTGTGCACTGAGATCACCTGTCTGCTAGAAGACTACTAGCATATTACACAAAGAGGGCACAGGCGCGCGAGACTCGTGATGTGCTCTACAGTATACGATGCTCCTGTATGTAAGGTACGGCTATCACAGGGCGCAACAATTGTCTCATGAATTAGATACCACGAGCCAAAAGTCAACGAAGCTCGTAGACATACTGAGCGGTATAGCTGGGCGGCATTCTTCACAACACAAGTCCTGTTGCGATACGGCTGTATACATGTAGTAACCGTGGACCCGACTTGACCGGGACCTGTGCCCATTGCGGCTCGATTGAAAGCCCGCTCATGGCTGCAGTTTTCAGGCGCCTTGGTGACTGACACGTAGGTTCGACGTCGAACCTCACCTAGTCTAGTTCGGACTGCGCTCTGAGTCGTTGCGGCAAAACATCCCGCAGTGAACACCGATCAACTCGGAGCGGAAAGCTCTCTGCGAGCAATCATTTTTATGCAAACATATTCGGCTACCTATCAGCCTGCGACTGCTATTGGGGACATCGTAGCGCTCCATGCCACCAGCCTTTGGCGGCTTAGCTCGATGTCGCACATCAGGGCAGCGCTTCGCCGCCACAGGTGGGGCAGGTGACACTTCCCTCAGAGGCATTCGTTCAGACCTCGGTGGAGCTCCCTGCCGTCTGGAATACTTATAAGCACTGCAACATAATGCACGATTCTTCTGCTTTCGAGGACCCGTTATCATCCCTGGATCTTAGGCTTGCAGTATCCTGAAGATAAACCAATCAGTGAAGGCAATCCCTTGCTATATATCAAGTGCCAGCCTTCCATACAAATCGGCACGCTCGCACGAGAGAACGGATCCCTTCCGCCTTCACTAATACTACCATGGCAGCTGCAGAAGTACTGGAAAAGGTCGACCTACTCGGTCCCAAGCCAGAGCAGACGAACCTAGGAGCCGACTTCAAGAAAGCCGACACCAAGCCAGCTCCGCCACCATTCGACCCGGTTGCACTGAAGGAGAGATACATTGCGGAACGAGACAAACGATTACAGCATGGCGGTGGTATCAATCAATACCGACTGATAGAGCAGAACACCAGCTTTGCCGACTACCTTCATGATCCCTGGGTAGAGCCTGGCTTTACTCGAGATCCGGTGTCTGAGACCGTCGATGCAGTCATCATTGGAGGCGGATATGGAGCTCAGCTTGTTGCAGTACGAATGATCGAAGCAGGTGTGAAGAAAATTCGCATAATCGAAAAGGCAGGAGACTTCGGTGGCACATGGTACTGGAATAGGTGAGATGCGTATCATTGTGTTTCACGAACTTGGTGCTGATCAACGTCACAGGTATCCAGGTATGCAGCAGTTTAATGATAAGTCTTCGATGAATACACTAACAACAGATCAGGTGCTCAATGTGATATCGAATCCTACATATACATGCCCCTCCTTGAAGAACTCAACTACGTTCCGACAGAAAAGTATGCATATGCAAAGGAGCTCCTGGCGCATTCCGAGGCAATCGGACGACACTGGGGACTGTATGAAAAGACGCTCTTCCAGACTGAGGTCGGTGAGCTACGCTGGAGTGAAGATACAGGTCTCTGGTCGGTCAAGACAAGCAGGAACGACGACATCAAATGTCGATTCGTCATCCCGGCTGCTGGACCTCTGCACAGACCGAAGCTACCTGGTGTCAAGGGCATCGAAGACTTCAGAGGCCACAGCTTCCATTCCGGTCGCTGGGACTACAAGTACACGGGTGGCGATAACCGCGAAGGCCTGACCAAGTTGGCCGACAAGAGGGTGGCAATCATCGGAACCGGAGCTACAGCGGTCCAAATCGTGCCCAACGTGGCGAAATACGCCAAAGAGACCTTCGTCTTCCAACGGACACCTTCATCCATTGACGTACGCGGCAATAGGCCGACCGACAAGGCCTGGGCTGAATCACTTCAGAAAGGCTGGCAAACGGAACGCATGGAAAACTTTAACAACATCGTCAACGGCGCCATTGAGAAGGAGAATTTCGTGGACGACGGCTGGACAGATATCTTCACCAAACTCGTCGCTCGCGGTAAGTTCAATTCCGGCGACCCAGCCAAGGATGCTGCAGATCGTCAAATGGCAGACTTCGAGAAGATGAGTGAGATCCGTGCCCGCTGCGACGAAGTCGTCAAGAACAAAGATACCGCCGAGAGCCTGAAACCGTGGTACAATCAACTCTGTAAACGTCCTTGCTTCCACGACGACTATCTCCAAGCTTTCAACAATCCAAACGTCCACCTGATCGACACCAAAGGTCTCGGCGTCGAACGTATCACCGAGAAGGGCATCGTCGCCAACGGCGGCAAAGAGTACGAGGTCGACTGCATCATCTACGCCACCGGCTTCGAGCTCGCCACCGACTGGTCTCATCGCACCAACATGGAAGTCTACGGCCGCAACGGCCAGTCCATCACCGACTGCTGGAAAGACGGCGCCAGCACTCTCCACGGCTGGTCGACGCGCGGCTTCCCAAATTGCCTCTTCGTCCAAATCGTCCAGGCCGCTCTCACGCCCAATTTCCTCCACGTCACGGGTGAACAGGCCAAACATCTCGCGTATGTGGTGTCGGAGGCGCAGAAACGGGGCATCCGAACTTTGGAGCCGACGGCTGAAGCAGAGCAGAAGTGGGTGGATACCATCTTGAAGCTGGCAGGTTTGAGAGCGAGTTTTCTGCAGGAGTGTACTCCAGGATATTATAACAATGAGGGTTCGGCATCGAAGTCTGGAGGGCGAAATGCGAGTTACGGCGGTGGTAGTCCAGCTTTCATCAAGATTCTTACCGAATGGAGGCAGCAGGGAGACATGGAAGGGCTGGATTTGAGGTACTTTGAGAAGTGATGAAGGCAATGTAACATCAGTGGCATCGCAGCGTGAATCTCGTGAATTACTTCCTGCGTCACTCATCAGACAGGGACCAGATCGCCGTCATTCCTTGACGATCGCGTACTCGCTCTGTGGAGCAGCTCAGAAGCTAACATGGGCCGTAAGCTGGACGAATGAGATCTGCGCCGAAGCTCTGAAGCCCAAACTTGGTCTTCTCGCTCGTCCAAATCCGGTGTTGTCGTTGGTAAAAGGACAGCAGTCGGTGGGACTTCAAGCCTTTGAGTCGTGCCTTCGATGTATGCGGCATGTCCCAGCTCTATCGATGTTAGCGACAGTGTGTCCTCCGATCCCTTCGATTTGTCACTTATAGAGGCCAAGCGCAGTTGTCGAACCAAGAACGCTACACGCTCCTGAGGCTTGCTCTGTCCCAAGCGACTCCACGGCGTCAGCAGGAGAGTTAAGAGAGGAGCCAAAGCAGCCCAGGCTCCGATCCCGAAGACGATGTAGTACCAATTCAGATTGCTCACGTAGCCGATGTACTGATAGTCTGTCCAGAACACCAGGGCTGCTGTGCCTGCGGTCGCAGCGTGCACACTCCAGACAAGGAGGTGGAAGAGGTTGGATGTGTATATGAAAGCTTTGAGCTCGATCCTCTGGGCTCCGCTCGCCATCCACCCGGGAGTCTTATATGTTGCCATGAATTGAAGGAGCGCCTTGTCTGGTAGATCGACGGCATGACTACCATCATGAAAGCTTCCGAGACCGGAGGCATGGGTATTGACGTGGTCGTGATGCTCCTGGTAGACGAATTCGTCGTCTTGTTGGCCGAGCCAGAGGTGTTCTGATACTGCGCCGAGAGGCTGGACCAGTAGAATCAATGGCACGAGTTGCCCGAAGCCAAGTTGGTTCTCCTTCTCAACCAGAGCGGGATTGATCTCATTCATGATCGTTCGAGGAATCAGGATCTGCATGGAGCCATAAATAAGTCCTAGCGTGGAGATCCAGAGCGCTGCGGAGAAGGAAGCCAGCGTTTCAAGGAGTGCTGTTAAGGGAAGGTACACTGCCAGGCCGAGTCTGAAAATCCAGAGCCAGAGAAAATGGCCCGAGGCGCGATATTTACGTGCTGAGCTCGCAAGCATCATTTCGAGAAGATGGTCCAATGGGCTGCGGACACAGTGTTCGAACTGCCTGCGCAAGGGTTGGAACATACCGACCATTTTCCAGATGTAAGAAACGAAGAGAACGCAAAATGAGACAATGGAATCTGGATTGATACCATCCCCCCTATAACATAGTCAGCAAAAGTTCAGATTATACATTACGTATCGCCCATACCACAACTTGCCCCAGAAACAGATAGCAGGGATACCGAAATCCGAATATGGTTTGTTCTCCTGAATCGGATCTGATGCCGACGTATCGATAGACACCACCGCCCAATCGTTCGAGATCGTGGGCACCAGAGCAATCATGAGCATGACCAGAAGTACCAACATCCCAATCAGCCGCCACACCATGACTCCTCGATGGAAATGTAAAAAAGGCCGAAGGACCGTGAGAGCAGACAGATGAACACTACTGCTCATCCATGCCAGATAAATCACAATCTGGAAATGGTAGACGTTGATACTGTACGTTCTCAATCCTTGAAAACCAGCTCCAAGAATCGCGATCCCGGTAACGATCTGCTGGTCGCTGAGAGCGAGGATGGCTTTCCGCAAAGCGACGTGAATCCGTGGGTGTCTTGCCGCTCGGGAAGGCGCCTTTAGGACCAATCTATCGACCGGGCGCAGCAGTCCCTCATCGACCAAGCCGAAGACATAGCCTACGATCACTGTGATGAGTGTGATGTAGGCGCTGAGAATGAAAGCGGTGATGACCCCTAGTCCAGAAATGTCGGCATCTGGTTGTGTGATGCCGCCGTGGTCGATAAGGAAGCGGCATCGCGACTCGTTCAGAGAGGGCCATGGCTCCATGTCCATATTGAGATTTGTAAAGACATATTGAAGATGGTGATGGGACGAGTGAGGATGATCCAGCAAAGTCCTGTTTCCCGTATCAACGTGCCAACGCCGACATCAATCAGTGAGAAGGTTGGAGAAGGTTGGTTCAATAGTCAGGTGAGCTTGAGACCTATCAATGTGGCCAAGGACTCGATTCGAGGACCGAATGAAACGGAGAGCTGTAATACTTTCAGC
Organism: Microcyclosporella mali; assembly: GCA_002785985.1. Taxonomy (NCBI): domain Eukaryota; kingdom Fungi; phylum Ascomycota; class Dothideomycetes; order Mycosphaerellales; family Mycosphaerellaceae; genus Microcyclosporella; species Microcyclosporella mali. Next base: position 979,662 of record NHNU01000009.1, read on the forward strand.
TGAAATAGATCGCTCCTGCTCGGTCGAATGATTTGGACATCCGAGCTTTACGAGCGCCGGAAATCGACCAACCATGAGAAATCTCAGGTTTCAACAATCGAATGGTAAACTTGGGACGAGGAATATGCATAATCTCAAGATCGTGATACTTTCCATCTATCTCTCTATTGCACAATCCATTCTCAATTACCATACTAATACACTAATCCGTGATTCACCACCGAACGACCCTAAGCTTTGAGTCGACCATAATCGCTAAAGTCGCTGCAAGAAGCACACCATCTGGTTGAAGTCTCCATCATCGTTTAGTAAGGGTGGCCAGCAGGAGCGTAGCCGTGCTCAACGTCTGAGTTGTCGTTGGACTGCAGTGGCTTCTCGCTCTGCTGGACAAGAGCACGTCCACCAATGCGACGACCCTCCCGCTTGGCCTGCTTACGCTCCTTCCTGCTGGGAAGATCGGACTCTGGTCCCTTCATGATGCGCGATGGGTGGAAGATGTTGTAAAGGACAAGAGCAATCATCATGAAGGTCGAGTCGAAGACGTACTGGTACCACTCGGTGTCGGGAATATCGCTGACCACGCCTTGGCTGTACTCGATCATGCGGAAGATGATACGTCCTGTGATGAGGAGGACGACGGCGTACTGAGTGTACAGCATCATGAAGGCCTCATTGCGCTTGGCCGACTTGGGAGCCTTGCGCAGAATCACGTGGAGTTGGACGGCGAGCGAGAGGAAGAAAAGAATGGCCAATTGTTGGAATGCGATGCCAGCCATGTAAACGTGGATGCCTCGGTTGGAGGCCACGTAGTCTGGTGGGTCGGAAGTAACGTTACTGGCAGCGATAGCGGCTCCGGCAATTTGGATGAGGAAAGCGATGATGTCCATGCCGACAAAGACGGTGCTGAAGCGCCAGGCTGGAATCTTCATGATGACGCCAGTCTCGGTGAAGTTGTAGGTCATGCGTCCTTGGACCATGTAGGTGTAGGCGTTCGTGAAGATAGGCGCGATCATCTGCAACATTTGTCAGTCTAACTTGCTGGTGATATGAACTCATGAGGCAAGCCGCTTACGATCAGAATGAACCAAGCGGAGTAGGGAGCTGTATTCGAAGGATCCTTGATACTCGCATCACGAAAGGCGTACGTCAGGACTTGTAGAAAGGCGCTGAAGATGAGGACGGAGTGGTACGCCTTCTTGTACATGACCGCCTGCACGATGTGGGCGATCGTGATGATGGCGAACAAGATAGTGAAGGCGACCGAAGCGCCGAAGCTGGGGCAGAAGTGCCATGGGCTGCCAGCGGTGGTCGTAGCCTCGCAAGACATCTTGGGCGCTGGTTTGGAGGTGTTGTGGGGTTCGTAAGTGTCAAGCGACGGTGTTGAAGGGTTTGAGAGATGTCGTCAAGGTCGGACGTGCGTGACAGTGGAGGAGTTGAAGGACAGCAGGTCGATATCGATGGTAGCACGGAGGTGATGCGTCGAGTGTATGATGAGATGGAAGTCGTCAACTATGAGAGGAATGACCCTTCCTATTATCATTCGGCGCTCCCCTTTCATGAGACATGATGTCGCGTGGCTCAGCTTCCAGGTTGGCTGTGTACCCATCGGGGCGTCGACTCCGCGATCTTTGTGCTGTGCCCAAGAGTAACGCATCCAACAGGGTGTGGTCCAGTCAGTTCATTGTGTGTATCATCCTTCACCAGGGGAACGTCGGTCATGTCGGCGCTCCGCGGTCACCGACATGCAGCTTCGGATGCCTGTCTGTCATGTGATTGGTTGCCGCACTCTCTAAAAAGTGGAGACGCGAGACACATCCTACGGAATTGGAAATTGATAGGCTCGTTTTATTGCTTCGCCTCCTTCCTGTGCCTCTCGTGCCACCATGGGAACGCATTCTGCTATGCAACCCGCTGCACCTGTCAACCTGCAGACCAACAGCCACGCGGTTGAAGCAATACAGCACACCGACGTCAGGCCAACACTTTCCCGAACTGTGCCGCAGCCGCACTCGAAACGTTCAGCTGATGACGGTCGAAGAAGGGCGCATCTCAAACGCAAAAGCAATTGAGGAGGCTGACACAGGGGAACTTGTGAGGCACAGTTCTCCACTCTGCTCGCCGCTATCTGACATGTCGGAATGTCTCGCGCAGCTCGCGCACGAAGATATCAGGAACCTCCCAAGCAGCAAAGTGACCTCCGCGTTCGACTTCTCTCCAGTGGACAATATTAGAGTAATATCGCTCTCCCCATTTCCGTGGAGCATAACTAGGGTCTGCAGGGAAAACACTAACACCGACTGGCAGGCTGATCGGAAGAGCGGTGTTGTCATCATTCTCGGAATAAAGCCTTGCAGAAGATCCTCCGGAGTTGCTGAGCCAATACACCATGACGTTGTCCAGGATTTCATCCATGGTCAGAAGTTCATGCAGGTCGCCTGGATACCCCGTCCATCGGTAGATCTTTTCGTAAATCCAGGCAGCTTGTCCGATAGGACTGTCGGCGAGGAGATATGCGACCGTTTGTGGGCGCGTTCGTTGTACGAGAAAGTAGCCAAATTCATCCTTCTCCCAATGTTCTTGCTTTGTCAACGCCATTGCCTCGCCCTCATCCTTGGGATGGCCTTTAATTTCCACGTGAGCATTGAAAAAAACGTTGTTCATGTGAATCGCGGCCAATGTTCTGGGCGGTTGATTACAGGCCATCTCAGCTACAATATCAGCGCCCCAATCACCGCCTTGTGCGACCCACTTCTCGTAGCCGAGACAGTCCATGAGGGAGATAAACGCGTTTGATATGCGTTTGAAGTTCCATCCTGCTGATACAGGCTTAGACGACCACGCATAGCCAGGCAAGGAAGGGATCACCAGATGGAACGCATTCGAAGTGGAGCCATTGACCAATGGATCGATGACTTTTCGGAACTCCAAGACTGAGCCAGGCCCTGCACAGAGCATTGGGTGTCAGCAAGAGAATCCACCATGGAACTATATTTGCTGGAGAGCCACGTACACCCATGTATAAGGAGGAGGGGCAGTGCATCCTGATGCGGAGATCTCACATGCAAGAAGTGAATCTCTTCGCCATCGATGTCTGCTTTGAACTGAGGAAAGCTATTGAACCACGTTTCGCATTTCCTCCAGTCGTAGCTATTGAGCCAATGACGGTGCAGCTCTTTCATGGCTGATGTTGGAACACCCTGTGCCCATCCTGGAACAGTGTCCGCTGACGGCCAGCGTGTCGAGGCCAGGCGAGTGCGCAAGTCTTCCAGCTGCGATTCCGGTATGGAAAGGTGGAACGGCTTGATAACGCTCTTATCTGCCATGTTATCTCGCATGTGTCCAGGAGCCAGGTATCATGGTCTTGAGTTGAAACAGGACTACCGACTTGTTTTGTGCTGACGGCAAATTAGAGTTGTAGGACATGACCTCTGTAGTAGGGCGCGGCATGCAGCTTGCTGATTCGTTGAATCGCGAAGGGTAGCGTTCACGGGTGGAAAATATAACAATTGCACCACCGGAGCTCCTACGCCGTGAAGTGCACGAAGCACACACGCATGTCCCTATATGATCATATCTCTGTCCAAGTGTGCGTTGTCGCATCGCTGCTTTTACGGATGTCGCGTTTTCGTCCGCGATCTCCAGCGTCGTCCGATCTTGCGCGATCCACTCACCAAGAATGAACTTTTCGGTCTCAAGGACGAGGACGGTGCTGCGAATGGGGTTCTTGTGGTGGCAGGCCCTTCGCTCGATAATGTTGCCAGTCCATTGCTACTGCCGGTCGAGCGCCAAATTACCATAGAGCATGGCCTTGATAAGATAGCTCAGTAACTCGGCGCTTCGTTTCACGATGCGTATACGTCGTACAGATACGCCTCGATGTGTGTGAATCAAGGAGTTTGATGGTGGGCGCTGCGCTCTGAGATAGGAGGCATTCGAAAGAGACTAAGAGGCATGATACTGGCAAGGTGGAGAACCTGAGGCACCCATCCTCGCGAAAAAGGGCCAGTGCATCGTGGCCGCCTCATCTCGCATCGGTCTTTCTTCCTGTGCTTCTCTTCATTCATGGTTGGCTCTTGGCCATCGTGCGATTCACGATTACTTAGGTGCCTCGTGTGCCGCAAAGCATACAAATTCAATTGTCGACGAGGCTTTGAGTCTGCCGAGTGACATGCTCAGCCTCCCGATGGGATGGCATACAAGATGCTGCAGAGTGCCTGGCCTCCCGGCGGCACCAGCACCCTCTGGATTCTGATATACACCATCTGCCCTGCGAGGATGATTTTCCCAACTCGTGCAAGCATATAACTCCCGCTCGTGGCATTGTGTCCGCGAAGACTGTCTTTGGTCTTTCCTTTTGGCAGCCTATGAGCCCGACCAGGAATCACAGGAGGTCCCGAAGATTTCCAGCCGGCTTTGCTTGTCACGCGCACTTAGGTTGCCATGGCATATCCGTCTGTTGCGGCGAACGGCACGAACGAACTCGACTTTGCCATGTTCTTGGAGCCACACGCGTTTGATCCTGACTCGTCAGTGGATGGTCGACAGGTACCAGCAGAGCAGTTGTTGCGAGCACCATCTCCAATGCCACTGCTGGCAATTCCTACTCAGCTGAACATGACTTCCGATTTACCAAACGTTTCTCAAGAGTTTCTTCCGCTTGGGCCTTGGTTCGACGACGCGCAGTGGCCGAGTTACATGGGCCCTGCTGCAGACACAGCAGCACATGAAAGCGACGGTTCCTGGACGCCGGAAGAAAATAACGAGCAATGGCAGGTTAAATACCACGAAAAAGTGACCAGATTCCTGGGTGTTACAGGACGTGTGGCGTTCATCACTAACGACTTGACGTCGCGACAACGAAAGCACATTCACGCAATGGCACATTTCAGAAGACTCAGCCACATGAGCATTGGATCGGGAAAGCTCAAGGAGGTGTTGATCGCGAAGCCCGCGCTTCATTCGGCAATATCACATGTTGGTCGTTGGAATGCCGATCGATGCAACATCGCAAAAGGCGTAATCGACCCTCGCATAGTCACCATCAAGAACATTTTTTTGATCAGCAAAGGCGATATCTTACGACGGTGTACCAATTTCGTGCAGGAAATTGTAGGCTATGTGCCACACACGGCTCTTGAAGACGACTGGACTGGGAACACTGTCCGCGCTCTGTTCAAGGCCCCCAGTGACGCCGCGTTGGCTGTAAGAATTCTTCAGTCGTTGAATTCGTTTTTGTGGACATGCGAGTACACCATATTCGAGGAGTGCACGTGGGATCCAGAAGGCCCAGCGGAGAACTTTACAATCTTGCCATCTATACGACTTTCATCAGCAGTCCAATCACCAATGTTTCCAGATCTTCCTCGAATGGCAACACATTCGAGACCCTGACACGATACTCACAGCCACGTCCACCACATGGTAAGCTCACGACACATCTCCTCTCAGCTCAACAGTGGCTACGTCTCTGCCAATTCAACCGGCAGCAACAACTCTTCAATACTGTCGGATTATGGTTCGGAAGCAAGCGCTTCCGAGAGCAAGAGGCAACCTCGCATGGAGGGAGCTTACCCTTGCTCTCAATGTGGCAAGATATTCGACTTCGCTGGTGAACGCACGAAACACGAACGCATACACCAACCTGAGCGACGCTATCACTGCCAGGAATTCGGGCTAGGAACCCTGTACCCCAAGGATCCGAGACGACATATCAGGAGAACTGGCCACGCGACAGGAGATGGAGATGCCCATGTTGCCTGATGCCATAGAGGCAGCTTGAGACACTGGTGTCTCTAGCTGCATAGCATAGTCGAGTGCTGCTGGAACAAGAAATGGAACTGGAACTTCATGGCACGATAGCCCTTGGCCTCGTCAAGGCAGAACAGTTTACCACAAACTCAAGAGCTTTGGCTCCGAGAAGACGACATATATCCTTCATTTCCGCACTGATCTCAGCACATTCGCTACCATAATCTCACTAAGTCCCAAATAATTAGCCGGATCACAAAGTCTTTCTAGCTCCTCACTCCCCAACCCAGCCTTCTTGATCTCCTCATCCTCCATCAACAGCTCTAGCAGCGACTTGTCCTCCACCTGCGCCCGCCGACACAGATCATACACCAGATCATGCGCATACTGCCGTCCGATCGTCTTTCCCAGCCCCATCATCACCGCCTCACTGACAATAGCCCCCTTCGACAACGCCAAATTGCGCCTCATGCCTTCTTCATCGACTTCCAGCCCTTGTACGAGATACAGCGTATGTTTGAGACACGCATGACTCAGAGCACAGATCTGCGGAAGCATTATCCACTCGATCTCCCAGGGTCCCGTGCTACGCTCGTGGTCGGCGACCATGGCTTCGACCATTCCGCTCGCCATGGAGCGCACACTCGACGCCATGGAGCAGATGTATGCGCTCGTGATGGGATTGCGTTTCTGTGGCATCGTGCTGCTGCTCCCGCGGTGCGCGACGTACGGTTCACGAGCCTCGCCGACTTCGAGCTGCATCATGAGCTTGAGATCGGTGGCGAATTTGGCGCAAGTGGCTGTGAGGAGAGCGAAGAAATTGGCTACCTCCGCGAAATTGTCCCGCTCAGTATGCCATGCGATCTCAGGGACTCCCAGACCCAGCTCTTCACATAGAAGCCTCTGACATCTCAACCCCAGTGGCAGCTCACCCCCATCTCCCCTGTCGACAGCATCATAACTCGTCTCCTCCGTAATCGTCGCCAGCGTCCCCGCCGCGCCCGAGAATTGCCCCACCAACACCCTTCCCTTCACCTCCCGCAACCTCTCCCCATGCCGTCGAAACGTAGCCACCAACCTCGCCATCTTGAACCCGAAACTCATCGGTACCGCCTGCTGCAGATTACTCCTCGCCGCCATCGGCGTGCTCCTATACCTCTCACACAACACCACGAGACCCTCCACGATTCCCTCCAATCCCTCTCCCACCAACCCCAAGGTATCCCGAAGCTGCAACACCGTAGCCGTATCCGTCACATCCTGTGTCGTCGCGCCCCAATGAATCCACTCGCCCAGTCCGGGCTCGACGGCATTGATCTTGGTGACGAGCTGCCGCACTACAGGAAGGACAGGATATCCGATGAGTTCCGTCTGTTTCCTCAGGTCGTCGAAATCCAGTTGGACTACTACTGGTGGTGATGAGGTGCAATGCTTGACGATCTCGTCGCAGGCTTTCTGCGGGATGATGCCGAGTCTGGCTTGGGCTCGGGCTAGCGCAGCTTCGAAGTCGAGGTAGTAGGCTGTTCGTTGGTTGTCTGACCAGATGGTGCGGATTTCGGGGGAGGAGAAGATATTGCTGAAGATCTGGGAGTCGATAATGTTTGTCATTGTGGTTGATGCTTAGGGAGTAAGTTTCAGAGTAACCAGCGTATTTCTGTCAGGAACAGTGGTATTGCTGCTTCGGCTTATTGTCCATCGTGCAGTGCCCTGAGTTTATGTAAGTACATATATGTATGTATATCATGAACAGTGACGTCTCGGACAAGCTCCACGGCAGCATTTCCCCACCTTGAACCCGGTATCGGCTGTCTGGCTGGTATCACGAGATATTTATGATCCTGCTCCATCGAGTTCGAGATGGGACTATAAGAGTGAAAAATAACTATTCATGACATCTCATTGATGTGTGCTTGCAAGATGAGACTTACGTAGAAGCTCGTCTCCTGGGGGCTTTCGGTACAATACATTCAGCCGCATTTCCAAAACACCGCTGCCCTCCAGATCTTTGTTTCTGCCCTCAAAACTGGCCACCGTGCATCAAACATCCTAACGTATCCTCTTTCGAAGGTTGTAGATCACCAGATCGTGATTTTCATGACAGCCCATGCTGCTCTTCCGATGGTCCTTCTTCGGCCGTATCGACATCCCGCATGGTTCGTGAACAGCGGTGCTGTAGCCAATGGATCCTTTTCCCCTCGCTGGAACTGTGCATGGCTCGCTGTGCCAGCGCATTGCGTATGTGTCAAGAGACCGCGAAGGGATTCTTTCATCTCCTGTTTAAAAATCTGGAAAGAGATTTTTGTGCCTGGTAAGAAAGTGTCAGCATTTGGATCACAACAAGAAAATTAGTCGTTAATGTTACTCACGGGTCCTCTCCCTGTTGCCCGTATGCCTCAGTCTCCTCAGGGTACTTGTCGAACAAACTTGCATCTCCAGCACCTCCGCGCACTGGTGGAACGTACGGCGCATCGATGTCCTTCTTCGCCAGTCTCTCCCAGGTGACCTCTGCAAACCATTGGTGCTGCATAACGTCCTTGCTACCTCCGTGTAGATTACCAAGTCGTTTAGTCAGATCGGCCGTGATCAGCTTCGACAGCAAATCCTGAGCGTCGGGATGGATATACGGCGGGTACTTCACCCTGCCTTTCAAGATGTTTTCGTAGATTTTTAGTGGCGATCCCGAGTCCCAGAATGGCGTAAAACCAGCCAACATTTCGAAGATCAGGATGCCCAGGCTCCACCTGCTTGATGTCAATAGCTGCATGAATATCACAAGTTTTGCATTCAACATACCAGTCAACACTCTTGTTGTAACCTTTGCTACTCACCACTTCTGGAGCGAGATAATCGGGAGTTCCGCACCTGTACATTCGATTTAGAATCAGTATATAAATTTCTCGCCCAACCGTACAACTTACAGTGTCCACGTGATATCGGGAACCTCCTTGGCGAATCCAAAGTCGGTGATTTTGATGTGTCCATGGCGATCCAAAAGCAAGTTCTCCGGTTTCAAATCTCTGTAGATGATGTTCATGCTGTGTAGGTAGTCCAGCGCAAGCGTGACCTCGGCAGCATAGAACTTGGCAACAGGATTGGGGAAGCGTTGGGACTTTCGCAGCAGGCTGAACAGCTCACCGCCTTCGATAAAGTCCATGACCATGTACAGGTTCTTCGCGTCTTGCCACGTGCCCCACAGCGTAATGAGGAAAGGATGCCTACACCTTTGCAGCATCTTGCGCTCGTCATTTGTGTGTTCCACCTGCTTCATTTTCACGACCTGCGCCTTCTTCAGCACCTTGACGGCGTAGAATCGCTGGTTATGTTTGCTCTGCACTAGGTGCACTCTTCCAAATGAGCCTGTGCCAAGCGTTCGCTGTATCGCGAAATCGGCCAACGTATACTTGCCCTTGGTCTCGCGTAGTGGATTCGTCTGAGGTTTGCTGGCGGGCGCATTGATGACTGGAACATCGCTGTGGGTAGAGTAGGCAGAATCATGCTGCGAGCCCGAGTAGCCTGGCTGATTCATGAGGTTTTGAATCGACGGCTGAACCTGGGCACCCATTGGTTCGTCGGGCTTGGTGGACGTAGGTGGTACTGATGCAGAGGATTGCTGAGGCGTGTCCGCAGAGTCGGGCTCGGCGTGAAGGTTGCTAGTCTTGGACAAGGTTGGGGTTATGGGCGACCCGCCCTTGTCCAGCGTCGGACTTGTCGGAGAGGTGACCTGGCTGTCGGCCCCGTGCGAATCCTTGGTGCGCTTCTTCTTGAGGAAGCCGAGCGACGGCATGGGGGAGGTACCTTTGCGCTTCCGGGGAACGCAGGGAGATGTGTCGGTGGAAGCCAATGTTCTGGCTGGGGCGTTGGCCGTCGTCCGGGGTGGAATGTCGCGTAGGGCGCTGGGGATGCCAGGAACGCGGGCGGCAGCGGTACCGTCCGCGACAATGAGCAGGCAAGCTCAGTTCTCACAGGAGACGATCGAAAGCAGGGAGTCAATGGGCAACTCTCACTCTCGAATCGCGGGTCTGCGTGAGCAGTAACGTGGTGCTGGGGGAAGAGTGCGGCTGCAATCGGGCGGGCTGGCTTGCTGTGACGCAAGCGATCCGCCGGCAAGCTGCTCCTCTATCAGATGTGTCCGTGCCGCACTGTTTGCGGGCGGTGCTGGCTGCTGCTGCTCTCTCTGAGAGGCTTTGTAGGAGGGCACACAATGGCTGCAGTAGTGTGAGCGTGTCTTAGGAGAGTTTCCGTGCAAGACAATGCGGGAGGGTAGTAGGTGAGAGGTGGAGCTGGCGGGCCACCGTTGCGACAAGCAGCAGCTGGTGATGCAGCAGCGTGATGCCGGGCAATGACAATGGCAATGCTCGCTGTCGCAGGCTCGACCGCGCAGATTGACGCTGGCTGGGCGCAGGATGCGATGTGCGAAACAAAGAGGAGGTTTGGCCAAGTTACGCAAACAGATGGCAGGAATGCGGTCTGATGCCGTTGCCCGCAAAGAGATAGTTGATCAGGTATGTAATATCGACGATGCCTGTGGACAGTTGCGTGAGTGCGAAAACACTACCAGCAAGCGCCAAGGAGGATAGAGCAGTGCGTCCGAGATGGTAGTAATACTGTACGCTTCACGGACGGTGAGGAGAAGGTGGGTAATAGGATGTCAGTGGTATTGAGGTGGAGCGAGCAGAAGGAGTGGTATAAAGGAATCACGACGCTTCCAATTCGTCACACAAAAGCAGCTCGACCAGAGCTCTCTCACGCCCACCACTCACCACTCACCACCTCCCACTCTCCTGCGGGGATATCGAACGGCCAACAACACTCGGCGGAGATACGTGCTGCCGATTGCTGCATGATGCACGTGCCGAAGTTGGCAGTCGGTGTATTTTTAGATTGAGCAGCAGTGAGTCGTTCATATATGTGGCTTCACCGCCCGCACATCTGAACCGAGAGATGCATCGACCGCCTGGTTGCGAACGGCGTCGGGGATGCCAATGCAGCAGCTTTCGCTGGGCGGGCTTACGGGACGATACTCTGCTATACAATGAGACCAAGGAATTTCCATTCCCGAGGACAAGTGTTCATCAGCATTGCGTGCGTGGTCTGTTGACTTTGCCTGCAAATGATATGTGGTCATCGCGAACGCAGTCCGTCATTAGCAAGAGCAGCATCAGACCTTTGGTCTTAACCACAACGCTGTGCCTGTACCTGATCACTAGTCCCGGCGCTCCTGAACATGCTAGGTCTGATTCAGCAGTGTAAGAGATCGACCGAGCTTCATCTGCATTCTTGGTATATGAAGGTTCGTGAACCTAGAAGACGATGGAGACATCGTTCTTCACTTGACTTGCACTCTCCTTGGGAGTCCGACAGACATTGGTGTTGATTCCGAAAATGCATTTTCCTTGCAGCCTATCCCGATTGATGAAATTCAGATGTACAGTATGTCGGTGGCAATTGTGCGCATTACTTCGACATGGTGTTTGTATCAATGGCATTGCTATCGACGTCTGACCCGGCCTCGGATCAATGTCAGGCGGTGGTGAAGGGTGATGCAAGACTTCCCCGGGGGAAAGAGGGGCGCTGCTGCACTTTGATCTGCGCGACTCCAGAGCTGCAGGGACATTGTTCCAGGACACTCGCCGCAGAGAGCTCCAGTCGATCGTCTCTCACTGGCTGATCTCAGTGCCGTCACAGTGTTCGCTCTTGCTGTCAAAGGCTGATGCATTGAGAAGAGTACCGACGACAGGGAGGCTCGAGCCCAAAAATTGTGTCTGATTGACTTTCCACGGCAGGCGCCGTCGCAGACCACGTGAACCTGGTCCATGCACCCAAGTTTCTTCCACGACCATCTTCTTACGCGGCTCCTTGTTTTCTTCTACTTCCGTCTCTAAGCTCCACTGGACGGCCTACAATGCGACTGTCTTGTCCTCCAGCTGAGCCTTTGCCAGAATCCTTGGTGTTGATCCAGAATTGAACAGCCACTCGACTTCCACGATCTTCGGCACTCATCATGGCGGACACTCCAGATTCCGGGCAGAAAAAGCGTGATACACGCGAGGCTCGAATCATAGATCGACATCTACCCGAGGGATACAGCGCAGAGCCGGATGCCGTTGAGTATGACGCCGTAGATATACCCGCCTCAGAGACGAACATATCAAAGTCGCCACCAGACTTTCCAGAATCATCTTTGAGGCTTCAAGGCGGTGACATGCACCGTGATATCTTCAAAATCAAAGCACGCGCCAATCTACCAAAGCGCTCGAATACTTTTTCAGCTGGACCTGGTCGGCCTCTGGTGTCATCTCGGGAACAGCCGCCGGTCGAGGATCAACTCCAACCTGGCGGATTGCGTCGACAGTACGTCCAGAGGCATGCGGTACGGAGGCGGCAGAGCACGTTCAGCACACCATACGCCAAGAACTTTGTCTCCTTTCTGGAGCTCTATGGGAGCTTCGCGGGTGAAGATCTCGAGGATACCGACTCCGACATCGACACCGACTCAGCTATCGAAGACGGTGTTCCAGAGACGAATGAGGAGAGACGACCACTGCTGGGAAGACGCAAAAGCTCTAGGCGAGCCAAACGAGAAGGAGAGGCTGGAACCACCAAGACTTTCTTCACTCTTCTCAAAGCATTCGTGGGAACCGGTATTATGTTTCTCCCAAAAGCTTTCCGCAACGGTGGTATTCTCTTCTCATCTATTGTACTCATTGCCGTCTCGATCATTACCACACTCTGCTTCAGGCTCCTCCTACAATGCCGAGGGAGGTACGGAGGTGGTGGTTATGGTGAGCTGGGTGATGCAATTTTCGGGCCACGCTTCAGATCACTCATACTGGCTTCCATAACACTGTCCCAGCTGGGTTTCGTATGCGCCGGTATCATCTTCACAGCGGAAAATCTTCTATCTTTCCTCAATGCGGTGGTACCTGTGCATCAGGAGCAACCTTTCGGCACCGCATCCTTGATTGCTATGCAATTCGTGGTCCTGATCCCGCTAGCGCTCATCCGCAATATCTCAAAGCTTGGACCTGCTGCATTGCTCGCAGACGTCTTCATTCTGATCGGTCTGATCTACATATGGTACTACGATGTTCGAAGTCTCGCGACTTACGGCAGGGCACCAAGCATGAACCTCTTCAATCCCTCAGCATTTACTCTTACTATTGGATCTGCCATCTTCACTTTTGAGGGAATTGGACTGATTCTTCCCATCCAGTCGTCAATGGCACAACCGGAAAAGTTCGAGTACTTGCTATATTTGGTCATGTTCATCATCACCTGCATCTTTACCTCCGTCGGAGCGCTATGTTATGCAACTTTTGGCGACGAGACCAAGATTCAGATTATTTCAAACTATCCCCAGGACAGCAAGCTAGTCAACGCCGTGCAGTTCCTCTACTGCATTGCTGTATTGGTGGGCGAGCCAGTCCAGCTGTTCCCTGCCGTCCGTATCATCGAGCAGAAACTCTTCGGCGACCGAGCTTCTGGCAAGAAGAGTAGCTCCATCAAATGGAAGAAGAATGCACTTCGCAGTGCGGCGATGATATTGTGCGGTGTAATTGCGATTTTGGGAGCGAGCGATCTCGACAAATTCGTCGCGCTGATTGGAGCTTTTGCGTGTGTGCCGCTGGTCTATATTTACCCTCCAGTCCTGCACCTCAGAGGCATCGCTGAGACCAGATGGGAGAAGATCTACGATATTGGTATGATCGCCCTCGGAGTGGTGGCTATGATCTATACTACTGGTATGACGTTGAAGCAGTGGATCGATGGAAGTCTGTAAATTTACATGTAATTCTTAGCCTGGTGTTGGACACGGACTCTGGAAGTGCATAGCAAAAAGTTAATCAGTGTTGGAGATGCATATGTCACGATCAATGAAAATCGACCACGACTCCCACAACTTCATCACACAAAAGGCATGGTAAAGAACCAATCGTATCACTTTTGCCAAACTATGCAACTCCATGTCGTCGAGTGGGAATGTCACGTGCTGTCAGCATGGCGCCTCAGGCACAGGCGTCTCGATGTCTCGTACATGCCACCTCGACGATCGTACATGCATCCTCATCCTTCCATTCCAACTTCAACTTCAACTTCACCTCACCATCACGAACATAGTTCATAATCGCCACCATGAGCTCCAAAGTCATCAGCATCACCTCGCAGCAGCACTTCAAATCCACGGTGTCGTCGTCAACCTACGTGATCGTGGACTTCTACGCGGACTGGTGTGGACCATGCAAGCAGATCAGCCCCATCTTCGAGCAACTCGCGGCGCAAGAGTCGAAGCCCGGACGCATGGTCTTCTGCAAAGTGAACGTGGATAACCAGAGGGAGGTGGCGTCTACATACGGTGTTTCGGCGTGAGTAGATATCCTGGGCGCAGTCATGGTTCAAGGAAAGGCGTAGTAGCTGACAATGGACGGATGCTTGTGTGTGTAGAATGCCCACTTTTCTTGTCCTGAAAGGCATCAAAGTCGTCGAGACGGTCCGCGGCGCAAACCCTTCTGCCCTCCGCTCTGCTATCCTCTCCGCTGCTGCTGACGCTGCTCGAGGACCTGTGAAGCAGAGCGCCTTGTTCTCAGGCAAGGGTCAGACTTTGGGATCGGAATCTGGTGCTCCCAGCAGAGCTGCGGCGGGAGCGAGTCTGCCTTCAATCAATTTTGGACAGCTTTTCTCGGCGCCTGGAGCTTTTGCGCAAGGCCGTGGTTTGCCGCAGACGATTGTTAGATTTCTGGGACTCTATATCTCGACGCTGTTCAGTTTTGATCCGATGCAAACGGCTCAGGAGAGTCCGTTCGCGGTGAAGAGTAGAGCGGGGAATGTGAGGACACGGTGAAAGAATTAGATAATACGATACGAGGCATGAACGGCGTTTATGGGGTGGTCGAGCATCGGCCGATGCGTTTGTTGGGATACCGGCCATGAGTGGACTCTGTGATGATCACGAGCAGAATAATCGCACAGTATTCAGTCGCTTACTGATATCCAGTGGGGCGATATACGGGTGTACTGCTTGTCACTTTTCGCGACCACGGCACCTGGTGCATTGGCTCGGTTGCGTGCTGTATGCGACGTGGTATGGCATGGTCCACAGGTCCAACACTGCAGCTTGGCTGCAGTGCTGCTCGGAACACGGTTCAGTCGTCGCGACGCGCTGAACCTCGAGCTACTGGAGACTACGTCTTGGGATACGGCTGAATCGTCAGGCATCATACGGTGGGAGTACGCATGATCGAGGAGGTCGCATGACAACGCGGCAGTGCTCTAAGCACATTGCTTGCTATTCCCAGCGATGAACTCATGGGCCATCAGGCCTGTACTGACTCCACTTCTTGGAGCGCAACCTGATCCATAATCCGTTGCCACCGACTGGCTTTCGTTCGTTGCAACCCAACTCTCCGACTTGGTATGTATGCTTTGAAAGACAAGAAGAATGCTACCGGTACCCGCCATCATCAGTACCGCATAGCAGTGTGGATCCACAAGCTCATCGTCTGGCCACTTTCTAAATTTACATCCTGGTTGTCGATCTTTCCGCTCCAGGCTTCTACCAAGACTTTTTCATGCTTGGAGAGTAGCTGTCTAGCAAGCACTATACATGCAATTTTACGAGGTTACAGTTACTCTTTCTATTTAGCCGCGAGGACGACCACGCTTTGGGCACTATTCTCCGTCCACTAGTCACGCCGCAGACGCCTGCCAAGCACTGCCGGCTCGCTCTAAAGCTGCCGAACGCCACATCCCGACGTCAAGGCCAAGAGAAACGATGAACTGTAGCAGCGTAGACATGCACAGAGGCCGTGATCTACCTCGTGTCTGCGGCCCGAAATTTGACGAGCCCTGACTCCCTGAGACAGCGGCTCTCGTGTTTGGCGTCATTGGGTGGACTTTTTTGGTCAGGGTCGTCGTGGTTGCATCGTAGTAGGCCTGTGCATGGCTATGGCGATGATGGCGAGGAGATATGCAAAGGAGGATATAAAGACGAGATGAATTCTCCAAACAGAACAACTCATTCACATCAATCACCATCAACTTCTTACAATACTACCATCACCAACACAGCACATCAACTTCTCACAATACCTCCGTCACCAACACAACAAATCACCTAACCCACACAATCCATCAAAGATGAAGACCACTTTCGCCGCCGCTGCCTTCGCAACCCTCGCCGCTGCCCTGCCAGCACCACAAACCAGCTCCACAGATGAGCCTCTCCGCTTCGGCGGTCTCTCCCTCCGCTCCGCCAGCCCAATCCACTTCGGTAACATCAACGCCAACGGCCAGGCCTTCTACATCGGCAAGAACGCTTCCACCTACTGCCCCGAAGACTCTGCGGCCAGCGATGCCTGCGCAACCGCCAACACCAACCAGACCATCTTCAGCTACCTGAACGGCGCCAGCTCTCTCTCCCTCTCCACCATCGTCCCCGGTGGCCAACAGGTCTACGTCACCGAGGGCGACGAGTCCATCGGCCAGCTCGCGGGCCAATTGAAATTCACACCCGCACACAGCGCCGCGACGTCCGGTCCGGCTCTGTACGACGGGTTTGAGATTGTCTACGATGCGCAGTTGCAGTTCGAGGGCAAGGATTGGTTCGCTTGTCCCGTGGATGATTTCAATTCGGGTTATGGCATCTGGGCTGAGAGCCGGGTGGTCGGCGAGAATGCTGGTGCCGAGTGCCTTGGTTTCACGTGGAGGGTTGTGCAGGTTGGGGACGAGACAGCTTCGGCTTGGCAATATACCAAGTAAGCGATGAGTTTGATGAGAGGAATGGGATCTAATGACGACGGATTGGTGGGGTATGGTTGTACAGTGTCAATTGGAAGCTTCTTGCATAGCGATGGGGAAGGATTCGCGTTTTGGGGGAATTGCGGGTCATTTATGATCTGTAAACATTTTGATTTCATGTCATTGATTTTTTTGGAAAGCATCAAATCATCAAAACTCGAATCACATGCTCCATGTTCACATGCATCCAGTAATCGTCCACTTCAGTCGATTTTATCTTCGAGATAACTCCTCGCCTGCGGCATCCACAGTTGGACCTCATCTACTCCATTCTGCTCTTCCTCTTCCGCATCCTCATTCCCCTCCTCCACCACGGATCTCCTACGTTGTTGCCCAGCTTTGTTCGCAGCCAATCTCCGCGCGACTTCGTTCGCTTCATTGAGCGTCACGAGCCTTCGCTTGGCGTTGAGCTTGGCCCGAGTCTCCCGCAAGAGATCCCAGACTTTCTCGCGGTCATTCCGAGAATCCTCTGGTTGGCTGCGATCACCAAGAACGAAGTGTTTAGGATTGCGAGAGATGAGATTGACGCTCCAGTGCTCAGACACCCCAGTCACTCGCGCGCGGTAGCCCTCGAAGTTGTGGTTTCCTGGAAGCGGAGGAGGATTGGAACACATTTGGGCAATGGCGGCATCCTCTGCCATTTCGAATGGCGTGCGGCCAGTGGCGTTCTCTCGCAGCAGAAGGCTGGGGTCGTGCTCGAGCATCACTTTGGAGAGCTCGAAATTGTTCTCACGAACGGTGACGTGCAGTGGTGTGTGGCCTTCGCCATTGATTACGTTGAGCTCTTCGCCGCCGCTGTACTTGAGTATAAGCCGTAGAACCTCCACAGAATGCTTTCTGTATACATTATTGACTCCAGCCGCCTGTCGCACCCATTGAGCGAGCGGGGTTATGGCCCCGGGTTCAACAGAGGACCGCTCAATGAAGAAGTCCGAGACTAGACGTTTGTCAATGAGCTCAATCATGCGAGGAAGTGTCTCGAGTTTCTTCTTGCTGCTGACCGGACGGCGCAGCAGGCTGTGGACAATATTATTGCCGCGTCTGTCACGAGCCGTTTGGTCGGCGCCAGCATCGATCAGGATCTTCGCTGCCTCCTCGCGGTAGTGCCAGAATGCAATCTGCAAAGGTGAAATACCCTCCTGGCTCTTCGCGTTAAGAGCTTCTGGCATTGCTTTCAGCAAATAGCGCAACAAGGGAATGGTCTCCGGGATCGGTCTGCCCAAGAGGCAGCATGAGATCGCAAGGTTCGATCTCGTGCTGAGGAATTTCGAGACCATGCCCTCGAATCCGCCCTTGGCTTCTGAAAGAGACTTGATACGCTTGTCATCCTTGTAGGTTGCAGCGAATTCCTTGTAGCACCTCAATGGTGCGTCGCTGAGGAACCACTCCACGGACTCCAGCGATTGATGATGAGCGGCCTCTAGCAGTCCAGGACGATGATTTTCAACGACAGTATAGTTCACCATTCCACGTCCGGCATCGGCCCAGTCCTTGCGCTTCTTGCCATACACCGACAGACCTTGGTAGTACACTGGCTTCTCCTTGATCTCTACGCCAGCACTCTTGATGAGTTGATTGAGAGGAATGCCTGCGCCAGTCCGCTTGATGATCTCGGCAAGAAGATGAGGTCTGTCGAGCTTGATTGCCTCTAGGTAGTCGTTGTCGCCAATATTGAAATACCGAACTGCATCCTCGTCATCAGAACGGATATCTGCTCGAACCGCATCTCCTCCAAGATCAAGAAGATAGACAAGAAGGTCCTGGTCGTCATTGTGCAGCGCAAATTGGATCAGGTTATTCGGCGAGCCCATTGATGCTCGCTTCTCGTCGGAGAGATGGTTGCTGGAGGCTTTGATTGATCCAGTGTTTGTTCTCTTGCCCGCCATGGTATGCTGACGGCGAGGTCCAAAGTAGCTGAAGCCACCTTTGCTCTGCGGCGATGAGCGCAGAGGTCCACCCATAAAGTCAGCCACTGGATATTGTGAACTCAACATTGTGATTGCCTTTGTGCGACTCTTGACCTGTGTAGAGACCTCTCCGATATTCTCAATGGTAAATTCATCATCCACGATCTCTGTGTAAAGAGGGACCTCGTCCTCGTTCCCAGAATTGGAATCGTCGTCGTCATCATCGCCACCTCCATTAAGTCCGTACCGCATCTGCTGGGCAGCATCCGGTGGGGCGTACTGAGCTCTGGCTATTTCCATAATCGCCGTGGCAAGCTCGAACTGGCTCTGAAGGATAGCAATGGCGAAGGGTGTGAGGTTGTGTTGGTCTGGGACCGACACCGTGAGAGGTGGTTGGTCGTCACCGTCTATGTTCTTCCATGGCGTCAACGTCATTTTCTTCACAGTTTGTAAGTCTCCCTTCCACGCGGCTTCGAATAGTTCCAGATATCGCTCTCGTGCTTCGTCTGTCAAGGTCCCGAGTCGAAATAGGAACTCTACCTCGAATGGTTTCGGTTTTGGTGGCTCGTATCGATGGTGTCTGTATGAGTGACTCTCATCCGGGTCCTTGATATCAGGATAAAGCTCCTTGAAAGTCTTTGCGTCGCGCTTGATCAAGCTGGATTCCAGCTGTTCAAATCGCCGAATCATGTCCTGGATTGCCGCTGCCTTCTCGTCGGTGCCAGCCACGGTCTCCTTGGATGCTTCACTCTTCTGCTCGAATGCTTTCTTCTCCCGCTTGTATTGGTCTTTGGCCGCTCGAAGTTGCTTCTTCGCAGACCACATCGCATACGACCCATCTCGGAAGTCGGAAATGTAGTGTGCATCATCTTTGATAGGAATGGGCGGATCGTCGTCAGTGTTCGATGCATTCGGACTCCACCCACGAAGTTCCTTGAGCTTGCCTTTCACTTCATCAAGGACACTGCTACCACGATTGTAATTTCGCCAATACTCATCGTACACAGCGCTCCAGCCATTCGTGGTAAGCGTGTTGGCATTTGCGCCATGCTCTTCAAGCAGTCTATTGGCCAGCTCTGGAAGCTCACATCTCACGGCAGAGATGAGAGGCTGCTCTACGGTTTTGTCGAATTGCTGTCTGTTGTGCTTGGAATCGTTGAGACTGCTGTAATGTTCCGCTTTCCTGGACTTGGCATAGGCATCAAAGTGAATCTCTGGCTTTGCTCCATTCGTTAGGAGATAGAAAGCCGTCAAGCTGTCTTTGGCTTTGATGGCTGTCATCAAAGGCGATGATACTTCGGGCTGCCATTTATACCCACGTAAAGCAAGGTGATTGATGCTACGTGAGACTCCCGTCTTATCGTTGTCGGTAAGTAATTCGAGCATCTCTGGTCGATCGGCGATGCAGTATTGCAAAGTCGTGTTCTCGTCCACATCAGCCTGCGCTGTCGACGCGCCCAGCTGAAGAAGCAGCCGTGTCATCTCCTGCGCTTTGTCGATTGGTAGCTGGAGAGCAAGGACCAGTGTGAGAATCGCCGCCCGCGCTGACTTGTCGTAGTCGTTATACAGCTTGATCGGCAACAACACATCCGCACCAAATTCTTGAACCATGATCTTGACCACTGCAACGTGACCGTTAAGAATGGCAAGGTGGAGAGGTGATACCGCCGTGTCCCAGGCAAGTACATTGACATCGTATACATCAGGTTCGTCTTCGTCCTCTTGACCATCGAGTACTTTGTCATCGGCTTCTGGTGCCGGCGATCTAATGTTCACCATGGAGTTCTCGGTTGTGGAGTCGATGTCTTCATCTTCATCAGCATCATCCACCATGTCGACATCGGAAGCTTCTTCCTCCGACTCTGAGTCATCTGTGCCGTCCAGTCTTGCGTCCTTCATAGCAACGTCCAGGAGTGTGTCGTCTTTCCCCTTGGCTGCCGCACGTGCTGCACGTCTGGCATCGACTCTCTCCTGTTCCTCTTCATTGTTGGCTTCGCTCTTGCGAAGCAGGGCGGCGACAATCTCTACGTCACCTCGCACGGCAGCCAGATGCAGAGCTGTCTTGCCGTCAACGAGGCGAGCAACGAGGCGAGAGCCATGGTCGATAAGCAATTGCACAATTTCTGGGGTAGCATTCGCTGCAGCAAGGTGAAGCGGCGTTCTTCCAGTGTAGTCCCTGGTATTGGGGTTGTTGCCATCTTGTTCCAGCCAAGATCGGACAAATTCGGTATCATTATCGACGATAGCTTTGCACAGCATCTCAGTGTTGCCGACGTAAGCCATCTCTGTCCAATCATCAGCATTCAAAGGATTGAAGGATCCGATGGTCTGCCGCCCTGGGTCATCTTTGATGAATGTAATGTTTCCGGAAATGTACACCTTTGCCTCTTCTTCGGCAACCTCCTCCTCCTCGACAGTCGTAGGCTTTGGGCAGTAGCCACAACAGTCGTGGAAGACATCCTGAGCTCGGCCGAAAAAGGCTGGATGGCGATGCAGATTGACTTCTCTATCCTTTGGCTTGTTCCATTCAGCATTGAGAAGCAGGTCTTTGGTGTAGAGGAGTTTCTCGATCTTCTTGGAGTGGAATTGTGGCCCGTACGGAATCGTGAATGTGTGATAGTCGGAGACGTCGTCAGCATCTACCCACTCAGCAACCTCGTCTTCATAGTCATTCTTGATGTTTCCTCGAATTTGGCGGCGTCTCATCCTCCATCGATCGACAGCAGGACGTCCACGCTCTGCGCGGCGCTGATCGAGATATGCATCGCGATCACGGCTTTTAGGTAGCTTTTCCAGAATGAGCAAACGAGCCAGACCTTCTGTACGACCAAATGATCGTTCAAAGATTGTCGGATCAACACGAGAGCGGTCAAGATTTGGCCAGTATACCTCGAAGCCTCTGTGAGCGTATTTGGACAGTCTGTTCTCGTACGACGGGGAACGGCGAGTAAGGTCGATAGTGTTGGTTTGTGTCATATATGCAGCCAGCGCTCGAGGACTGGCGTAGACTTGCTTTCCATCATAAGCAGCACAGCTGCAGTCGACGTCGAAGCCTGTCAAGATCTCGCTGATCGACTTGTAGATACGGAGGACAATCTGGACGTGGCGTGTTGGATACTGACTGGCGATTGTGATGGCATTCTTCGTGCGGATGGTAGTGGACTCGACCAAGATAGCGTCACGGATGTTCTGTTCGATCTGCTTGATCTTCTCGATAGCTTGCTCTTCCGTGAGGCCATAGATGAAGAGATCCACATCGGAAGCAGGAGCGAGCTGTTCATGATAATACTCTCGAAGAGCCCGCTTCGATGCACCATGCTTGCCAGAAACAGCCAGAAGTGAGGTGACGACCGCGGAACCAGCAACGACAACATTTGACCAATCCAGATCAGCAAGCGAAGACTCGGAAAAGACGTTGAAGTTAGTACGGAAATCTTTGAGCGACTGGACGATAGCAGGAGAGCCATTGGTTTTCCTCTGCTTGCCTTTCAGGGGCATAATGAAGCATTCTTTCTGTTTCTCGGACTCATTCGCAAGGTCTCGAGCACGAATGGTAGCGTTGTTCTCGAAGCCATTGAAGACTGGAATGATATTTGGCGTTTGGGCAGCTGTGTGGTCTGGTCGCTGAGCAAATACCTTTCGCATTTCGCTGTCGTATTGTCTGTACGGCTCGACCAAGTCGCGCATTGGCTTTTCTGGGTTGTCCGCAACATACTTGAGGAACTCGTCATGATTGGCTGGGAGACTTGGAATGTTGATCTCCATGGCTTCATTTGGTGCAGCCATGCTGGGGGTTGGAAGCTCGTTAGCAGTTGTTTGAACGTGATGGCGGTGTGTCAAAGTATCTGCTGGATTAGTGGACGTTGTAAGCGTGAAAGGGACACAATGCTGCTTTTCAAAACAGCAGAACGAATTGAGACTACAGCCATCTTAAGTAGCATGTTCAACTCGGCATTCACCCGAGCACATTTAGACAGCAGTCGCCAAGTTCCAATCGATGTGTCGCGTGAGTGGATTCTGCCTGGACCGAAGGAGCGCCACTAAGGCAGCCAGTGGCGGAGTGCACGTGCCATACGAGACCACAGTGAAGAAGGCACGACCACCAGTGAACAAGTCAGTGCGATGTCTGGTACATGAATCCAGTGATGCGACTGTCATGAGCGTGATGTTCCTTCCCCAATCTAATGGTGCTCAGAAGGAAGAAAGAGCGCAGGCGAGTGCTGGGAAGTCACGACCTCCGCTAGACCAGTAGTGCGATGTGCTGGTCCGTGCACCAAGCACCTCATATCTCGACCAGGACACTGCTTTCTGTGCTCTGGATGCGCATCATACCAAAACAATTGCTGCACGAGCTCCTCGAATTCTCCGACAGCCGCTTCAGGCATCCTGCACAGTTATGCCAAACGCAATCAATCGGGGAATATGATATTGATTGGCCAGTCCTGCAATATATATCTTGTGTAAGGATGTGAACACAGGTATTTCCGAACGAGCCGAAGGCACTGATTCAAGTGCTTTTCCTGAGTGTACCGGTCTTGCTTATGCACAGATCAACTTTGTATGCTAGCCAGAAATGCAGCCTCTCTCGTTCCTCGCACAACCCTTGCAGGTCTTCTCATCTGCACCTTGCAGTGCACACATGTTAAAGCCTCGTTGAAGCCAATCCTGAAGAATCATGATCCCCCACATTGCTTACAAGCACGCCAAGTCTATACAAAAAGGTCATCTCACTGAGCTCGAGGTATGTCGCTGCCGAGAGACTTCATCCTGTGGCGACAGTCGCGGCCACATGAGGCCGCAAGAGCGGCGAAAGCTCGGAACCCTAGGTCAGACTTGTGCATTGGAAAACGTACGAGATGCCGCGCACTTGGCGCTGGTATGGTGATAAAAGGTTGTTCTGCAAGAGATGAATAGGCGTTGGGCCATACCATTAGAGAAACCGAGATGAGAAGCCTTCGGACTGGTCTTGTGTATCACCTTCACAAGACACCATGAAACGCCACAGCTCCTTATACCGCACGCTCCCTCACGCATATCGTCTCTCATAATTTCATGCCATCTCTTCTTCACGCCCCATCACCCCAAATGCCCACAACGCCCATGGCGAAGCCAACACCTGCAACACCCGTCCTCACAAACTCCAACCACTGCTGATCCCTCGCTCTCTTCTCGACCTGCTCGCCATTGACATCGCCAACCTCATCAATGCTCACATTCTGCTTCGCACTCTTGTCCATCAAGAGATTCAGTCCTCCGCTCGCAGTCGCAACAAGTCCAGTCCACAGAAGATAGGGGTGTCGGATTCGTGGTGGCGATAGGTAGAAGGCAAGGAACAGGCTGGCTGCGGATAAGGTGGAGAGCGTGCGAACGTGGAGAGTCGCCAATCGCGTGGTCTGGCTGAGAGTGTATGCTGCCGGCTTCGCTGATGGGAGTGTGAGGAGTGAAGGGAGGGATTGGGTGGAGAGGGTGTAGGAGACGCCCTGGGAGAAGTATCAGTCTGGTCTGAGGTCGAGCGGGAGTGGTGGGAAGCGTACTGTTAGTAGGCCCAAGCTGATCGTGCCGACGAACTTGAAGAGCGCCACGGCGGACGGCATGTTGGATGTTGTAATGGTCAGGTCGAATGCAGATGATATGTGCAGGAAAGCCACGTTTGTTGATACCTCGAGGCTCCAATAAGGTGTGATGATGTTGTCTGGGTCTACGAAGATACGAAGTACTAAGCTATGTACTCCACCGTCACTGATGCTCAAGTCCGAGATTATGCCGCGTGGAGAGCTACTAAGCATCATGACTCGTGGGGCAGCTCGCGTCTATGTAGTAGTGTAATGACACTATCCTCGGCAACCAACCTCACCACTGCCGCAAGCCAACAAACTGTTCATTGAACATCCGCATGAGGCAGGATTACGAGGGCTTTCTTACCACATATATGTAAGTCTACAGCTCTCTTCCTTCTGTTCTACCACTTTTCTATATCCTCGGGTATTTCTCGTCAGACGGCGAAAGCGGCTCTTCTCCGACTGGGACATCTCGTACGGCCGTACTTCATTCATCCATCTATAACATCAGCTTCAGTACCCTCCTCAACTTCATTAGACTCAACATAGCCGTTCTCGCCGACTCATAACTTCTACTCTCCACAATTATGCCCGTCCCACGCGAAGACTTCCTCAGCGACGTCTGGAAAGACGGCATCTTCACCAATAAAGTCCTCTTCTGCACCGGCGGTGCAGGCACAATCTGCTCTATCCAAGTTCGCGCTTTCGTCGCCCTCGGCGGAAATGCCTACATCATCGGTCGTAATGTCGAGAAGACCAAGCGCATGGCAAAGGACCTGGAGACCGCACGCCCGGATTCCAAGGTCATTGGACAAGGAAATGTAGATGTACGTAATGCTCCAGCATTGAAAGAGGCTGCGGACAGATGTGCGAGAGAGTTGGGCGGCATAGACTTTGCGATCGCGGGAGCTGCGGGGAACTTTTTGGCGCCGATGAGCCAGTTGAGCCCGAATGCTTTCAGGACGGTGATGGAGATTGATACGCTGGGTTCCTATCACACTGCCAAGGCAGTATTGCCTTACTTGATGGAGAGTGCGAGGAAGTACCCGAATACGGGCAAGAGAATGCCGAATGGCTCCGGAGGACGCATGATCTTTATTTCGGCTTCCTTCCATTTCAAGGGTTTCCCGCTACAGGCACATGTCATGGCTGCGAAGGCGGCTGTTGATCAGATCAGCAACAGTGTAGCGATTGAGTATGGACCGTATGGCATCACCAGCAACGTCATCACCCCTGGTCCTATTGCGAACACAGAGGGCATGGAGAGACTAGCCAAGATCGATGAGGAGTCTGCGAAAGAGTCTAAGAAGACTGTCCCTGTTGGAAGATGGGGCGAGGTTAAGGAGATTGCAGATGCGACGATCTATCTGTTCTCGGAAGCTGGCAGCTTTGTGAATGGAAACATCTTGGTGGTGGATGGTGGGCAGTGGAGGGTCTCTGGTGCGAGTGAGAATAAGGCGTGGAAGTATCCAGATTTCCTCTTGTCGGGTGACCAAGTCGACGGTGTCAAGAGTGGCAGACGGACCGAGGGATCGAAGCTATGATTGATGGGTTCGCGGGCGTTCGGTATTGAATTTCTGTGACGCATAGAATGGGTTGTCGTCAAATGAGATGCACGTACGTCTCGATCTCCTACTGAGCTGAGCATCATTTTCACATGCCAAATACCTGCAGGGTCCCGCAGTTCAACCGGAGCTAGTACTGAACAGTAATTATTTCTCGCCTTCTCAGTCGTCCAAGGACCAACCCATGCGCTCTCACGCACAACGACATCGAATTTTGGACTGCCACCGAAAAAAGGCACTCCAACACCCCAGCATGGCCGCCAGAGACAAAGACGCTCTTCCCAGCGTCGAGAGTGACGACCACTCGATGTGAATCTATGCGTGCGTGCTGAAAATCATGCCATGGCTAATACACTTAGCGACGACCATCTCGACGTCGCCATCCGTATCGTGGTAGGCGGTGATCAAGGTCAGACGTTCGACATTCATCGAGGACTCCTCAACTTCTATTCGGGCTACTTCCGCGCAGCTATTCGCAACATCGAAGACGGTAACTTCTCAGAGGCGGCTAAGGGCGTGATCGAGTTGCCTGACGAAGACCCGTATATGTTCAAGCTGTTCAAGCGCTGGCTCTACGCCCCAAAGCACAGCCTTACTGCGAAAACGGCGGACTACGACTCCATGTTCTTGCCTACGGAGGACATCTGCAAGCTGTGGTGCTTCGGTGAGAGACGCATCATCCCGCTTCTACAAAATCGTGCGGTGGACCTTCTCATATCGCAGTTCGTTTCGGGCGAAGATGTTCTTCCGGAGGTTATCCAGTGTGCGTACGAAGGGTCACCTGCCAATTCACACCTACGTCGAATTCTCGTATATGGGTCTGCGGATATCCGCAACATATATTGCTTTGGCTGAAAGTAGATTTTGACAGTGCGTCAAAGGAGCCATGGTTCATTGAATGGTCCGTTGACTTGGTCATCGAGCGCATCACTCATTATCCACTTCAAGCCCGTGATATGGAGACCTGGAACAGATGCGCCTACCACGTTCACGAGCCTGGCGTGGAGTGCGTCGAGAAGCGATGGCGAGGCTACTAGAAAGGGGCGATAGAAAGGGGCGATTGACAATCACCAGCCAGGGGGAGAGCCACAACTGAAAGGTTATAGAAACCACATCATGGTATGGGAAATCAGCGGAGGACAGGTGTGCTTTCACATAACGCGACACTCGGCAACGAGGCGAGGCATGATACAAGTACGATCTCAGAGGTAGCGACGTCCAAAACCGTTAGTAGCAATACAGCAGTCCATTGCAAGCTGCCATGATACTGAGACTAGCTTCCCAAAATTGCCTGCTCCCATCACTTCCTGGTCATCAGAATCCTAAACCTAACTCTCCACCCTCGCCATCATTCATTTAGGCTTACCGCCAGACATGCCCGAGCCTCCCTTGATCGGCTTCGAAGGTGCGTGTGGGCCATAAGATCCGCCAGTATTGCCCGAGAAGCTCCCATCGTCCTGCTTAGGAGGCATCTTTGGTATATGCGTGCTTTTCGTCTTTGTTTCTTGGAAGTAGATCGTTTGGTGAGCTCTTGCGTATTTTTTCCTGAGTACTGCTTATGTTGTGTCGAGTGGTGTCTTTGCTTTGATATCTGTCTTGGTAGAAAGAGAGAAGAAGAATGGCTGGAAGGAGAAAGGCAAGGGCTTTTTAAGTCTGACGATGTTGGAGGGCTATCATGTTCACTGTCGCTACCTGAAGGCTTGAATACAGTCATGCGCAGAGGTGGGCATAGTGACGCAGACGGGAAGCAAGGGCCCAATTGTGAAGAGAATAGGAGGCAAAGAGGCGGACGTTACCGCAAGTGTAAATTGACAGTCGCTCAACCTGATTCCTAGCGGTGTAAGCAGCAATCAGCTTTATCGGGTTGTGAAGCTACGACTGAACAAAGGATAAGTAGGCTAGCAGCGACTGTCACCTGCTATTACGCTTGCAAAGGCGACGGCGTTTGCTTCCGATATGTGTTGCGCAAAGTCTTCTAGGAGCACAACAGCAATTGGGCCTGCTTGACAATGTCGTCTGTTTGCTGCTTGTCCTTCGGTGGCTTCCCGTTCTCGACTGCCTGCCCGATGCTTGCGGAGTTCTCGATTTGTGCTGTGTCTTGGTCGTGCGCTGACTCGCCGCTGGCTTACAAAGGTGTGTCGCTCGCATCTATCTGCTTGGCATTCGTCTGCTGACCGTGCAAGGGGTTTTCTCTCAACCAGACAATCCCTTCAGCATCCTCATTCGGTTCGTCTGGTGGAAGATGAAGAGGACGCTTTGCCGCTCGCTCCCAGTACATGAGACTTCTCTCGCCAACTCCTTCTGCGTTCTGTTCGAGCGCTGCCAAGAATTTCTGGGCCACAGCTCCAAGATCTAGAATGCGCAGACATCTCGAAGGTTGGTCAGCGCTACGACTTATAAGGGAAGTGCTTCAAGACTTGCCTGATGATTCTTGTAATGCGCAGATGATTATGGTTCATACGCATGAGCCATGTCCGCTCTGCCAATTTTCGGAAGTGCTGCTTGGGCGTTATACTCGGGTCTGCCTCGTCGCCCGAGACATCAAAAGCGTAGAAATCAGCCATTCGTCGAAAGGCTGTAAAGAGGTTCTTGCGCAAGGATTCGTCGGTGGCGAAGGCATTCCGAGCGGCCTCGTCTATGACTGGTGCTGCGTAGTTGAACGGCGATGGCTCTGGCAGTGGGAAGAGAATCTGAATGTAGTCGTGATGATACTCGAGTTCAGAGTCTGTGAAATTGAGGATATCGTCCAGTCTGCGGAGTTCCATGTCGGGAGCTGCTTCTTCGCTATAAAAGCGGACAATAAAGGGGCGAGTGATAGGCGCATTCTGTCCGCCGCCAATGCTGCTCATTGTCACGGCCGCCATGGTTGAGTATTCCTGCTGGCAGGAGGATAGACGATGTACTGGCGAAGTATGTCGCGATCCGTATTGCAATCTCGACGGTCGCAATGAATCGTGGAAGGAAAGGTTGTGGTATTGGAAACGTCGAGTGCCTTGGAGCCTGGAAGCTGACAGGCGATAGAAGCACATAGACCCAATCGCACGGAAGAGGAGATGTCAAGCAGACATACTCGTCCACTAGCAAGATGGACTATTAGTGAAACTCACCTACCTGGTAGATTTGCATGTGACGTACATGTCGAAGATCGGCTACTTCTGGTACACTTCACACATTTCACAGTCGGGCGTCGCAGACTGTACTCTAGACGCTGTTGACGGCTATGTTAAGCACCGAATGCACGAATGACGGATTAGGCGTGCGAAGTATGGGCTGGAAGTGTTTGATAGATGCTCCCTCATTACTCCAGGGCTCCTACTGCAGCGAGGCTCAAGCGTGACTACGTCAGCACGCGCTAGGCTGGACTAGCTGGAGCTCTTGACGATGCATGAGGCAGCATCCGCCGCTGCATCTAGACACCTCAGTCCTCACGCATACAACACATCTAGGCTTGCCTACACTGCTTCATCAGCTTCACTACCCTATCCAAACACTGCTGTGTATGCGACTATAGCACTGCCGCCACGACGTCGTTATAAGCAGCGCCTCCACCTCGGCCTAGGCACAGCGCAACGACTCCGGCAGGATGTGGGACGACGAGGACAACAACCCATACGGCTCCTTCCATCGCCGCGATTCGGAGACGTCTGATATACAGTCTCCCATTGACCGTCCGTGGCTCTCTGTGCCCTGTCAAATTCTTTTGTGCTAACCCTTTTGCTTGCTATCCAGGCTACAATCGTCCGTCGACCCCACCCTCGGGCAATTCCTCACCTGAACAGACTCCACAGTTTTTGTCTCGACCCGTAGACCTTAGCGATGAAGATCTCAACGAGAGTAGCCACCAGGATCGAAAGCTACCGCGCAAGGAAGGTGGGTACGACAGCAGGATAGAGCAGATCCTCTACGAGCATCCCGAATTGGACATCCAGATCGTATATGCTGGCAAGAACACTGAAGGCGGAGGTGGCTTCATTACATACACAATTCGTACCGGAGATGTCGAAGTACGGCGGCGGTATTCTGAGTTCGCTTCGCTGCGCCAGACGCTGGTCAACTTACACCCGACACTCATAATACCACCTATTCCGGAGAAGCACAGCATCGCAGACTACGCGGCCAAACCGACTAAGGCAAGAGAGGATGTGGGGATCATTGAGCTTCGACAACGTATGCTCGCGACATTCCTGAATCGATGTAGACGCATGAAAGAAGTACGTGAGGATGGAGTGTGGTGGCGGTTCCTTGATCCCAACGTCAGCTGGAACGAGGTATTGCACTCCCATCCTGCTTCCAGCATTCCGAAGAACAACCTCAAGGCACCACCGCTCGATCCCGCAAATCCGACTCAGGCACATTCTTACCTCCCAGTACCTTCGCAAAGCGCAAAGCTACGTTCAGGATCTGGTTCATCTGCATCTGGAACGCCCACGTCACCACCCAGCGCTCAGACCTTACCATCTGCCGCATCGCACACTACACCACAGGTTCAGTTTGTGAGATTCCCGCCCCTCTCGCAGCAGCTGAGTGAGGGCGACCTCGATCCGTACTTCTCAAGCTTTGAGAACAGCTCCAAGGAACTAGAAACGCTTCTGACTGGATCCATGGAAAAGGTGAATGCCCGTCTGTTGCGGCACCTGTACAGTCTCGGAGATGACCTTATGGATCTCGGAGCAAGATACAATGCTTTCTCGCTGTCAGAGCAGTCGACGAGTGTCGCTCATGCAATCGAAAAAGCCGGCCAAGCGTGCGACTTCACGTACATGGAATCTAGGGATTTATCATCGAACCTGAGTTCCGGATTTGCTGAGCCTATGAGAGAAAGCGCACAGTTTGCGAGCGTTGTGCGGAGTGTATTGAAATATCGAGTGCTCAAGCGAGTACAAGAGGAGATGACTCGGGACGAATTGGAAAAGAAGAAGACGTCTCTCGAGCAGCTGGAGCGCAGTGAGATGGAAGCGAAGCGCATCGAACAATATATGACGTCTTCGGGGATCAATAGCGCGCAGTATACGCCCAAGAGGAGTGTCAGCAGCGGCAGCAACCGGAACAGGCCGATGATCAGCGATGGAGATAATGCCTCTGTTGACAGCGACTTCCCCCCTAATGCTGATCAGCCACCAAGCGCGGAGCAAGGCGGATCGAATGACCAAGCATATGCGAGTCCACCGAATTCGCCGCCGAACGGTAGCCACCGCAGAGGACCGAGCGGTGTCATGAAGAAAGTCTTTGGTGGTTTGACGCATGCTATTCAGGGTGTGACCGATCAGGACCCCGAACGTGCACGAAGAGACGCGCTTGGAAAGACCAAGGAGAGCCTTGTGCAGCTCGAGCAGGCTCTAGAAGTGTCGCAGAAGGATGTCAAGGATGCAAGTCAAGGCGTACTACAGGATCTTCGTCGATTCCAAGGGCAAAAGGAAGACGATCTTCGGATGTACATGGTAAGCTCACACAAATCTCTTAGGTTCCATACGCAGCTGACCTTGAATTAGCTCAACTTCGCGAAAGCTCATGTTCAGTGGTCGAAGCGGAGTGTGGAAGAATGGGAGAAGGCGAAGGAGGAGATCAACAAGATCGAGATTCGGTAATAGAATCTCATAATTTGGTGGAAACTATGCAGGTCATATGCATACACCACACGATCGCTGCATTCCTGTATATGAAAGCACTAGTAATGATATCCACTGGATTGGACACTCAATGACAATTCTCAACTGTCCTAATAACGCTGTCCCTGTGTCGGCGTGGATCTGTCACGACGCCTGAGCGCGGTGGTTCACTCGTGATTTCTGCGCTTCGCCTCCTTTGTCTGCCATTCTGCAGATCTTCACGCCTTCAATCAGCTTCGGCACTCCTACTGAACCAGAAGTCAATGGTGGCTCGGTATCACAAGCTGGCTTATCTTCCACATCTTCATCCCAAGCCAGCCATGCCCACTCGGCTTGCCACTTTCAATGCCATGTCTGCATTCCTTCCTTCCTTTCATCCATAACTCTAAAGGCCTCATCACTCCGGCGCTTTCGTCTTCAACTGCACCCCATGCCACTTCTTGATCTCCTCTCCCAAAATCTTATTCACCATGCGATGCTGTTTCATCACGCTCAAGCCTCGAAATTGCTCGCTGACGATGTCGATGCCGTACATGGAGCCGCAGCCGCCGGAGATGTCTTGGACTTCCAGTTTCGTGGGCGACAGGGAGTCTTTGATCATCTCGAAGACTTTGCGCTCGTTGGCGTCGAGGTAGGAGGGTGGTTCGAGTGTGGAGGTTGTGGAGTAGGGTGTTATTCTTCTGAAGGTTGAGGTTGGGTGGGCGAGGGCTGGTCGCGTCGTGATGGGTCTGAAGAGGCGAGGGAGGAGGCGAATTGATGCCATTGTGTAGGATTGGATGTATCAACTGTCAGCGCGAGATATCTCGATGTTGTTGTTGATGCCCGAATGCCAAAGATCGAATGTTCAAATGTCGTTGATTCCCAAAATGGTTTCTTTGATTGACATCACCTCGGCGAATCGGAGCTCTCGTCTGAGTAAGCATGAATCAGCACGTGACAGCAGCGCTAGGATAGGTGAAAGTTTCCTCCGGCCCTCGTCCGCGTCCACTCCTACTTCACCTCAACATCAGAATCTGTTGAGCGGTTGAGAACGACACTACTAATATCTCTTGTCTAGATCAGCCATTCTCTTGGATAATAAGACGCGGAGCCGCGTGCAAAGGAACCACGCCTCTTTTCATGCACCCTGCAGATCACCAACACCGCTGGAGCTGCTCTCGCTGGTACGTACCGCTTGACGGATCGTGGGTGCTTGGTCGTGAGACGCAGGGTCGCGGCTATTATCGCACACGGACTAATGCTCGCGGTTGCCTGTTCATATTGTCATTGCGTCTCACGGCGCGAGTCTTGCGGCGCCAGATGAGTGCTTCGATACGTTTACAATTGGTTGTGGAAGAATATTGCTGGCCTGAAATCAAAGGGACACAAGAGAGATGTAGTGCTTCTTTCTACCGACCAAAACAGGAAACGCAATCCCAACCACTCACTGAACGAACGCAGGAGCGCCCACTTCCCGCGTCTCTCTCTCTCTCTCTCTCTTATGGTGTGGTCAGCGGTATCCACCATGCGACGATTCTTTCCCCATTCACGAGGGGAAACGAGGCGTGTGTGTATGCACGCCACGAGTGACTGGCGTCCACCGCATAGCTCCGACGTTGCGTCCGAGTGAGATGAGCTTTGTGTGTACGTATGGAGGCCATCGCGGGCGCAAGGCGGTAAGAAGAGCGAGGGAACAAGACTGTCGCTCCTCGCCTATCCTCGCTTACGCTCTGTGGAGAGCCATGCGAGTCATCCTGCTGTATCACGAAAGCTAACTTGCATTGATATGCCAGCACGGTCATGCTCTGACGGGCTCATCTCATACAGACCACGGCTATCCACGAGAGATGTGTCGATACTTCATACTCAACAAGCAGCGGCCACAGAGTAAACGTCGCGAGAATTGTCGGCACAACGTTTGAAAGCCTATGAAAGCCTATGCGCCATTGTACTTTGCGACGAAGTCACGAAGATCACCAGTAAGTACCTTGTATCTTCCTGCAGGGAAAAAGAGTCCCCCACAGCGCCAATCTTTGGTACACGCACATGGTACGCGAACGATTCCTGAGACGGCTCAACCCTTCGCGACACGGTGCAGTCGGGCCGACAGGGGAGACGATCCGCAGAGCTTTGAGCGCCTAGACCATCTCTGGGGGAGCTGTCGCTCACTGGCCACCAAATAAGAGTCTTGTCGAAAGACGAGACATCGCTTGGAACGCCGACTGCACGCAGACGCCCATGGCACGTTCGGTGGGAAGCGAGACCCTGTCTTCGGTGAA
This sequence comes from Microcyclosporella mali, assembly GCA_002785985.1. NCBI lineage: Eukaryota > Fungi > Ascomycota > Dothideomycetes > Mycosphaerellales > Mycosphaerellaceae > Microcyclosporella > Microcyclosporella mali. Next base: position 1,013,098 of record NHNU01000009.1, read on the forward strand.
GTGATGACCTATGCCGCCAACAAGCAAACCTCGCCACGAGCCAGTATCACAATTGCGGAGTGCATCACGTTTGTGTTTTGAATGTTCCTGGTCGAGTAAATGAATACAAGAAAGACAAATCATCGTCGGAATCACGAAACAACAGTCGCTGATGTGTCAAGCGAAACATGGTTTCTCCAGCTTTTTTCTCCAGGGTGCTCTGGCCAGCATTTCTCCACACCATCAAGTCTCTGCTCCACTTTCTCATCAGGGTATCGTCCAGACACAGCGCGAACATGCACCCCACAGGTCCGTTCAACAATGTAGTCAAAGCCACTCCAGGTGAAAGTGTGTAGAGGGACGGACCCCTCTTTCTCAATCTTTTCTCGTGAAAACAAGGGTCTTGACTACATACATTCATACATACATACCGACACGTTGGGGCAAATCTTTGGTGCTTAGCTAGCTTCCGCTCAATGGGTACAAAGGAGGTACAAAGGAGGTACTTGGGGTGTACATAAGAAAAGCTGGGGAGCGGGCTTTGAACAGGCCTGGAAAAGCCGACGGTGTGGCGGTGCAAACATCTTGTTATATGTACATGTATACGACCTCCATTCACTTTGCTTCGGTCGGTGTCTGGGTGATATATATGTAGCAGGCACAGATCAGAAACGGATATAGAATTCTCGAGGGCCATTACGCTCTATCTCGAGGGAGTCTTTTTTTCGCCTCTTCCTTTTCTTTTTCTTTCTGGTACTAGTCTGAGAGTCCTGATGTTCACGGTACCCAAGGGGTAACGCACAAACCAGTGTGGATTTTCTCAGAAGTTGTTTAAGAAGTTTTTTGAGTCCTTTTCTTTTCTTCTTCATCACGTCGTGTTCTAATGCGGAGTTTGATGGATTCTGAATTCCAGGTCCCATTGGGTCCCTTGGATGGTAATGTTAACAGTTTATCCTCTTCGTCTCGCTGTCAAGGAAGGCACTGCTTTCGATTGCAGGTATCGTCGCGCGACTACGCAGTTGCCAAGATTGTGAAGTAGGAGACTGAAAGCTGAGACATGAGAGAGACAGAAGAGACCGAACGAGAGTGCGCGTGTGTGTGTGTGTGTGTGTGTGTGTGTGTGTGTGTGTGTGTGTGCGTGTGTATCGCTACCAGTAAGTACCATATACGGTACCGCAACAACGGCGCCTAAATCTTCCCTAGTCAGGAACTGAGAGGGGAGCTGTAGAGGTCCCAGCTTTCTCCGGTTCCGTTTGATAATGCACCATTGCACATCTTCAGTTCTACCGGCAGATATTTCGTTGCCAAGGATCTTTCGCGACCGTTTAAAAAGACGGACTTCCGAATTGAGCTTCTAATGAAAGCTCCCAAGAAAACTTTACAAGCAAACTCCCGAATCTGCATGCTTTGCATGCGCGCCTTTTGCAGGCTAGTAGGGATTGGCAATCGCGATCGTAGAGAGCTCTGCTCCGCTCTTATTTGTTGCCAGTAGGAGGTAGGGAGATAAGAGCTGCAACGGTGCTTGTCTTCACTAGCAGGTCTTTAGACTTTCCCTGCCAAGGGTGTTCGAAAGCGGTGAAAGTTAAAGCAGTCAGCTTCTCGGGATTCAGAAATGTATGCGACTACTGCATAGAGCTTCGTGCTCGACATACATGAGCGGCGTTGCGTGGTGCTTGGCTGCGGTTAGTTGCACGAGGAGGACGAGCGCGGCAGCCTGCCGTGGAACGGAACGTCTCACACAACTCGTGCCCCGGTTCGGATATGTGAGATGAGACCGCTCGGTTCTTCGGGTGCCTGGCGACCACGTGCTTACTGGGGAAGGGAAGCAATGCGCGAAAGCCAAAGACGTCAAGTCGCTGCTGCTGTGGCTAGTCATTCTGACACGCCGCGGAGTCGAGGATCCTGTTCATTGATTGATTGATTGATTGGTCGTAATCCATGATGACAGGCTGTGTAAATGCCAAGTCTCATGACCACCTCCGGCTGCTGTGATGATGTGCGATGGACTTCTCACCGAGTGATCGTGTCTTGTGATCAAGAACATCGATGTGATTGTGTGTGTGTGCTCGATCTATCGATTCTTTTCGAGTAATGATCCTAACCAAAAAAAAGTGTATTACTGTAAAGAAAGAAAGTGGTCTGAGAAAACGGGATTCGGGACTCGACTCCCGAAGAAAGATACATGTACCTAGTCCTCATCCTTTCTTCAAATCGAAGATCTCGAAGTATGCGCTGTACTGGATCTATGCCTACACTGGCAAGGCTGGCGAGTAGAGGACAGGGACATACCTGGCTATGTATAGGCAGTTATGGGTTGCTGGGGAAGACCGGGCCTGGTAGTGCGCTATCCTGTGTCCTGGAGAGAGCCAGCCTCAGAGCAGATTCGCTTCGATCTCGTTCAAAAGCCGACTTCTCGCCGACCGGACCGGACCGTACATCTCGGGGAAGGGGTTTATTTTTCCGACATCCAACAGGACGAGAGCGAAAGGGCGACCGTGCATGTCGGTAGACTGCGGCGACACCTATGTATGTGAAGTATCAAGTTCTCACGGCGGTATGACGATGGTGATATGATGTAGGAAAGGAAAAAAGATGGCACAGCGCACCCACCGTACACTATGCACAAAGCAGGTTTTCTTGAAATTTATTGGCAGTGCACGATTTTTACTGGATCGCCATGCCCGCGGAGACCAGGTTGTAGGTGAGACTATGTCGTGAGCGCAACGCCAGGCGAAAGGAAGAAGACGTCGGTTGGCTCTGTGGTCGAGGCATTATGACACAAGGGAAGTGTGATATGGGTGCAGTGTGTTTGGTGTAGAGACGGGCTTCACGGGATCAGATTCATCACAGTCGTGTCCCTGGGCATCATGCAGCTGGGATGGGGCATTTCTTCTCCACCGCTGCTGCTCTCCGCGATTTCGTGCCGTAGCCGTGTGGGTTTTTCGACCACGCACTACGTATCTACATCCATACGCCTTGGTTCTGCAGCGCGGAGAGCGGTGGATGCGTGGTGGAGCGGTGGTGCGGCGGTGGAGCAGAGATTTTCTTGGAATCTCACATCATTGCGAGCGTTGCCGCGCGGTCGGAGGGAGATGCAGCCAATGAAGGCTCCGGAGACAGCGGCTTGACCAGGCGTTGTTCTCACACACATCACGTCTGTGGCGGCGCTGGCGGCTGCGAACAGTTGCCGGATTCGGGTGTCACATACAGTGCTGGGGAATACATGAGATGATGCACAAATTGCTGGGTTGTCGCGCACGATAATGATACAATACTTACAATGTGTCCAGCAACGGCACCGGAGACTCGCATAAGAATGTCTTCGGTACCTGCTCGAGCTCAACGAGATCTCCTTGCTCCCTCCCTTGCTCGCGCTCCCAAGCTGCTGCATGTCTGGGGAAGCGCGCTTGCCGTTGTGAGCGTAGTGGATGAGTGTACGTACCGATCTTCCAAGGCACGCTTGCATGGGCGGGTCTGGGCGTGTGGTCTTAGCGAAAGTGACCAAGAAATTGGAAGTCGATGTGAAGAGTAAGGTACATGTAGTAGTAGTGTTGGTGGTGGTCCGGGTGAATTCCCGCTGGCAGCGATAGTATGGACGAGACGAGCAGTGAATGACATGGCTACATAAGAGACAGTGTCGCAGTCATGCTCTGGTAGAATAGAGTTGCTGGAGAGTGGAGAGTGCCCGCCAGGTGAGGTGTGTGTGTGTGTGTGGCTTTGCGGCGGCGGCGGCGGGTTGAAAAAGTCAGTCATGTCTCGTTCTTAGGGTGGGAGGTACCTCCTCTGTAGGGTGGCAGCGTGGCAGCTGCTGCGAGCAAGTCGCCAGAGGTACCGATCGCGTACATGAGTGTGTGCAGAGATGGCGTGCCGGCGTATCCGCTGCAGTGAACCTTGGCGCGGGCGCTGCAGCGATGATAGCTTTGGCTGCGTTTAGGTTCTCCCCAACCGTGGGCGGGTGGAGTCTGCAGCGCAAGCGCTTGTCATCAGCATCCTTGCTATCCGCGTAGAGCAAGTGGGACATCAAGCAAGCACTGATGATTGGAAATGTGATGGACGCGCAGTCGTGTCTTGTCTTGGGTACCGTGTGTGTTCTTGCGAGTCCCGTCCCCCGTTACCACCATCACTACTACCACCACCACCTACACCAATCATCTACAGTCCTTCCTGGGGAGCTTCGTGATGTACCACTAGTAGATAGTATCCCCCACCCTACCACCACTGCCGCTTGGTCGGTCAGTCTGTGCTGTATGTCTCGCCCAGCGCTCACCTCAACAACCTTTGGCTTACTACTCCTTCTCGCGGCCACTCGCGCATCTCCGCTAAACATTTCCCCAGGCACGCCGCAGGCCATATCCCGCCGACCTCTTCTTCTGCTTCTTCTTCCTTGTTAATCGTGTGTCAACACTCCCTCTCTGCCCGCATTGTGTCGCCTTCCCTCCCTACATACACCTCACATTCTTTGTTCCTCCTCGTGCGTCGCTCGCCGGGTTGGGGATCATCGCAGGCCATTGTTGCTGGCTGATTGCAGTACCTGCCCTGCCCTCGCATCCCAACACGCACCTCGCCACGACACACCTAGCCGGCACCCACCCCGCCGCACCAAGCGAGCAGGAGCCGCCGACGCCGTCTGCCAACTTCCTCAGCACTGATCTCAGGTCGTTGTTGTTGAGAGTCGGGGATCTAGCGGGTAATCAGCACCACCACTATCACTACTAGGAGGTACCACCACCACCACCACCTTACCCAGCATCGCTTCCTCGTATTAGTCTACCACACTTCGCCGTCGACTGCTTTTTTGACCCTGCAGCGCCTGTTCTTCACTCGACATCCTTCACTTCGAGCCTCTACATGTACTTACTATAGTCACCAGTGGGCTCCCGCAAGCACGACACTCGACGAAGTGTGCGTCTGGCCGTAATCACGACCACTCCAGCACCTTCTGTCTTGTTCGCTGCTTCTGCTGCTACCTCCTCCTCCTCTTCCTTCCTTTCTCGACGACGCGCACGACAACACGACACTGCCCTCCGCAGCACGCACACGGCTTGCCGGCTTTCGCTAGCTGTGCACCTGTCACTGTCGAGTCCGCCTCATCCCAACCCAACGAACCTACGACGCTTTCACCAGCAACAGCGTCACCCGCACCCCATCTGGACGCTGCCTTTCTTGTATCATTCTGTGAGTCCCGCCTAATCCGCCTTCACGCTTCATCTCCCCACACGTCTCCACCCAACTCCATCCTTCACCACTATTGCTGCTGGCCAGTGGCCGCGCACATCGCAACTTCTGCTGTGGTTGCTGCTGCTGGCTGCTCATCGAACTCCATCGATTCTCCGAACCAAAGCAGCAACGCACCAGCTGACATGTGAATTGCACGTGGTAGTGTTGATAATCCTCGCATTGCCTTTTAATGCGACTTCCGGCCTGATTCGCTGTCTGCACCACCTCATCCTACCAACCGAATCCTCTCCTCCCGAAGTCGCGCACATTGGCCAGCCGCAATGCCATACACCCCACCGTCGCAGCAGTCGCCCGCCTCATCGAAAACGAGCAGCCCAGCCATGAGCCGTCGCTCGTCATATCATCAAGATGATATTCCTCGATCTCCAGTGACTTCTCGCCCACAGCCGCCAAGGTCACACTCTTCGGCATCGTATCTCCACAAAAACCGACGCACGCCGTCCATTACGAAGCCTGAAGGTGCGCCACCGACGCCCGTTGATGCACCGGAGTCAAATAATAGCGCGGTCACCGACTTCGCCTTGAGAGGCAGCATTCGACAATCACCGCCGCCCATCACTAACCTCAAGATTCCATCTGGTGCTGTGATATCTCCTCCCGACTCTTCAGAGAACTCCGATGGCGATGAGGGAAGCGGAGCAGAGCGAGGGCGTGAGCTCGAGAAGAATTGGGATCAGTTACAACAAGCGGTACGCTCTCTGCCGCAGCAGAGAGACGGCTCGCCCAACAAACAGGAGCCTCAAGTTCTCGACAAGTCAGCCTCCGTGCCGACCTCGCAGGTCACATCTCCTACCGCATTGTCAGCAGAAGCACGTAAAATTTCTCACTCGCGCTCATCAACCGAGACAAAGATTATGCTGAGAGCACCAACTTTTGTGGAATCGCCGATCCAGACAACGGACAGCAGCGATGAAGATGATGTACTGACTGCCAAGCCGTCGCTCGTGCGGAAGAAGTCCGGAGAGTTGGTCAAGCCGGCATTGAGGCCGTCGTCCCGGCGGCGTTATTCGAGCATGCCTGGCACGCCGACGTACTCAAAGTCGGTGCACTTCAACGACAGTGACAACCAGACCCGACACTTCCTGCAAGTCGATAAGCCCATCGCCGTCAGCGCGGGTTCTTCTCCGGTCGAGACATACGACAGTGAGAGCGAATTTCCTTTTGGCGAGGACGACAAGGAGCCGGAATTGGAGATCAAGATTGCTAGCTTCCCCGAAGACACATTTGAGCGCAAATCGAGGCCGATCCGGCTCGAACGCATCTTCTTGTCTGCTGACAAGACGACCCTGGTCGGTGTCTGTGCTGTGCAGAACATCGCTTTTCAGAAGCTCGTTGTCGCACGCTTCACGCTCGACTACTGGAAGACCACTTCAGAAGTTGTCGCCGAGTACAACAACGATGTCCGGAATCGTCCCACCGATGGCTGTGACCGCTTCAATTTCCACATCAAGGTGACTGATCAAGCCAACATCGACAACAAGACCCTTCTCATGTGCGTGCGTTACAATGTTGGCTCACAAGAATTCTGGGACAACAACAACAACACCAACTACCAAGTCGACTTCACTCGTGCCGAGCGAAAGCAGGGCAGGAAGTCTGTCAAGCCCGTCAGTACTCTAGGACAGCGACCAGTGTCTGCAATCCCACGCAGTCGGCATACTTCATCGTCACCGCGAAGCAAGCATGCATCCATCGATGATGACTTCACTGCCAGGTTCGATTCGAACACATCGTATTCCTTCGGCTCACCAGATCAGTTCCTCGGCGACTCGCCTTCCTCGTCTATTCGACTGAAGCAGAAGCCGAAGCGAGCCGCCATGTTCGCGGCTCCGACTGCTGCGTCGCCAACGAACGGACTGGGTAGCCGATATGACTTTGGCAACTCACTATCTGCAGCTTTGTCAGTGGCACATGACAAGCTTGGTCGTCAGAGTGGCTTGACAGGTAGTCCCATCAAGCAGGCGTCCACTGGTAGCTACTTTGGTCCTGTTGAGCGAACCGGACCTGCCAAGGTTGGCATGAAAGATGACCGCCCGGATACTATCGTCGACGACAACAGACCTGCCATGGGATCCGACCAATACAAGGACCTCGTTCAAAAGTTCTGCTACGTAGGTTCCAACCGCAGCCCCACAGCCACTACCACCATCACTAAGGCTTAACGACTGATCGATGCTGACCGACAATCTCAGTTCACACCTGGTGCTGGGAAACTGCCAACGTCACCTCTGTCTGTCACACCGAGGTCGGTGCCTTCTCAGGAATCGCAGCAGAAGCCAGAGCGGAAGCCAGAGATGGTTGCTGACACGGATGGCGCTCAAGAGTCTGACTCCAACTCATCTTCAGACTGGTCTTCTGGCACTAGTTCCCCGGTGGCTCAAGTCGACGGTGCGACTGATCAGGCCTCTCACACTGCAGCTACCAGCAGTTCATTTGCTTCGCGCTCCGCGTCACCTACACCAATGACAGGCCAAGTATATGGTGCCCGCTCAGCCTCTCCTGTCAGCTTTGGATATCCTTATCACAGTCATCGAGACGGATATCTATCGGATACACCCACACCTACTGCGATCCATGGCTAGATTCAAAGGGCCATGGGGTTGATCGTAACGACTTTCTGCATTCTGCCTCGCTCTTCACCCCACTCTCGGAACGAAGTACGCAGCAACGTCGTCGACGATCACGAATTCACGAATATATGTTTTTGCGCGAGAATTTGCTTTCACCCGCTTGAACACCAGAGTCGGCAACGTTTGGCACGCTTCTGTCCGAACAAACCGACATTGGTGCACGGCGATTGTTTTATTGCTGCAACCTTTAGCGATTTTTTAATTTTGGCCATTGTTTTCTCGTAAGGCGTTCCGGCAATAGATCTGGGAAGAATGAGGTTTGCTAAGGTCCTGGGTATACTCTCCTAGCTGGGTATGCGTCATTCGCTACTCGCGGGGGACGGGTTTTGGGCAGGCATGAAAAGTTGCATCCGTTTTGATTCCGAAGAGGCTCTCCTCTCCGATGCTTGTGGGTGATTGGTGGGTTCTTGTGCATAGGCTGGCTGGCATGTCGTTAGAGATGAGAAGCATAGCCCTGAGAGATATCGAAAGAGTTCTCACTCTGGGGAGATGAATCATGTGGTATCGGAGTCGGCTGGAAGGGGTGGCGGTGAATTTGTGTATGAGTTTGAGGAGGGTCATTATCTTGGTCTTTTCGGTCGCTGTGCGGCGAGGCTGAGGTCAATTCGAACGAACATCATACTCACACCATCGTCCATCCAACGAGCCACATTCCTGTCAAAGTGCGGTCTTTCTATTTGGTTCGTTTCTGACATCGATGGGGTTGAAGTCGATTCTTCTAAGTTGATAGGTTTCTGACTCTTATTGCGCGATTGAGTTGAAAACAGCGTTTTGAAACGCTGGCTATCCACACCCCCACTCCCTCCGTCTCACATTGAGAAGTAGTATGTAGTGGCTTCTCGGGCTTTTCGGGCGCGGGGTTGCGAGTTGCGAGTTGCAGAGCTGGAGTTCTCAACAGAGATCTACAGCAACTGTAAGAATCGAGTTTCTTTTTCGGCTAAATGCCTTTCGATGTGGCGATTTTTTTTTGGTCCTTGCTAGTCAGTCGGCTCTATGGATACATGTATCAAGAACAGACCGGAATAGACGGCACGCTGTTGTGGTGGGGTACACTACTAGAGATAGATACATGTATGTATACAGTCGAATTTCTGGAGCGGTCTTTTTTCTTTGGTGTGTCTTTTTGTTGTTGATGCAAAGAACAAGAGCTGATCGAGCTTGCTGTTCACTCTTTCCCTGCTCTTTGGATCTCTCGATCTATTTTATTCTTGTGTTCGCCTCTTTTTATCATTTTCATCCCAAAGAAGTAGGAAAGAGAGATTGTTAAGGTGCTGCTGGCTTCAATCGACCTTTCAACCTTTCCATAAGATTCAAGACGAAAGAATGGCGCAATCGACTGCCACCACCACCACCACCACTACTACATCTCCAGAGGACCCTCTCACTCGATCCTGGGATGTGATCATCATCGGCACCGGCGCCGCAGCCCTGACATCCGCTCTCTCGGCCTCGGAGACCCTCTCCTCCTCAAACTCAAATTCCAGCCCTTCCATCCTCCTCATCGACGCCGCGCCAGCTTCCTGGGCCGGCGGAAACGGCTACTTCACCGCGGCAGCCTATCGAACTCAACACGAAGGCCTCACGGATCTCCTCCCCTTGGTCTCAAATGTGCCTCCGGAACTAGTGGAGAAGATAGATCTCCCGGCGTACACGGCGGAAAATTTCCTGGGAGATTTGTCGCGGGTGACGGATGGAAGGAGTGAGAGGGGTTTAGGGGAGGTGGTGGTCGGGGAGAGTTTGGAATTGGTGAGGTGGTTGAGGGAAGTGGGAGGGGTGGATTGGCGGTTGAGTTTCAGACGGCAGGCGTATGAGGTCGAAGGGCGGTGGAAGTTTTGGGGAGGGTTGTGTTTGACGTGTGAGGAAGGGGGAAAGGGGTTGATTGGGGCGTTGATGGGGAGGGTGAGGGAGGAGGGGTGTGTTTTCTCTTTCGATACGGCGGCGAAGGGTTTGGTGATGGATGTGACAGGGGCGGTTTGTGGTGTGGAGGTGGAGAGGGGAGGGAAGAGGGTGGAGGTCAAGGGTCAGAGTGTTATTCTGTGTGCTGGGGGGTTCGAGGCGAATCCCGAGTTGAGGAGGAAGTGGATGGGGCCGGGGTGGGAGTTGGCGCATACGAGAGGCACGCCGTATAACACGGGTGATATGCTCGTGGAGGCGATCAGGTTGGGAGCGAAGACGACTGGAGACTTCAGTGTGACGGGCTGTCACTCTGTCGCTTGGGATGCGGATGCTCCGAAGACAGGTGGCGATCGGGAGAAGACGAATGAGTTCACCAAGTCTGGATATCCGCTGGGACTCATGCTGAATGCAGAAGGGAATAGGTTCGTCGATGAAGGTGTCGATCTGCGGAACTATACATATGCTCGTTTTGGACGAGCCATATTGCAACAGCCGGGCGGTATCGCGTTTCAGATCTGGGACGCAGAGGGCCAGAAGTGGTTGAGATCGGAAGAGTACCGGGATGAAATTGTGAGGAAGACGACGGCTGATAGCCTTGAAGATCTGGCCGAGAGCCTTGCGGCAGACGGACTGAAAGATCCGGCGCAGTTTGTAAGGACGGTCGAGGAGTACAACGAGGCTGTCCGTGCACATAGAGAGGAGAATCCGGATGTGAAGCTCAACCCAGCAGTCAAAGATGGTCTCTCGACGCAGTCGTCTTCGAAGACCTTGGACTTGGCCAAATCGAACTGGGCGCTTCCGATCGTCAAGCCGCCTTTCCTTGCGGTCAAGGTCACATCTGGCATTACCTTCACATTTGCTGGACTCAGCATCAATCCAGAAAATGCTGCCGTGCTTCGGGAAGATGGCTCGGAAATAGAGGGGTTGCACTCTGCTGGAGAGATGGTCGGTGGCTTGTTCTTTGGCAACTATCCCGGCGGGAGCGGTCTGACAGCTGGTGGTGTCTTTGGGAGACGAGCAGGTCGGGCAGCGGCGTTGAGGGTAGGGAGAGATGAGTAGGGAGCAAACTGGTGGACCATCGACAGCTACCTCATCTTGATAGCTCATCGGTCAGATCCCATAACTCACCCAGTCGCCGGCTTCAAGTTCTGATTGCTAGATGCCAGGCTCGATCTGAATACTCCCTCGTACAAGCTTTATCGTCAAACTCTGCCTTAGGCACCATCAGTTTGACAGGTGTGAATCAGACTACGCTTCTAGAATCATCTGATGCTATATCGTAGGAAGAGTCACAGTAGCTGATGTATCGAAATGCATGAGAGGTGCAAGGCTCACTTTTATCACATAGAGCGAGATTGTGATAACCATAAGATGTATATGCCTGAGGCAGGACTGCCCACTGAGCTTGTGTGCATGTGATGAGTGTTAGACTGGATTTCTCGGGAAGTCCAGTCAGTGTGAAAGCTCTTATACAAGGAAGTTGATGCCTATTGTATTGGCGATCATATGCAAAGCGTTTCTGGGCTTCACCTGCTGCCATGCAGGCCCAGGAGCTGCTGGAGTATGGGGACGTTCGGGGGTGGCAAGCATCAATATGGACATGTCCAAGCAGAATGCGCCAAGTCGTTGTTCTTCGGGTATTGCTCACCGCAAATGCTAAAGACGTTTGTCGCGTCAGAGTCGCGGTCAGAATGATGCTTGTCGTCCACGAGCGTGGGGCTGATCTCTGGGATCTCAAGCCACATGGATGGGCCCTGTCCAGATCTGCTGGCGCGATGGACCAATGAGCGAGCTCATGGTCAGTAAAGGCAAGCAAGGAAGGAGCGGACTGATCTGCTCTGCTCAGCTCAGAAGGGATGCTCTTCATCATTAGCGAGGTGGACAGAGTGAGATTATATTAAGAGTGCTAGCTAAGCTAGCTGAATTATTGCAGCACCTACGGAGCAGAGTCCTGGAGAGCGGGTCCCAGTCGGTAAGTCGGGAGCTTGCCCCGATAGGGAAAAGACCGAGGGAGGGAAGAAGCGCGTCGGTAAACCTTGCTGTGCTGTGCTTGGGCTGAGGCGTTGCATAGGCGCAATGATGTCGTCCAAGCATGCGGAGTGGCGGACATGCCTGAGCGGAACGTCCAGACAGGGCGGTGTGTGGCGAAGATGTGGGCAGCAGAGCGTGGTGAGGGTGAGGGTTGCAGAATGGCGGCCGGCGAAGATCTTAGTTACAGCGAATGGAGGTGAGTGGTGGTTGCGGTGCAAGATGTCGGGTGTCATTGGTTGTGTGGTGGAACGGGGCGGCAGCTGGGAGATGAACAGAGGCAAGCACAAGCCACCGCTCTAGCCTCGCGCGCGCTTTCCACTCCACTCTCCAGTCCAAGTCCAGTCCACTTCAGTCCACCTCAACTCTCAGACCTCATCCGAGACCTCACCTGCAATCCACCTCACTCACCCGTCCGCTTGCCGCCGCCGCCGCCGCCGCCCTGTGCACCGTCCCTGACCACCGCTCCGCTGCGACCGAGCCGCGCCTTCCCAGCTTTCGTCTTTCCCTTTCCCTGGCAGCGCCTTGCACGCGCGAGGCCTATACCCAACCACAGCCGCGCCGCTCCCTCGACCTGTCGCCCTGCCGACCTCATCTTGTTCGCCGCTACACGTCCAGCCTCATTCACCAGCGACGACGACATACTCGCTGCCACGCGCCACACGCTACACGCAATCGCTGCTTCACCACACCTTCGCCGAGACCGACTACCACCTCCGCGGTGTGCGCGACTCACCTGCAGCCATCCATTGCACCCTGCTCGCCATCTCCGCTCGCTCCAGACGCGCCAATACCGCAGGCACTGCTCCACGGAGCCTTGAGCGTAACAAATGAGTCAGTCCGACACGCAGCCCAGCACTGCAGGGCAAGGGCAAGGTGAGTGAACATGGCGTGATACATGACGACTGTCCCGTGTCGGCGCGTGTGAAGCACTATCGGCGCATTGTGGCGCACATTGACGAGTGTGTCTGTCATGCTAATAACATCACGACAGGTCCTTCTTTACCATCTGATACGTTCGTACTGCCGCCATTGACTTATCCGCAAGACCGGCCACTAATGGCAGACCAATCCAGCGCACAGAATGCAACAGCAATAACAGGAAATGAGGTGGGCACGAGCGAGAAGGCGCAGAACCTTGGCGTGCCCGGCCAGACGGACACCGATGTCGGAAATGCAAAGCCGCGCAACGACAGTATCGGGCGAGGATCCAAGCGTAGTTTGACGGGGCGACGAAGAGACAGGAGTGCTGGGAGCAGGAGGCGGAACGAGCCGAGTGAGAAAGCGTCACGAACAGAACCTGGCGAGCCACCCAAATCCAAGAGGAAAAGCGGCTTTCTAGCCATGCTCTGTTGTTCTTCGTCAGACGAGACACCAGAGTTTGGCTCGCAGGAGGCAGCTGAGCCGGCCAAACCTGTGACCTTTCAACAGAGCACGCCTGCACGAGCCCAGAACGCTCAGAATCCAAGCACGACCGATACCAGCGTCACGCAGGACACCAAGGATGTCGATGAAAAGGCAGCTCAGAAGCAACTCTACGCTGATGGCCCTAAGAGTGGTCCGGTCGCCACTTCGTCCGAGTCTGACAGTGCGCAGCCCAGCGATGGCACCGTGGAAAAGACTACTACCACTGCACCAGGCAATCCACCACCTGCAGAGACGGGCACCCTGGCAAACGCAAAATTGCCCGCAGACACAAATGCTCCCCTGAACATAGTGCCATCCGGTTCTGCATCAGAAGGGCTAATAGCACCACCAATTGGGATTCAACCACCCACTCCGACAGTGCCGCTAGGAGACGACAATCCCATCTCAGACCGAACGCCACATCAGACCGAAGTAGACAACGATATTGAGGCCGGAGACAAAGCGCTTACTGGGCAAGAAGCGGAGCATATTCAGGACGAAGTGATGCACGATACAAATGACGAGCCTCAGAGTTCATCAACAACCATCTTGCCGCCACCACCACCAGCCAGTACATCCACGATATCAACCGAAGCTCCCACGAAAGCGCTACTTCCTGCTCTCAGATCAGAACATCAAGGTCGGAAATGCCTTGTCCTCGACCTCGATGAGACTCTGGTCCACAGCAGTTTCAAAGTAAGCAGTCCTGCACTGTTTCGGACGCCGTGAATTGGGCTGACATTTACATGTAGATACTTCATCAGGCCGACTTCACGATTCCTGTCGAGATCGAGGGACAGTATCACAACGTTTACGTCATAAAACGGCCGGGCGTAGACACATTCCTGAAGCGAGTTGGAGAGCTGTACGAAGTCGTCGTCTTCACGGCATCCGTCGCCAAGTACGGAGACCCTTTACTCGACCAACTCGATATACATGGTGTTGTTCACCACCGACTGTTCCGAGAAAGTTGTTACAATCACCAAGGCAACTATGTGAAAGACTTGAGCCAGGTTGGACGTGACCTGAAGAATACGATCATCATCGACAACTCGCCAACCAGCTACATCTTCCACCCGCAGCACGCTGTTCCGATCAGCAGTTGGTTTAGCGACGCGCACGACAACGAACTCTTAGACTTGATCCCTGTACTTGAGGACCTTGCTGGTTCTCAAGTCCAGGACGTCAGCTTGGTGCTTGATGTTGCCCTATAGCATTGAGATGACAACTTTGTAATATGTCCACCGACCTGTAACTCGACTACCGCCACTGGTGGCTTTCTTGCTTGGACCGGCTGAATGAGATACCCTCTTCGCTTTGATTTACACGATTCATTACAGAATGTCTATTACTTGGCATAACACACTTCCGATGGCTGCTCGCCGAGAACGATCAACACCTTCCTCAGTCTTCCAGTCGCAGAAGCAGCCATACACTGTACAGCATAGCTACGATGTTCCGCCAGAGAGCTCTCAATACTCTTCGTGAGCGAGTGCTTCCAAAGCCACGGCCCGGCAGCCATGGAGCATCACCATACCCATTCTCGAACGGTCCGTCCACAGCAAGCAGGGCTGGAGGGCGTCATGGGAACGGGAAACAAAACAACATGTGAAACTGTCACACCTTACGGCATCAATCATTGCACTCCCCCGGTCATCTGCATGCATGGGCAGGATCATTGTATTCCGGCACGCAGGCACGCGCGCGTGTGTCTTTTCATGCTTTCCTTTGTATCATCAACATCATCATTGAAGCGAGCAACACAGAGCCACCCAGCAAGCAAGCACACCTCAGTAACAAGAGGCTGGGAATTGTGTAAAATATATACCCCCATTTCGAATTCCCCACCGGGCGCTTTCTTGTATCGGATTGGATTGGGGTGAAGGAGGGAGATCATTGCATCGTCACCGCGGAAGGGAAAGGCACAGGGAAAAGCACCATTCCAAAAAAGTGTTCAGCACATTGAGTGAGAATGGGGAATAAGGGTTCTCTGGGCTGGTATGCTAGCACTCCAGCGGTCTCCATGCGTTAGCTCTGCCATATAGTATGTCATAGATCGCCGGCGCCGATTCTCGCTGCTGCTTCTAGTGCGAGGGTGGCATCATGGATATGGATATGGCTTTATTATCGCGTATAATACTATTTTGGAAACACAGTTACAACTTCCCTGTATTTCTGCAGGAATTTTCTTGTGAGTATATATACATCGTTGCATCATCTTCTGAGGTCGCACAGCCGATATATCGAAAGTCAAGGATACATACGACACAGGCATAGCGGCTACCTTTGAGAGTTCCTTGGATCGTCGTTGTCGCCATTCTGGGTTACTTGTCGTGCTGCTGCTCCTTTTTGGGAGGGAACTTGAAGTTTCTGCCGCCTCGTTCGTGTTGACAGAGGGTCGACTGAAAGTTCTGTTCAGAGACAGAAATATGCTGGATCTGTCGTCCGGGATGAACAGTTCTGGTTTCGGTGGTGAGAGGAGACGACCCTTCCTCTTATGCGAATGGCCCGTTCCGTAAATGCCGTACGGAAAATGTCCTTTAGAGCCATAGCTAAAGTATATTTGGAGACGTGAAGAAGTACGAAATGGATCGACTGAGATGGAATCATTACCTGTGCAAGTCCTTACCTTTATGCTCTGTTAAGCAGGTATATAGCTTCATCAGACCACACGGCGCGGAGCTGAATCATCGCTATAGAGCTGTTTCGTAACCTGTGTACCCAACGCCATTGGCATTATCGCCGTTGAGGTCGAGGATAGTGGAGCCGCATTCTGTGCAAAGGACAAATTCGGCTTCTGACGCTGAGTGAATTTTGGAGGTAGACGAGAATTGGCGGAGTTCTCGGAGCCGTGAGATGTTGATGCTGCTGAACCGACGAGATAAAAGCGAACAAACAAAAAATGATCGGCACAGGGGTTGCTCGATTGGTGAGCTTGGCTCGGAGACATCTTCCTCAACCCTTAACGTCGCTTCATCCTCAAGACACCAATGCCAATTATAACGAGGCGGATGCAAACAATCTGGACTTTACTATCGATCGACGACTCGGAAGAAACTCAAGGATATGAACATATGAACATATGAACACGAACGTGCCCAACGACGAAGTGGTAAGCATGAATCACACCTGCAAATTTTGGTGATCTGCCATGGTTACTCTTTCATGAGTGTCTACGTGCGTCTGCTGCACTCGGAATGTCGTCATTTCTGCCGCACATCTGATCCTGCTGAACGATTGTCATCTCATCTGAAGAGCCCGAGCGCGGATCTGAATGTCTCCTGGCCCTTCTCCAGCGTCGCCTTGCGTGTCTCGAGGTAATCACGCTCACGCGTGATGTCCTGCGGCTCCGCGGCGATGAATGTGACCTCCTCATCAGTCATGTCTCCCACCAACATCGGCGACACCGTCTCCGTCTCGAGGCCTTGCAGCAGATGACGCTCGATGACCTGCTTGGTGACGGCACTGATGAAGTACATGACTTCTTCCTGCAGGTTTTATTGTTAGCTCTTTCTGAGAAAGCTCATGGTCGACAACGTACCTTGTAGTAAGCCTGTTCGCAGTCAAGAGCATCTTCGGCGGAGACGCGGTCCATGTCTGACTCGATCAGAATGTCAAAGCCGTTCTTGATAGCGTCTGGGTTGAGGTACGACTGGTCTTGCGAGGTCTTTCGATTGTAAGCAGAAACTTTGGCGTCTGCCATGACTTTTTCGAGCTTTGCGATCTGCTTCTCGTGGCGCTGAACTTGCACAATTTCCTTAGAGCATTGTCAGTAAACGGACGACTGGCATCCCGTATCGACGTCGAGCACACATACCACATAAGCAGGATCATAGGTGATTGGATGACTCTTGGCGTCGACAATGATGCGGTTGAGCTCAACATTTGCATTGGCGAGACGGGTATCCATGGCGATGTCGACCTTGAGTGTCTGCAAGCGGGCAGCAACATCTTCGGATACACTGTAGTTAATGGCAGCACCCACAAGACGCGAGCAGACCATAGCCACTTGATCAATGTGGAATTTGGCGATGACCTTCCAATTCGTAGACTGCTCCCAGAAGAGTTGGCTTATCAGAAGAGGATTGAACGTACCAGGAAGCTCCCGACCTCGAGAGCGCGAGAGGATCTTCCGCACACGCTTCACAGCATCTCCGCGAGTGACTTGCGTCTGAGAGGAGGCAAATTGAGAATAGCCCTCGTCGATATCAAGCCGGTCGGTACCATCTGCACTGGCAGCCTCGCCCTGGAAAGGTAACGGATCTTCAGAGCCGAGAAAGACATCCTCATCAACAATCTCCGAGGCATGACCGTACTTCCTCATGGCCGTGGCAAATTGGATGTTGAGATGCTGGACAACAGCACGAACACGACGCATGTTGCTCTCGTGGTCAAGAGGCTCATCCGGGTCCATGTCGCCGAAGAACTCGTGCTCGTATCGGCCATTGGTAGCAGACTTGACAATCTCGACGAAGTCAGTGCTGACCTTCATCAGAAAATGGCGCTGCTCTTTAAGCGTCGATCTCTTCTCCCCGAGCAGCTCAAGGTCGTGAGTAACTTCCTTGAGCTTCTCATTCAGTTCCTTCTGCAGACTTGGTAATTCAGTCTTCAAGTGCTTGAAGAGGAGCTTACTTAGACGTGCACGAAGTGAAGAGATACCAAGCATGTCCTGCGGCAAAGTGCGGTATTGCCCATTGGAGAAGAAGGCCAACTCTGCGCTATTGCGCTCCTTGAAAGTCTTACTGGCTTCCTTGTCAGAACGGTTCTTGAGAATGTGCCAGCCCAGGTCGAAGAAGATGTCTTTGTTGTTGGCGAGCTCGACCCAGGACTTCTCATTCTCAGACCCAGCCTCCAGGAAATCAGGTTTCGTGATAATTCCTAGGGTACGATGACCCTTCGGATCCACTTCCCGACACTTCTGCAGAATGATTTGGTTGGCGTAATCATTCTTGGCACTCACGACTGCCATGATGATGGTCCGCTTCTCCTTGATGTAGTCGTCGACGAGACCACGAATCAGCTCGACATCTTCTTTCGTCTGCATCTTGTTCTCTGTGTGGATCAGACCTGGCAAGTCGACGAGAGTGAGATGCGGGCGACCCGGTCCAGCAATCTCAATGGACAAAACGTCACGCGAGAAGGCACGAATGGACTCGCTGCCATCATCGCTCAAGCCCATGGCCACGGTGGCTTCCTCCATCAATCTCGGGAGCTCGCTGAAGTTGGTGATCTCGCTGCTGAACTTCTCCAGGCGCTTGCGCTCATCGACAGGCCGCTGTTTGTCAGGGATAATCTTGGTCACGATTGACTCGGTATTCGCCCGTCGTAGGATGATTTCTGTGGCGAAGCGAGTGCAGAGGTTCTCTTTGCGAGGGAATGGAATCTCGGTGATGGCTTCCAGCACCGAGCTCTTGCCGGAAGACTGGTCACCTGAGACCACAAGCTGTGGGAGCTGCAGGATACCGCTGAGGCCGCTGCGGCGAAGGCGATCCACAATGTCCATGACATTGCGTGTCTCGGTGGTTTGTAGGGCATTCAGGGAGGTAGTGCTGATGGAGTGGTTGCCATCGTGGCCGTTGCCTATGTCTCCGCCGTTCATCTCGGCCATGGAAAATTTCTGGTCCTGAAAACTGTCAGAGATCAATCTCGGAGAGGGCGGGTTGCGGCGTGGTGTAGTACCGTCGCCTGAAGAGGTGAGACCTGGTCTGCCATCGTGTCTGCTTTGCGTGACTTCTTCCCCATCTGAGAGTCGAGGATGTCAATTGAGTTGAAAGGTGCGGGTGTGTAAAAGTTTTCGAGGAGAGCATGCAAAGTAAGGTCTGTATAGATGGACGAACGAATTTTGTTTGAGCAAGATACGGCGTTTGTCACATGCATACAAACGAGAGCTCTGCGCGCACTAGTGAATGTTCTCCAATGACGTGGATGAGCATCAAGTTCACCCCGCCAGGAGATTTCACAATATCGCGCCTGGTAGGGGCGCTGTCGCGAAGTGTATTAATCGTACGTGGAAAGGAGCCACAAAGGTTTCCCTTACATGGAAATAGCGTGGCGAGTTTTGCCTTGGCGATCACATGCCATCGTGAACAACAGATTCATCGTGAACAACAGATTCAAGAACAATTCATCATGTCATATATCCACTATAAGCATACCCAATACAGCCTCGACTCCAGCACATAATAAACATACTCAATAGCTGATCGCTGTACCCAGCACTTGGAAACAGCAGCACTCTCCTTCAACATACCGAAAACTCGAAGCAGATCATCTCATCTAGCGGCCGGCGCTTTCACGGTGACCCAATGCTCCTCTCCGTCTCCAAAGTTTTCGTTGATATACGACAACTTCCTGAGCCCACAAAAGCCTCCCGGCAACGCCATCCTCTGCACCTCCTCGAAAGCACCATGCAACCCCTTTGAGGATGCGCCTTGGCGGAGTCTGGCCTGACTCGTTTCGTCCCACATCCAGACTCGGTCGGTGACCTCCTTACCGGGCTGCTGTGTACGGCGCGGATTGAAGGACGGTTTTGACACGAGCCAGTTCAAGATAGCGTGAAATGGAGTGTAAAGGCGCTCGAAGCGTTTGGTGAAAGAGAGCCAGGGAAGGACGGAGCCAGAGTATGCGACACGGATGTAAGGGTTCATGTAGATACCGGTGCCGGTCTGGGAGTTTGGAGCAAGAGAGGCAAGGTCAGCGTGGATGAAGCAGCATTCGGAGCCATCCCAGTAGGTGTCGGTGGAGGCACGAAAGCGGAGGGAAGCAGAGGTGGAGTTGCTGGTTATGCTATTGCGTGCTTGACCCATGTTGGTGTGGGTTCCGGCACCTGCAGATACGATTGCGGACGATGTCGACGACAATGCCTCGCCTTCGTCGTCGAGATGAGTCTGGAACCACTTCGCCTCGAAAGCGAGCATACCTCCCCAACAACTCTTTACTTCAACAGCATCCCTCTGCTCCAAGACATCCGTCCGGCTTTGCGTATCGGCTGCAAACCAAGGATAAAAGGGAATCCCCATCTCGTAACCTTCGATATCACGACTGGCATATGTGTCATAGAACTTGAACGGATTGATAAAGTCCATGGCGCAAGCAGCTCGATATCGCGTCCTTCCTGTCTCCTCGTCGATGTTGGTCGAGAATAGCAAATTTGCCGCATCGATCGGATCGAATATCACATCGTTGAGGTATAACAATTTATCGAATCGTGTATCGTATGCCGGCGACGTGGTGTTCTGCAGTGGCCGCAAAGCTCTATTCCGAACGTCTGCTAGGAATGAGATGCGCTTTACTCGTTGGCTTCCATCCGGCGTCGCAATGTGTGGAAAATCGTGTAGGTTCAGTCTCTCGGTGACAAGCGCAGACTCACACTGCAATCTCTCAGCGAAAATGTCCAGAGCAGTCTGCGCTCCGGCATCTGGATCGTTCTCGTAAATACTGAGGAACACATTTTCCTGCCCTAGGATCTCCACCAGTTCCAATACTGCCTGGCCCCACTGTCCAGAGAGGAGCTCGCCTTCATAATCGTACAAGCTCGCTGCGATAAAGATCTTCTCATCGTTGATGTTTGCTGTTTGGTTCAGTCCTCGTACGCGGTCCCGGAGTTCCTCATATCGTTCCGGAGGGTAAGAATACGAAGGAAAGATGATGCCACAGAAAATTATCGTGCAAGCAATCACTGCAGGGAACATGGCGATGAGATATACCAATTGCCAAGCTAGCGATCGTCGCCGTAGCAATGTGTTGGTCTGCCATCCGACGTCGTTGTTTCGGAGTCTTCTGTTGTACGAGGCGTTCGTCCCCGACCACGCCCGTGGCCTGCTCCCTTCTTCCCAGTCGTCTAGCTCGTACATCAAATACTCGTTGTCTTCGCCATTCTCATACAACAGCACCTCTTCCTCTTCGCGCTCATTGAATAACATCGATGCCGGCCGCAACGTCCAAGTAGTAACAGGCCAGGACATCCAAAGTTCCGAGCTAAGGAGGCCGTCGTCAACGATCGTCTCGATGAAGAAAGGTAGTCTGACAGTCAGACAATAGACGTGTCGATGCTGTGCATCAATCCCTTCCCATGGAGCGCTAAGCAAAATGCGAATATCCAGTGTAACACAGAATTTGACCAGAGAGGAAAAGGAAATCAAGTACAAGAAAGGGGGCGATGAGAGGGACATGAGAGTAATGAAATAGTAGCAATGGACACAGCCAACCGCTGTTGCTCGCCTGAAGGAGGCACGGTAAGTAAGTGCTGCAGCAAGCATCCCTTGTCATCTCACTGGTGAGAAAAGGCCATTTCGTCTCAGCCTGTACGAATTGCGTACAAGGCGAGCACAGCCTGCATCTGACCTGTTCTACTCATGCCACGCGACTGTAAGGTCTGTCTTGGCTCGCCATTCATTTGACAATGCAGATCGAAGGTACTTCGCCTGAGGGCTTTGAACGAACTCGCATCCTGAGACTCTGGCTCAAACAATTTCTGTTGTTGACTGGACTCTCCTTTACCGCTAGCGGTCGTGTGCCTGTGATTTAGTGCGTCTTTCATCACTCTGTACAACGTGGGACCCACTTCCTCCCAGCTGAAGGCTGTCATATCAAGACGAATCAAGGGTCCACTTTGGCGCTATAGCCCTTCTCGCGCTACTGCAAGCTCGTTCGATATTAGCTTCAAGGGATCGCCGGCTTTGAACTGTCACATAGGCAGCAAATCGCAGTGAATGCTGGGAAAAACGTAACGACGACTTTACTTTCCACGTGCAGTCTTCGAGAATAGAGGAGACTCGAGATGGGATCAAATCACCGTACAACCGCGTCCTGTATGGGTCTTCGCACGCCGTCGCAGATTTCTAGGGTCCGAGATTGCTGACGGAAGACCATTGTAGATTTCTAGGGTCCGAGATTGCTGACGCAAGTCTAGGCGCAGCTTGCGCCATGTATTTTTACACAGAAGTGTTATGCATGTACCATTCCCTTACGTGCGCAGTGCTTACTGACCAAGCACGTGGCAAGCATTGGAGTCTTCCCAGCTTCTGAAATCGGAAACGGGAGAAGTATTGTGCGTGAAAGTTGAGTCGCTCGCAACATGTCCGTTTAGGCATGACGTCCTTGGGCATTTTACCAGCATAAAGGTGCCGTGAGGAGACACGTTTTCAGATGCACGAACTCCGACCAATCAGTATTAGCGCTTCTGCTCTTCAGCGAGGACGGTGTCCACTACTTGGAAAACCCCTGTAACAAGTTTCATGGTGCCTTCGTCTACTTGGCCACCAAAACGCTGCTGGATCTTGTCGGGATGCCACCGCACTCGTTCTGCCTTGAGAAGCTGAACTTTGGAGCGCCCAGTCTGGTCTTCCAGGATGTGGCGCATGAAATCCTCGATGTTTGGCCGCGTCACCGACTTTCGTGGTAAGACAGGCCACGGTATGCGTTTGGAGGGCTCCTGAAGAGCTTGGCTTGGCCCGCTCGCATCCTGAGCATCGAGAAGCTCCAGTTTGAGCTTGTCCCAGGCAGCCAGATATTTTGGCCAAGCAGTTTCATAGGGCGCTTGCTGACTGGAAGCCGAAGTTGCCGTAGAGCGCTCTGATCTGCTTTTGTTCCGGTCTTCAAAGTCGAAAACGTACTCGTAGTTGTCTTTTTCGTCCTCGTCGCGGTCGATCCCTACGAACTTCCTGGCACCCTTCCTTTCAGCCCGCTCCCAGGCGGCTCTCTCCTTCCGCCGCACGAACTCTTCCCGACGCCTGACCCTCTCTTCTTCCTCCTCTTTGCGCTCCTTTTCTTTGCGCTCGCGCTCTTGCACGATGTGCGGATTCTGTTTCTCCCACATCTTTGTCTGCACGAATGCCGCATATTGCTCGTCGTTCATCTCTTCTAGCTCGCCCTTCTCAGTCTGCACGGTGGGCCGCTGGTAGATGTGTATTGGCTGGCTGTATACACTCTCCCAATATGCTGCACCCTCGTCATCTGCGAGAGCATCGAATAACGAGTCCCGGAATGCCGCATCAGGATCTCGGTGACCTGCTGCGTCAGGATCGAGCGGCTTTCGTGGAAGAGGATGAGCTGCCTCGTCTTGCTCAGAGCCATGGACAATCTTGCGATGTTTGCGGCGATGGCGGCTTTCGCTGTGCTTCGAACGATGCTTTCGCTTTCGCTCATGCTCGTCCACTCCAGCAGTATGGGTCTTCAAGCGGAATCTCGTTGACGACTGAGACTCTCTGGTCTGTCCGCGATCCTCGTGATCGCGCACATCATCTCCCGTGTGGTCAACATTACGTTCAAAAGTCTGTGCATTATGACGATCGATCTCGTCCTGGAGACTGGCAAGTATTGCGTCGTGGTCATCGACTTGCTGGCCGGCCAGCCCGGCCTTCACTTGCCTCTTGCTCTCCTCAATCGACGGCATCTCTGCTGTCCGTAATTTGACTTGTCAACGTCGCACATGTCTGCGAAGTCTCAAGCATTGCACATGGACTGATAAGATGTCAGATAAGGAGCATGGTGTAAACAGCCACGATGGAGTAAGTACATGTAGTGCACATGCAAATCCGAAGATGGCCCATCTCTGCCGCTTCCCGCAACGGTCCGCTCCGGCAGGAACTATGCCGAAGCTTAATATTGTTGACGCCGTGACGGAAACAGACGACACGAGATGTAAATGTCTTGTCGCCTTTTCACCAGATCTCCACCAAAGCATGTCCTCGCGCGACATGCGAACTGACAAATCTCGCGTGCAATAAGAAGATTCTTTGCACCGTCAACAAACCTTCAAGGCTTCACCGACTCGAACGAAGATGGCACGTCTGTCCGCTACCAGCTCCGCCTCCAACGGCCACATTCATCCAACCGCTGAGCATGTGACACTTAACGGCAGCGCCAATATCGTCAAGGAACATGACGAGGCGATGCCTGCGAATGCTTTCGACGAGAGAGTGTGGCCTCCTGGCGACCCAAGCAAAGACAACTACCCTGTGTCCAGTGACCCAACTCTCGCCCCTGGCGGCTCACGCGATCTGTCCTTCATCGGCTTGCAGGCCTTCCTTCTAGGTAATGCCTCCACCGGGAGTCTACTCCTCACTGCTCTTCTCCTCTGTTACAACATCACCTGGTGGCGCCTCCCTGCTTTCATCGGATCGCTAGGCGTCTTTCACTTTCTGGAATACTGGACGACGGCGCGCTACAACCTTCCAGCCGTACGAGCTTCAAGTTTCCTGATCTACAGTAATGGCAATGCGTATCGGATCGCTCACACGCTGGCGACGATGGAGATTATCGTTTCGAACTTCTTCCCATGGTATCAGAATTTGCTTTCGTCAACTGCCACGATATTGGCAGGAGCCATCATGGTAGTGGTCTGTCAGACCATCCGGAGCATAGCGATGATTCAAGCTGGCAAGAGCTTCAACCATCACGTGGCGTCCGTGCACAAGGAAGACCACAAATTGGTCACCAAGGGTCTCTACGCATACTTTCGACACCCGAGCTATTTCGGCTACTTCTACTGGGCACTGGGCACTCAGCTCATGGTAGGCAACAAGATCTGCCTGGTCGGCTACGCGATCGTGCTTTGGCGATTCTTCAATCGCAGAGTCAGAAGTATGCGCCCGCGAAAAAAAAAAGAAAGATTAGTGAATAAGTACTGACGATCGAGCAGGCGAGGAGATTTACCTGGCCTCCTTTTTTGGCGAGGACTACGAGAATTATCGAAGACGTGTGGGAACGAAGATTCCTTTTGTTGGCTGAGAGCGCATATCTTATGCAAGCTAGAGTGTAGACAGCCAGGGAAGTCTCGTATTGTGATTCCACGAATTCCATCACACAGATACAAACCATCATTGCACCTGCAAGCATGCACGCCACACGTTACACGCCATTCAAACCACTTGCACTTCCCACACTTCTACGCCAAAGAGAGAGCGCGATTTTCGTTTAATATAAGTGGATCAGACACAGGATTGCCCCTCCCTCGTACATCCGGCGCCAGTGAGTCTCGCATGTGAAAGCCCATCCGTTCACGCAAGTTGAACAGCATCGCAATGCCAACCAGATGAGTTCATCGAGTCTGTTGTCTCAATGAATTTTGAAAGGTGTGTCTCCCGCGTACAGCAATGCTTCGACTTTCAGCTGTCGTATAGATTGACCCTAATGATACAAGGCTATGAGCTCTTCACAGAGATGTCTTCCGCGTTAGCTTCGCAAGTTGGCTTGCCTCATGTGCCCCAACGCCTAGCGCTGGGAGGATGAGGTCTGGATTTGATGGACGTTTGAGTGTCATACAACATGGCTGATGATGCGAAAAGAAGAGAAGAGGGGAGCAGACCTGGGAGCTTGCTAGACCCGCAAAGTGGCCTGTACGCCTGC
Source organism: Microcyclosporella mali (assembly GCA_002785985.1). Classification (NCBI taxonomy): domain Eukaryota; kingdom Fungi; phylum Ascomycota; class Dothideomycetes; order Mycosphaerellales; family Mycosphaerellaceae; genus Microcyclosporella; species Microcyclosporella mali. The sequence goes on from NHNU01000009.1 coordinate 1,038,624, forward strand.
CTGCGCTGGAACAGCATCGACGGCTCTTCCAAGCCAGTACTCATATGTCGTCCAATACATTCACGAAAAGAACATCTACGCTGAACTTTACCTTGCCTAGCCGCCCCTTCCCCTCCCCGCCTTCCCCTTCCTTCCCACCTTCACGGCACTGAACAGCGGCCTACACTCTTTACAGTACCACTTCTCCTCCTCGCCCGGCGCCTCCCTGAGTTCCGTGCAGCCCAGATGAAACCACTCCTTCGGACAATTCTCGTTATCGCAAGCGATCATCTCTCCGTAGCTTCCCCGATCACAATAGCAATATTTAGGCTCGTTAGGATCGTCAGGATCGTGCTCCGACTCCTCGTCTTCTTCCTCGACGACTTGGATTTCTTCTTCGGGAGGTTCTTCGCGCACGACTGCTGCTGATGTGCGACCTGTGCTGCGAGTGGTGGTTGGTGGAGGAGATGCGGGTGCGCTTGACTCGCGGGATATGGGTGCGGGCGATGAGCGAAGATGAGAAGTACTGTTCGCTGTATTCCGCCTTGAGATGGGTCGTCTCGTGCTCGACCTCCGTACCTCGCGGTCTAGAGGAGGCGCTACTTCTGTCATATCATCCTCAGGCTGTTGTTCTTCTTCATGCTCGCCAACTTTATCCTCGAGGGATTCATCTTCATCCATATCGTCATTAGATCTGTGCCGATCTAGATCGGGGCTTCTATTAAAAGGCGCCAATTGTTTGACGAGGTGGCTGTTCGACATATTGCGCTTGTGCTTGTTGAATACCGGACCTTGCGACATCGGCTCTGCAGAGCTCGAACCCTCTCTAGCATTTGGTTTGCTGCGTGTACTTCTTGCCCGTGACATAGAAACTTCTCCCGGGACCGAGTCTGTTCGGGGGGTGCCGACTTTGGATGTACGGCCGCTATTCTTACGACTATTTGATCCAGATCGCGAATCGGGGTGTCTGCTATCCGCGCCAGCGTCTTGCATGTCCACGTCCTCTCGCTTGAGCATCTCGGAAGCTTCTTTGAGCTGCCTTGCAGTATGTTCTTCTCCTGTAGGCTCGTCATGCTCTTCAGTCGTCTCTTGTATCCTTCGTCTGCCATTGGCTTTCTCCCCATTGCCATTGACCTTTCCTGCAGCAGAAGTTGGCCTGCTGTTACTCTCCTCATCTTGTAACCTTTCATATCTGAGATTTGTGGCTGAACTGTTCTGTCGTAGTCTTGCACTTTGCGGTCTTGCACCTGGCGGTGGTTCCATTGTCGCTGGGTTGAAAGAGGATGCTAGTGGACTGCTTGCAAGCATCGGACTATTCTGGACGGACGGCGGCAGTTTCTTCTTCGCTTGTGTCGGCGCAGGTTTGGGTTTCGTCACTTTCTTCGCAACGGGCTCTACCGCAGGCGTGCTCCTTGGCGTTTCTCTCGCCTTTGCACCTTTCTGTGATATTGTTCGCTCCATACCAGGAGCGCCCAAGCTCTTGTCTGCGATCTTTTTCCTTTTTGTTGCTGGCTCTCCATTTGTAGAAATGCCCAGGCCTGTGATATTGGAACTGGCACTCGCAGCAGCCTTGCCTTTGGCTCCCTTTGGACCCTTGCGAGGCTTGTCGTTGTCATAGTCCGAATCCGCCAGCTCAGTCCTCTTACCCTTTGGCTTTTCGCGATTCGCCTCTGTTCGCGCCTCCTTCCTGGCCTGCAGAATCTCCCTTTCGTGAAGCAAATTCGCAGCATCCGCCAGCTTGTCCACATTTCCTCGACCAGTCGTCGCAGGGACCTTGTTACTTTTCTTGTTGTCGCTATAGGCCCAGTGCGTCAAGCTCCCCCATCTTGCCTCTTCACTAAGCTCGTTATTGACGTGTGGCATGACCGAATCGAGACGCGTCCCTTGTTGCGCGAGGACACGATTCGCCTCCGCAAGAACAACGTTCTTCTCGTCGAGATTGGCAAGCAAGCTATGCGTAAGCATACGAAGCTCGTGATATTGTTGTCGCCTTCGCCTCTCTTCCTCCGTATCGACCAGTTCTTCGCCAGTAGTAGATTCCGCCACAGAAGCTTGCGCACTGTATCGGCCAGCAACGCCATTGACCATGCTCACGTTGGTGCTTCCGTTGGTGCTGTTATTGGCGGTCAAAGATAGGAGTCCTTGGGGTCCTGATCCACCATTCACGATCACAGTCTGCTTGCGCGCAGGAACTGGCTGCTGCATCAGAACATCTATCAATTCTCCCAGCTTTTCATTGGGTCCGTAGACCTTTGCCTCGACCTCTTTCATCAATGTGAACTGCTTCATGACCTCCTTCGGCAGCGCGGTGACGGCATCGGTGAAATACTGCAACGCTGGAAAAAAACCTGGTGGCTGAGAATTCGCCTCTGCCATCTCGACGTCGTGATCGGCGCCGGCGCTGTATGAGCCAAAAGGGCGCGCGTAGTAGTTGGCAGGTCGGGTGGTATTGGCGCGAATTGCCCTGCCGCTGGCAGTGGTGCGTCGAGGCTGCATGCCATTGTTCGTGCCCGAATTCTGCACAGAGGAGGCATGAGGGTCGCCGAGCGTCATGGTCTGCGTCGTTGACGACTTGCGCATGTTGGACACAGGCGGCATTGTGCCGGTGGTGGTCGCTGTGCGTCGTGGCAGCAATGTATGGACGTGGTGAGGAGGGTGGTGCTGAACGAGGGACGTAAGTTGGGTGAAAGCGAGGTCGCACCTAATACTGCAATCGCATGGCCGCGCTCTCGAGTAGGTAGTCGAGTTCTACGGCATTCGAAGGGACGCGAGTAATATGCAGTGGCGGTGGTGTCTCTGGAGGGAGGACGAGAAGAGGGCGCGAGACTCTGTCTCTCCAGCACTCGGCGCGCCGCACCTGCCAGCAAAAGCCGAAGCAGCTCTTCCAAAGCGGAATCGCGCCCGCGATCAAGGGACAGCCGACGTCACTAGCACGTGAGTCTGCTAGTAAGCAACATTCACTTGCAGGTAGAGTATCGTAATAGCCACATGGTTGAAGACACACAGATGCACAGATAGAGGAGTGGCGAGCCAGTCAGCACTCTATAATCCCAGCCGCATCACGCATAAAGCATCACACCTACACCTCCCTTGTCCACAATCAACCATCACATGAAAAGAAAGGATGTCTAGTCAAGGAACAGAAGCTGTTGCGCAGAGACGTCAAGTACGTGAATTTCCGGTAAAGAATATATTCTCAAAGGTATATGTGATATCATCCGCTCATAGCAGCAGCACTTGCGGGACTTAGTGTGCGGTTGTGATTCACTGCAGATGCGGCAGCGAGGCCATTGATCGTGGGAGCGGCATCGTTGGCATTCGCGTTCTGCACGTGTCGCCCGAGTGGACTTTGTGCTTGGCGAATCTTGCGTAATTCGGCTTCGAGTTTGCGATTGGTTTCGTGTTGCTCCTAAGGCAAGCATTAATTTTGATATGTAGTCATGGGGAGGATGGTTCGACTTACTCTCAGGAGACGAACACCCTCGGCTCGCGCTTCGCGCATCATCTTCTTGAACTCTTGCCTGAGCACCATCACACTCGTTGTCTCCCTTGGTGCAGTCGGATCGATGCCTCCAGGGCTCTTGATACCCACCCATCTCATCTTCTCATCGTTGAGCTGCGCCTCGAGCTGATCACAGCGATCCCTTAGACCATCTATCAGACCTTCCAATTGGCCTCTTTCCTTCTCAAGTTCCAGACTCTCCCGCGTCATTTCCTGGAATTCGTTGGTCATGTCAGAGAGCTCTTGCTCGAGCAGCTTGGCTCGTTCAGAAGCTTCCCGCCGTAGTGTCGCAATCTGTTGGTCTTTGAGCTTCTCTAGAGCCTCCATTTCTTCTGCTGCAATACCGGCTTCCTTTTGCCGCTCACTACGCGTGCCATAAGCGCCTTCCAGATCAGCTTTTGCAATGGTAAGCTCAGTCGTCAGCCGGACGACTTCAGACTCCATGTTCTCCATCTCAGCCTGTAGGTCGTTTTGTCTGTGGACAGCCCCTTCCCTTTCAGCGGTAAGCTCGGTCGTAAGCCGAAGGACTTCAGACTCCATATTCTCCATCTCAGCCTGTAAATCATTGTGTCTTTGGACGGCCTGCTCCCTGTCAGCAGTGATCTGAATATGTCGTGAGTCGACTTCTTTCTGCCTGGCATGAGTCTCGTCTACAGTGCGCTTGAGTTGCTCGAGCTCGTTCATGACGTTCATCATTTCAGTGTTGCGGTCTGCAGCCTCGCGCTCGGCCTGTTGTTGGCCAACCATAGAAGTGGCAAGCTCATCTTGCATGTTATTGTACTCTCTCACAAGCTGGTCATATTTCGCTTGTGCTTGCTCCAGTTCTACTTGGCTTTCCATGTCAGCTTTGCCGTTGAGGTCACGCTGCTGCTGAATCTGTCGACGTAGGATGTCTTGCTGCTCCTTCGCTCCGGTCGCCACATGATGAAGATGCTGGACCCGAGAGCTGAATGCCTGTAGTGAAAAGTCTTCCCTGAGTGGTGTCGCAGGCGAGCGATCTCCATCGTTGGCAGAACTTGAGGCTTCCGCGGCCACGAGTTCCCACAGCCCCGACAAAGTTGTTTCATATTCTCCATTCTTTTGCGCGTGAGTGGCCGCTCTGGCTTGAGCGTCTGCGATACCGCTGTCTGCTTCTCTGGCATTTTCTAGGTGTTCGTTATGTTCTTTGATCAGACTCTCCAAGGTAAATAGGCTTTGTTCGAGATACTGCAGCTGGTGTTGATATCCATGTCCGGTCACCTGAGGAGGCTGAGAAATGTGTCCAAGAGCTTCATTCCGGGATGAGAGGTGCATGGCGTTATATAATTGGTGATTCAGGCCTTCCAGTTGTTGCTCGACTGCGTTTCTCGTAAGATATGAGCTATCTTGGATTTGACCAAAGTGGATTCTGTTTTCTTCCTGCTCCTGGCTCAACGCTCGCAGATTGCTTTCTACCGCAGTAAATGTGCTGTCAAGGTGTTGGTGAATGTCATTGGAGGGCGTGACCTGTGGTTCCGGCATAGGCTCCTTGCCACGAGTTATGCTCGCTTCTTGTATGATGCTTCGGAGTTGCGAGTTCAGCTGCTCTAGTCTTCTCTGCATGTCGACTATCTGGGTCTCGTGGCCTTCTTTGATACTCTCTAACTCTTTCTTGCTGGAAGGTGCAGGAAGTCCTCGCAGGATGTCTCGAATGTCATCGAACTCATCGGCACCATCATGGTGGAGCTCGTCGTGGTCGTATGCGTCGTGGCCGTTAGCGAGTGCCGTCGTCCTACTCTCGGGAGGTAGACTGGCTTGTTCGGCTAGCACAGCAGCGGTGTGTCGCAAGAGCTTGCGCTCCACGAGGTGTCTTCGATCCAGAAGCGATTTGATCTGCTCATTCAGATCGTCGACCACCTTCATGCTCTGTGCAAGCTCATCCTCGGCTTGGTGGAGTGTCTGCGACCCTTGACTTCCACTGCTACCAGGTCTCTTGTTTCCCAGCAGACTGCTCCTCTTCTTCCCAGTCTCAGGACTCTGCGGTGTGTCAGGCCTCCCATCTTTCTTGCCCGAGGAATAGAGTCGTTGCAGATTTTGCGCCGCATCCTTGACTTTGCTCTCAAGCGCGAGTTTCCTCTTCGCAGCCTCTATTTTCGGCTCAAGGCGACTGAGCTCCTTCTTCAGGTCGTCGACTTCGTGGATGCTCAGAAGCTCGTAGGCTTGTGTGTCCAGCAGTGCATTCTCGAACAAGAGATGCTTCACCATCGCGTCTTGGTTGTTGTCGCGCAGCCGAGTGTTCAGGCTCATGTGGTGGCTTGCATGCTTCTCCTCCAGAGATGGCGAGAACTTGAAGTCGTCGAAGTGCTGGCCATTGACGCCATTGAGAGCCGGCTGAGAGGCAGGCGAGGGAGATTTATTGCGGAAAGAGTCCCCAAAGTCGAAATCGTTGACATAGTGTCCGTTCAGCTGGGTCTGCGGTGGCTTCTGTGCAGTATTGGGTACACTGGGGAACTGGTCGGAACTGGTGCGGCTGGAGATAGGAGAGCCATATCCGCTGCCGTCGTAGCTCTCATAGCGGCGACGGCCGACTCCCGAATCCTCGTCGTCGTCGTCGAAGTAATGCTCGCTGGTCGGCATTGCGGCGTGGTGGTGCTTGTGCTTCTGTCCGAGAGGAGTGTACGCGGGTGGCTGTATTTCGTGGTCGCGGGCGGCGTAGCTGCTTCGTTCCGCAGGGTCTCCGGCAGCAGTCAGATGTACCACAGGCAAGTCAGATTGCGCTTTACCTGCACTGTCGCGGTCGGAATGCAGTCCTCACAACACAGCGCATCGCCGTGTCACGGATGCACAGCGGACAGGCACAGGTCAGGAGGGTGGTGTGAGCAGCGAAGAAGTGAGGTGAGCATATAGCGAAGAACAGGAGCCGCGTCTTTCTCCTCGAAGAATAATCGGCGCGTGCAGCAGCAGCAGCAGTAGCAGCGGAAACGGAGCACAGCCAAATGCGCCGCGCCTCTAGCTGCACGATCCTAGATGGTCTGCTTGCCTCCTGATTGGATCCCGGATTACCCCCCGGCCTCGAAAAGTGTCGATATGCGTCCTCTAATTGTCCGGCAACAATTTCGTGTAGCCACACACCTGCACCTGGTTTTGAACGTGACGCGACAAGCAAGTGAAAAGCCGTATGCAAGGCGCGTTGCCGGTAGTTCGGTCGTTGGCGGAAATGGAAGCTGGGAAGGACGGCAGGCTTGGGCTGTCAGCGTCATTTCCAACGTCGCTGCTACAGTATTCCCATCGGCAAGCCTCCTCGAAGAAAAGGAGAGCCGTTGCTGCATACAAGCTTTCGGACCTGCGCTACGCCTACACGTACTAGTCCTGACTGGCTGCATGCTATCCCCTTATAGCATGCAGTGCTTACCCTTGACCAGCCCCTTTTCAGCTGTCCCGAACTTCAAGTCATCGCTGCCCGTTGCGCAGTCGTGTCGCGACGGAATTGCGCGGATCCTCGGTCGATCAGCTGGTCATAGATGCTTGACATATCATATATGATCAGACGTGATCGCCGAGCCTGGTGTAGACAATAAATCATGCACTATATTGCTATTATAAAGCAGATGGACGTCAAGGAATTCACAGGTCGGACTGCCGAAGAAGTAGACCGGGCAGGATGTCTCGTTTCAGCACGTGTGTTTGCGAATCGCCGCGTGACCCACCTTCACGGCATGGTACAGCTCAGATGTGAACCAGTCTTAGCATAGTATACTGCAGATTGTATTGCAGCCATAATTTTAAAGCACCCAATGCATGAGACTTTCCACTGGCTCTTCAGTACTCGGGTGCGTCTTCGCATGCCATCATCACTGGTACCGAGCTGATCATGACCACGCCACGCCTGCAAACACATGATAAATGTGAGATTGTCAAGACGCAGACTGAAATGAATATCACGAGGTGCTATAGTGCATTCGCAGTATTGCAAATTGTCATCGCAGAGGAGCGTCGTAGCCTACTCGACAATACCACGGATAATGTGGACCCGTCATCGAAGGTACTGCAGGATCCCAAGCTCCTGTTGTCAGACTTACTTTGCGATCTCGTGATGCGTGGCATGTCGGTGACGCACACTAATTGCGTGTGTACGTGAAAGGAACCTCGTGTGGAAGCTCGTGGATGCTAGATGTTGCCGCAAGCACTGTCCCACACCGAAGTGGCGCAGCTCGAGTACGTCTGCTAGCAAAGTAGACCTGTGATCTGTTGCACAGCATACTCACCTGTTGCTGTGATTGCAATGAGTGATGGGATACCACGGAGATACGGCCATGCTACTCAGTGCAGCGATAGGGTCGTCTGTGAACGAATGTCGTCCTGCTAGATTCCTGCCAATCACCCTGATATATCCTTTCAACAAGGGTCCTGCCACCAACAACAGTCCCTGGTCGCATGGTGCAGCGGCAAGCACATTCACCACCTGAGGAGGGCAGGAGCGTTCTCGAAATTCCTCGACCATTCATACCGTTTTTCTGCTGGCCTACAGGTCCAGGTGAACGGACGTGCGTGCGAGACATCCAATCGAATCGGACTGCAGCCATCAATGTTGTTGCACTTCGCTTGTCTCTCTGCCAGTTCGTTCAGGAAGCGACCTGGCCAGCCGTAAGAGCTCATGGAGTTATAGGCACAAAGACATCACTAACTAGGAATCGCGAAAGCAGTAGTGATTGACCGGAATGCACGAACACTTGAAATTTCGCTGACGGCTGTACACTATGAAATACCCGGCTCGAGCTGCGAAAGGGTCAGTTCAGCTTTCGCGTCAATTCGTTTGCGACGGTAACTACTTACCCTCCATGGGTTGCTCAGCTCGAAACCCGCTGGCGCCTTCACATTGTCCGTCTGACCTCTCAGAAAGCCAGTCAATCTTCGGTCTCGATTCATCACTGCGTCTCCGTGTCAGCATAGACCAATGTCGCCTACAACCCCCCTCTCTCTCTTTCAATTCCTTCACGTACTCTGTGTGTCCCAGTAATCCACTGAATGCCTGCCCCTCTTGCCGCCGTTCTGCATGTGTCTGATCTTCGAGAGGCCCGCGCCTGTCAAGGCGAAGAACTATACAAGCTGTCAGTCGTGCTCCTGAAATATCAGGGTCGGTGTCGTGTCGTCGTACGCCCGTGCAGATAGCATATGGAAGTAGAGCTTCGAAGGGGACACCCCTGCAGTGCACGGTCAGCCAGAACCCGATGCACGTGTCCACAAGATTCACTCACATAGTGTATTGTGGAGTTTTGGTTCCTGTGCGCGGCTTGCGCTGGTGAGACGGAGCAATTCCTATGTGAGAATGCTGTCTTGCTGTTGCTGGAGACGAACGGGATGTCGTCGTGGCGGAGCTCGAGGCGGGAAAGTAGTGGTAAAGCTGAGATTTTGGGTAGGAACGGCTCAATGCCCAACCCACCACAACAATGACCTTGACATGTGTATAACTCCCTCAAAGACAGTCTTTAATTCCGATACGAGAATCATATTAACCTCACAACAGGTACGATAAGTCCTACCTGCCAGATGATAGTGTTGAGCGAGGTCTTCGCAGCGGACACCCAGACTTTTGGCACGGCCTACCAGTTGAGGACGGGGTCTTGTGAAGCACTTCCAGCAGGCGGAGTGGGCAGTTCGGCCTCATCACCACTCTGTACCGCCCACAAACCCTCATTTGCGCGCATAGAAACTGTCGCATCGCCTCACCCTATCCATCGACCCGCGCATCATACCTCGAGGACTGTCAGGAGAGCGCATGAATAAGCCAGAAGACAACCCGCGCTGATTAGTCACCCCTGCTCTCTTGGGCTCGACCACAACACGACGACCACCACAGCTCGAACAAGTCTATGAGGGTATAGGGAGTACTTCGAAAGCAAAAGACGCGTGCCCAACACGCTATATCACGTGGAAGAACACGTCTTGGCATCTGAGGGGGATACTCGGACAGTAGGAGCCGCTGGGAGCTAGGCCGCGCTGTAGAGGCCACCTAGGCGACAGCGAGCTGCTAAAGATATAGGAGACAGAGAGGAATCACATGGGCTGCGTCAGGCCCCAGCAGACAAGCTGGCGACCATAGTCCTCAACCGCACTGCGCTGACGCCTTCGCGGCTGCGTGGTCGCGGTGTCAACTTCAGGGCGCAGGCGAGAGGTCACAGAATGGAGCTGGGCGACCAAGAATCGGACACTCCGGTCGCGGAGGAGCTTGGAGACGTGGAGGAGGAGCTTGACGACGCTGATGCGGAAGGCGAAGAGCTGGATTCAGAAGCTGATGCTGAAGGCGAGATCGAGGACGACAACGGGTTTGACAACGAGGGCGAAGATGATGATGATGATGATGGAGAGATTGTGGGCGCGGTGAAGACAAGGTCGAGTCGTTCAAGAGCAAGGAAAGTTCCTGAAGAAGAGGAATCCGACGCTGAAGTAGAAGACCAGGATATGGATTCCGATGCCGACAGTAGCCAAGCCGACGAGCAAGACTGGGAGGCTGCAGACGATGCCGAGGACGACCAGAAGCTTGAGAATCCGGACGCGAATCGCTGCACGTATGTATATTTGTTGCGGTGTGGGGTACGTCTGCTGACAGTGTTTCTAGCATCTGCAAACAACCCGAAGAAGACGATCCTAGCGAAGAGTATGAAGAATATCTTGCATGTTCAGTGTGCGGCGACGGAGGTAAGTGACATTTCTTCGAAGTGCAAGCTTCTGATTGCAAGAGTTGCAAGTGGAAGAATTGCGGCACAAGTCGAAGAATGATATCAAGTTCAAGGGTCCAAGCGCGCTGACTTCCGTTCCTGCAGCCCACCGGCAATGCGCCAGATCGCATGGCTCGCTAGCTTCCGACGAAGGTAAGTGAGATCTGATTAGCACCCATGCTGGCCCTTATTACGCCAAGCACGCCTGCAATGGACTGATGGTGCTTCACAGATGCAGATCATTGGCGCTGCCCGCATTGCATCGAACATGGCCTCGAAGAAGAGTTCAAAGATGTCCCCCAACTACTTACTACTCGTCGTCGATCTTCTGCTCCTAGGATGGCCAGAGATCTACTACCAGCAGCCCGTGGTGGCATCAAACCTGGGTCGCATTCTGTTTTCAACACACTGATCCTCCCCGACGACGAAATGGATGGATCGAGATCGCTTCGAAAGCGTAAGACCCCTTCAGAAGATGTCGATGAGCCTCCTCGACCCGCGATTCGAAAACGAAGGAGATCGAATTCTGACGATGAGGATGATGCACCTGGTGAGATCGAAGAAGCGATAGAGGACGGCGAAGTTGAGCGTGAAGACCCCGAGTCGCCCAAGTCCCGAAACGGTCGACCTCAGCGTCAAGCCAAAGCTCGTAAATCTGAGCATGGGTGCAGGACCATTTCCCAATCAGACGATCCCAAAAGTCACGTCATCGCATTCCCTGTCACACCTGCTCAGTGGGACTCGATCGTGCGAGACGTGGAGAAGAAGCAGAAGCGACGTGAACGCGATCGCCTACGACGAGCACGAAACAGTCGTCGGACCGTCACCGTTGAGCCCGAGGACGTCCAACACTTTCCCACAGTACAGACGTCGATGTACACGAATCCATTCTTTCCATTCCAGGATCGGGAGGTTGACGAAAATAAAGGCAAGCCATATGGCGGCATCCTCACAGAGGCTGAAGCAGACTCCACTCGGACATATCCCAATGATGCGGACAGGAAAGCTTTCCAAGATGCTCGCGAAAAGGCAGAAGAAGAATGGAAGGAGAAAATCGCGCAGCAAAATGGAGAGATGACCACCACTTCTCGATCCAAACAGTCGGGGCCACCCAGCAAGATCAAATGTATCAACTTTGGCCAGTACGAGATCGACACCTGGCATGCTGCACCGTATCCTGAAGAATACAGCCGCAACAAACATCTCTATATCTGCGAATTTTGTCTCAAGTACATGAGCTCAGACTATGTTGCCTGGCGGCATAAGCTCAAATGTGCGGCGAAGCATCCGCCTGGCGATGAGATCTACCGCGATCAGATCAGCAACCCGGAAACGGGTGCCGAAACGACATTATCCTTCTTCGAGGTTGATGGTCGTCGCAATCCGCTTTACTGCCAAAATCTATGCTTGTTGGCGAAGCTCTTCTTGGGATCCAAGACGCTCTACTACGATGTGGAACCATTCTTATTCTACATCATGACAGAGAATGACGAGTTCGGATGCCATTTCGTAGGCTACTTCTCCAAGGAGAAGCGTGGCTGCGGTCTTCCGGCGCCTACGGATCCTCGAACATCATTCGACGACCACGAAGCTTCACAGACTTCTGCCGTCGCACAGGTTGGTGCTGAAGGCACAGCAAACGACCCTGCACTTGTCAACCCTGGCAACAATGTGTCGTGCATCCTCGTCCTGCCAGTTCACATGCGACGTGGCTTTGGCAGAGTTCTGATCGAGTTCTCATACCTTCTGACGAAGGTGGAGGGTAGAACCGGATCCCCTGAAAAGCCTCTGTCGGATATGGGTCTTGTGTCCTACCGCTCATACTGGCGGAATGTTCTCTGCCAGCTGCTGCTTCAGTATCAGGGGCAAGAGTCAACGACGAACGATAGCGAACCCATCACCATTGTGCAGATCGCTAAGGAGACTGGCATGACACCTGACGATATCATAGCAACGCTGGAGTCTTTGCGGTTCCTCGTCCGTGACCCCATCACGAAAACATATGCTCTTCGTCTCGATTATGACTACATGAAAGAGTACGTGGAGAAGCACGAGAAGAAAGCGACAATCAAGATCAAGGACGAGAACCTATGCTGGACGCCATATGTCATGGGTCGACCGACGAGTCTCTTTGCTATGGGCGAAGAGACGAATCAGCCACTTCAGACAGTTGCGCCGAGAGACGAGCCTTCCGATATGCCTGCAGAACCCGAAGAAGGCGTGCAACAGACCATCATGGCGGCAGAAGAAGCCCAAAATAAGCAGGTCGACTCTACCAAGGCCAAAGACAACACGGAGCTCGCCAACATTAATGGAGTCTCGCCGAAGACACGCAAGAAAACACCGCCAACCCTAGACCTTGCCCCGCAACCCTCGATGACTGAGGCAAAGATCGGATCGCCTGGCCGACGCTCTCCTCGCAAGACTCCGAATGGCGTGCAGCAGCTTGAATCCGGGGAAGCGAGCCCTGCGTCTTTCATGTCTGGGTCGCAGCCGGCTTCGGCGGGTTCCATTCCGCCCAGTCGCTTCGAAGTATTTCCGCCCGTGCCTGGCATGCGCGTCTCAGCTAGTGCATCGAAGAGACGTCCTGGTCGGCCGTTTGGCAGCAGGAGAAGCAGCACTCGTCGGAACGACTACGGCACGCCTGCAAGAAGATCACGGCCGAGCAGCGACCGCAAGCGCGAGCGTAATCAACATAACAGTCCTAGCAACGGAGCTGCTGTCGCAGCAAGCTCTCTGCGCCGGACGCGGAGCAAGCTCGGAGACATCAGCACGCTTCCCGGCATGGACGAGGACGAAGGGAATGCCGCAGGCCCTGCAGACGCCGAAGAAGGTGAAGATGACGACGGTGAGGCTGATGCTCCAGGCGAAGATGTCGACGACGAGGACGCAGACGCTCCGGGCGAGGAGGACGACGAAGAGATTCGGTACGAGTGAAACTCCCCCAACCAGAAGCTAAATAGGGTCTCATGGGTCTCCTTCGCAAGGTCCATCGCGGTGCTTACCGCTTTTGTACTGATAATGGTTCGGAGCTAGAAGAATTGCTGTGCTACGAAGTGTCTGTCCTTCCATCGACATAAGTCACGCGCATAGCTGCTTGTTTCTCTGTAGTATTAGGCAATACCATCGACGTGGCAAATACCAAAGTAATTACGGAGGGCTGTCATCACTAATCCTGTCTACAACCATGGTTTCCTTTGCGTGACGGAATGTGCGTGCAGGTGTTTTCACGAGTTTGGTACTGGAAGAAGAAGAAGAGCCATGGTGGCGTGACATATGTGTGGAGATTTTCGTGGTCTCGACGCGTTGTCCTGGTGGAAAAGTGTTCAGTGTTTTTTTTTTTTTTTGGTTTTGTTTTTTTCCCTTCACTCGCGTTTGCAAGGCACTTCTGTGGTTTTTGGTCTCCTGCAAGAGTCGACATGAGCTTTCATTCATTTCATCGCTCTGGAAAGACACTTGGCAGAAATTCTAGCAATTCAAGATCAAGAAACTGATCCAGCGCTTTCCAGACGCGGAGCAGGGTCGTTTTCACCGATGGAGGAGGGCTTTGCAATCTACAAGTGAAGCATTATCCTTCACATCTATCGCCGCGTCCAGCGAAGCCGTGCATCATACGCGTCTGCCCCTTGTTGATGGTGTTGTCATTGTTGTTGTTGTTATTGTTGTTGTTGTTATTGTTGTTGTTGTTATTGTTGTTGTTGTTATTGTTGTTGTTGCTGCTCATTCATGGAGTTTGATGGTTCGCGAGGTCTGGGTATTGATTGAAACGGCTGTGCATGCATGCATGCTGGTGCGTGAACCTCTTTTTTTTGGTGTCTTTTTCCAGCTCGCTCATCATCAGACTTCATGACCATCCTCATCAAAGTCTCCCAAGATCCTTTCCTTTTTTTTTCCCCCTAACGACGTCGTGCCGGTGGATGAGGCATGTTGGCGTTTGATGTCAGATTGTGGTGCGAGCAGCGACCAAGTCGACCACTGAAGCTGGATCATCGATAGTCTACAATCGGATGCGGGCAGAGGACGGAACGATCTGCCATGGATGGCTCACCACCGTCTGTCCATGCTCTCGCAACCATACGAAACGTCGAAGACATCCTTTACTCATTGAGAATGAATACCAAAACCGCGCAAGTCAGCAAGGAGATGATTGCTGCCAGCCGAAATAGTTCCGTTGGGAAAGTCCTCACGATCTCCGATCTCTCAGGAGGTACCTCTCTACCTCTCTATCTCTCCATCTCTCTCTTTTTTGCTCAAAGAAAAAGGCTAGAAGTCCCTGCCCACCGGCCTCAACCCCGTCGAATGTTCCAAATGCTGTGATGAGAAGCGACGTAGGAGGCGCTTCAGAAGTACTCAGTTATCCCTGTGTGACATGAACGAGATAACCCGCCCTCAAGGACCTCAAGGAGGAGATTTGACAAGAATCATCTACCTCCCCATCGAGGGACAGCGCATTGCAAATATCCACAATCATGAAAACGTACGTCAATACGGTGCGTAGGTAGGAGGAGGTAGACCGCACGCACGCCTTCTGCTCATCGTATCGTATACGTACCGGTCGCTATCCGCCCCGATGTACATCCGTCCAAGGAGCAAAGCCAAGCGCACACTAGCAAGGGTGTTAAAACACCATCGTCTACTTGCCCCGCCTTCCCCGTGAAGAAAAAAAAAGACCAGGGCTAAGAAAGAAGAATGCGGGCTGGGGGGGGGGCGTCTGCTAAACAGCCGCATTTCGCTTTCATCCTATCATTCGATCAGTCACTCAATCAATCACTCCATTAATCACTCAATCAATCAATCAATCAAGCATCATCATCATCATCATGGCCTGGAAAGTTCCACCGATTACGAGGTGTGGCACCCGTTCACCATCTAATAGACTTTGACGCTATGCCAAACACGACGCCACATAGTTACAGGACTGCAGTTTTCGAATCCTTTCGAAAAAGCCTCGCGTGTGATTCATGAGGCCGGGTGGGGGGGACGTTTGTTCCAGAAGAGTGTAGTGAGATTTCATCAAAACGTTCCTTCGTCCATCTATTCATTCGTTCCTTCGTATAGTTTCGAGCGCGCTGCTAATGATTTTTACACACTCTGCAGCTCTCGGTCACTTCGCGTCTCGCGATCTTCTTCTCACGCCTCGTCACAATCTTTCGCATTGCGATTCGCTCTTCGAACGAAAACGAAAGGAAACGAAAGAGAACCCCCTGGTACAGTGTATGCAGCGAAGTGCTTGCTTCTTTTTCACTCTACTCTACTCTCCTGTTCTACTCGTACAAACCCGGTAGCTCCCCCTCGCGGAAAGGCGTGCATGTGGGTTCGGTAGAGCGGTTCATCAGACTAATAAAAGACGTAACGGAGGACCGGGGGATTTTCCTTCCTTTTTTCCCCTTCCTCTCTGCACGCCTGCAGCAGCTGTCTTTACCCGTTCCTCCACCATGCAAGCCTGACGCATTGCACTATGCAGTCAACCACACCCACCGTGCGTGCGTGCGTGCGTGCGTACGTGCGTACCCACCCTAGCTCCGCCTTGGTCTTTGGCTCCCTTGCCCCCCGCGCATAAGCGAGAACTCTAATCGATCGACCAATCGATCAGACTGAACTATCAGACGCACCTCACCGTTGCGGTCGAGAGAATGGAAGGGAAGCAGTGCGGGAATTGGTTTTTGCGTCATCATCTTCTCTCAAATGTGCTGCTGCTGCTGCGGCGCCGGCCGCGTTTTTCACAATATGACCGATCCATCATGTTGGCGATGAAATGTATGCGCGCCCCTTCTTCGCAGTAATTTCGACGACCAAGTAACTACATGTACAACTGTTTCGTGGTCCCAGGTTTTCAAATCTCGTCTCTTCGTCCTGTCGATCCGTCATTTGGAAAGAAAAACTCGTATGTACCTCGCTGACAATCAAACACTCCTCCCATACCTGGTGCGTTCTCTTTTCCCCACACCTGCTTTCTTCACAAACTCCAAAAACTCGCACACAAGTCTACGTTCCTGAGAACGCCTCGCTGGTGTGCCAAGTGGAAAAAGATATTACTGAGTAATGCTCATGAAAACAGGATTAAACATGTAATCGGTCGAATGCGATGGTGTATCGTGCATCGTGGTTTCGTGCTCGTACAGGTGGCGTCGCCCTGTGCAGACATGCTCTCGTCGTGGTCTGGGTTTACAGGATCGTGGTACGGCTCGGATGCATCGTCAACCGGTATTGGTGGCCTCTGCAGTAGTGTTCCGGATCGTCTTTGGCCACACCTGTCATGGCAAAAAAAGCGAATCCCACATACGGTTATCTGGTGAGCTGTATTGAAATTCACACTGAAGCAAAGTAGTCGTACAGTCGTATCTGATTGTTCGCGTCGTCGTTGAAAATTCGTCGTCGTGTCTAGTACTTTTGCTGTCCATCTCCCAAATATGTTTCATCTCCCGGTTCCGTAGAATATAGACTCGTGGACTGCAGGTACCCTTGACTGTACCCTTGGGCGTGACTTGAACCTAGCACTGCCGCGTCCGAAATGTTGCTGCTAGGTAGCTGAAGATCTGAATACCCGTTCTGCGCGTCCCCTGCTTGTTGTCCTGAATAGTGCCCCTGCGTCGGATATGGGTAGCTGTTGCCGTAGTAATTCCGTGGTATCGAACTGACTGATCCTGGATCTCCAAATATGGATGACGATTGCTGCTGCTGAGAAGTGACGGCCGGATATGACGGTTGCTGCTGTGTGCTCACGCTAGGAGTCGGCGATGGGAGAGATGTCTGTTGTTGCATGCTCTGCCAACTGGGCGTCTGCACGCTCATCGGCTGCTGCATCCTGTTCAGCATCGACACGCTGAGCGGTGACTGCTGTGGGCCGTAGCTGCTGGGTACGCGATGCTGCTCATTTCCTGCCCACGATCGCGTCGCACTGGGTATCGCGCTGCTGTATTGTGCTAGGGAGGTGTCGCCACCGACGCCCAGACCAGAGTACATGTGTGTGCCCTCGTACTCGCTACTTGATCGCTGGCGCTTTGCCACGGGCGAATGAGCCGAGTGACTGTAGTGATCCTGGACTGCACCGCCGTAGATGCCACTGTGGATGGGAGGGGAAGAGCTCTCCGGAGGCGACGCGTTGAATGATCGCTTGCTGCCAATGCTGTAGATAGTCAGTGGGAGTTCTTTCACCAGACATGTCTCGAGCGTACCCAGAAATCGCACGGTTATCTTTTCTCACGCGAAGCTTCACTCCTTGATCCGAGAATGTGCGAGTCAAATGTGTAGACTCGGACATGCTGCCAAAATCTCTTTGAGGCACCACTATTCCCATCATCAGTGTATGGAAGCATGCCAGAAAAGGGCATCAATATTACCAGGAAATGGGTTCGAATCAATGTAGTCGATGAAAGACACCTCGTCAGATTCCCTAATCTTGTCAGCGACGTGTCGGTAAAGCTGGATGACGCGCTTACTTTGATGTGTCGAACAGGCTGAATCGAAGACGATAAGTCCCAAGCTTTCTAGCCGAAATGTCGCCAAAGACGAAGAATCCGCCATCTGCGATAATACATCGTCAGTGTCATGAAGCAGCTGAAGAGACGCGAGTCTCTAACGATCTCCGACATCCATTGCACCACTGAGACTCACCCTTGTTATTGATATCCTTCAATCTGTGTAAGGATGATACCGTTTGCCCGATGAGGTACTTGCCAGGCACTGGCTCTTCAGGATCTTTGTCGCTCACCAAGGTGACCATCATGAACGTCCTGGGACTGACCAGCCATTGGCTGTTGTTGGGGTCGTGACGGTCGTCATATTTCAACTCGATAATCGGTGGAGGGTCGATTGGTTTGCGGTTCTTGGGGTTGTTTTCTTGAACGACTTGTGCTCGATGGGGTTGCTGTCGAACAATGAGCTGGGTCGCGCCGCGAGCCATCATATCGTGGGACCAGGTGTTGTAGGGCCCTCGAGGCTACCAGTAGCGGATGCTGACTGGAACCTCTGGCAACTGTGAGAATTGACCGGAGTTCGCTGTCCGTGGTACAGCGGAAAGTCGCTGGTTGAAATAAGGCCCCAGAGAGGGGTTGCTGTGCCAGGTGGACCGAGTGTAGAAGGCACAATCGTCAGAGACTCAGATCGAATGCAAGCTCGTAATCAAATGTCCGTGGGTGTTAATGGTGGAGGTGGAGTTGCGATCGTTGCTTCAGTCCGTGGTTGAGGTGTCTATGACCTATGGTCGCTGGAACCAGGTCCTTGCGGGTTGTTGGGGTAATCGGAGGTAGCTAATTCGCGAAGCAGATATTTTCGATGGTATGCAACCAGAATACACCTCGATACACGTGAGTCGAAGAAGATAAGAAGAGAGCCCTGTAGAGCCACGAGACATGAGAAGTTGAATCGTGGAAGGTGATGCACTGTATTGATATGCCCCCACAGCAGACCCTAGGGGAGATCACAGAGGTGTGCCTGCAGCGCGGATCTCTGGCGCAGCTCGAGGTTGAATTGCGCAATAAGATCGGGACCGTTGCTCCTCCTTCCGTGTTGGTCAAGGCCAATCCCTGATCAGTCGCTGGGCTGATGTCGCAAAGGCCGGGTTGAGGATCCAAGATTGTCCAGTCGCTGTGAGTAGGGCTGTCGCCGTTGCTCGACCGAACTGAAGGGCAGTCTGAGAAGAGTGGGAGACTCTCAGCAACGGGCCGTCGCAGGCGCGCCAGCAAGACAGAGCCGTCTCCCCGTTCAGTCGCTGTTCGCTGGGTCGCCGCAACGCAAAGGCAGAAGTCTCCAGACGGTCTCAATGTCGGGGCCCAGGCTAGAAATGGCAGTGGTGCAGGTCTCAGATGATGGTGCCAAGTGTGGGACAGAGCCAGTTCTGGGCGCGAGTCGTCTTTAGGCTTCACGATGAGTGCTGACGATGAGGGGAAGAGCCCCACTGCAGGCTCTTTCCGTGCCCTGAGGATGGGGCGAGAGTGGAGGAGGAGGCAGCAGCTGCCACCGTCGACACGCTGCTCGACGAGAAACCAGAGCAATCAAGTGCAAGCAAGTGCAAGCAAGACACAGCCACAGATGATGGTCGCCACTGTCTCAGCCTGGTTGGGTGTGTCGATGCTGAAGATATGAGCGGGGCGCGCATGCAGTCTGTCGTGTGGACGGATCGATTGGGGATGTGCGGTGCAGGTAGCTGTGGGCGTCTGGTTGGTTTGGAGGGAGTACAGTAAGGTTGGCGGCTGTCAAGCTCACGTCGCTACCAATGGGCTCTCGCTCTCTTCCGCGCAGAGATGTAGCAGACTCGCAGTAGTGGGTTGGATTGGGTCGAGAAGCCGGTCCTTCCGTTGCCTTTGCGTCTAGGAACGGCGAGCGCGATGAACACCCGCAGCTATGCGACTAGACAGAAACAGGTCCTCGTTGTCGCTCCGTCGTTATCGATGTGGCGTCAGCAATAGCAACGACGGACGCGAGCGCTGGCGCATCACACACGGAGTCGGCAGGAGGAGTGGCAGCGGCGAAAAGCAGAAGAATGAGGAGGAGTAGCAGCAGCAGCAGCAGCAGCAGTAGTAGTAGTAGTAGCAGTAGTAGCAGCTGGTCAAATTGAATGTCAGTTGAACAGCACCAGCCAGTGACGACGCACAGTCAATATGCTTGACTAGCGGCAACGGACGCGGGTCTGGGCAGCAGTGACGAACGATAGCACTAGTGAGCAGTAGCAGCAGTAGCAGCAGAAGAACGACCTGGTGAACGACAGGCAGACAGGGATGAAGACGAAAAGCTGATGGGTCCTTCAATGGTCCCCGTCGACAGCGCCGGCACAGCAAGACAGGCAGGTCTCGTGAGCGATCTGACTACAGCAGAAAAACCCTCTGCCGGCACCGCGCCTCTTCTGTGCTTGTCATTAGTGGTCGATTGATAACATGACAAACACTCGCTTCGGCGCCGTGTCCGAGCATATCAATAATGCCAGCAGCCTCGCACTTGTCAGTCTTCTCCCATTCAGCAGCAGACGAGACGAGGCCCTGGCGTCGAGCCTGCATGCCAGACGGTCACAAATCACGGGGCATCTCATACTGCTGCTTATGGGGGCCCCAAGACCCGTCGAGTATCCCTGCGACCCGAGCGCGGAGGAGTGCAGCCGCCAGCAGTACGAGCGAGGGCGTGACGGTCGATGAACCGGGCTTGCCTCAACCTCAAGCGGCGGCGGAGCAAAGCGCAGACTATTGCTGGCTGGGTAAACTGGGCCAGCTACTCGGCTAGAGTGCTCCAGGGGATAGCAGGGAATCGCAGCGCTAGCAAGGAAATCATACGCAACGTGCCAGCTAGAGGATTGACAAGGCGTCGGCTAAATCGTTGCTATCCTGGCCTGCGGCGTCTGCAGGACGCTCGCCTGGTTCTGGCTGCCGGGTTTCGGCGGCGGCGGTGACGCTCGATGCATGCTCGGGGTATTCGCTACAGTACTGCTGCTGGTGAAGGCGTATATACTGACGACGGAGGAGGACAGAGCGACAGAGTAGTAACTTATGCATTCTCCTTGCGCGCGGTGCAGCGGCCAGTAGGCGTTGCGGTATGGAGCCGGGTCCGCTAGCAGGTGAGCACTCCCAGGAAACACCAACATACGCACGCGGACACGCTCTTAAAATTGTGCGGTTTAGGTGGCACTGCGCTCGGGAGCTGCTCTCTCCCGTTGACAGACGTTGTCGTAGGGTGCATCCTCAGTGCCACAAGCCACGTTTTCTGCCAATCCACCGCGCGTGGCTTCCCGGTTCAACAGCCCGCAGGATGCCTTTAATGTCTTGATCAGAAGGGACTGAGCGAGGGTAGCGGTGGGGAGACAGTGAAGCAAGAGACTGCTCTTTGTCTGCTCAAAACACGCAGTCCTGGCGCTGTGCCGTGTCACCGCCACGGAAGAAGACGAGACACATGCGGGCTAGTGCTGCATCTGCGGTTGTGGTTGGATTTTGACAGTTTGGCTGGCAGGCTGGGCAGTCTTCCAGCCGACACGGTTGCGATCGGCGGCCAATCATCACTAAAGTTGCAGGGATCAAGCAATAGTCGATGGTTGTGATGACTCGCGGGGCCACCTCTTCTGGTCCATTATCAGATGCGATAATGTCTCGCGTCCTAGCTACAGAGTATGCCTGACTACTCAGTACATACAGTATACATAGTTGGGGCATGCATCGGCTCAACACCCTGGATCGCGCTATCTGCACTGAACAAGAGCTCCCGACCCGGAATGCGAACGGCCCGCGCCTCATCAATACTGCGGACGACCTGGTCATGAAGTAGTTTGCAGCAGATGGATGTCCTGCTGAGCCGCGGTCGGGGCATATCCGAAATGGCCCCTCTCCTCATCCTCATCCTCCCTCCAGCTCCAGCTCCAGCTCCGACTCTTACCCCTCGCTTCGACATGGCAGGGACATCGACGACGGACTGACGTCCCGAGGTCGCAGGCATTGGTCTTGCATGGGCAGCGCTCACCCACATCAGCGAGTACATGCGATGTCGTCTTCACATGGATTTCACACCTTTCTCCTCCTCCCTGCAAATATCCTAGACTTTGCCGGCGCTCAGTGCGCCTCCGCGACCACTATACATGTAGGTGAAGCTATGCCCGGTCGCTGTCCCGATCGACCTCTTGTCTGCCACCGCCATTGTGATTACTGGCAGCTGCGCCGATGTACACAAATGCGATTCATCTTTGGCCTCTCCAGACCCCGGCCATCTGACACGTGCAAAAATAATTGCAAGTGCATCGCACAAAAAACCCCTTCACTACACACCTCGCTACGACGGTGTGCGACGTAATCTATTGGCGGCTGCTGTCAAAGTGCTCCTCTTCAGATCCTGGCAATGTAGTGCAGCTCACCAGCAGCAGTCGGCCTGTGCCCACCATCATCCTCCACTCTCGTCATTTTCATCGTGCAGGCGCCGCGTCGCATGCTTACCTCGTAGACGGTGATGTGCTGCTTCTGGGCACCCAGCTATCGACCATGCTCATGTATATATGTAGGCGAAACTGATAAATGCAGTCTGCGGCAGTGACAATGGCCTACATGAAGTCCACGCGACCGACCAGGTTCATTGCTAGTCTCCCATATTCATATTGACGCTTCATGGGTTTCCAGGTTCACTCAGCCGCGAACCATGGTTCGCGCGGTGATCCTCCACCACTTGGCTGCCACACCGTCTACACGACTGCCGGCCCTTGAATCGATCACCATTCGATAGTTGCCGGCGCCACGATATGCTTCTTACGTTGGCAACAAGGACCTGATTCCCACTTCTACTGACACAACAGCTAGCTCTCAGACGTAGACCAGAGGCAGTAGGCGAAGAACGTCTGCTTTCATATGCGCGCATTTGTCGCGCCTAATCTAATAGAAAGCCCTGCAGACCTGTCTCCATCTTGCTTTCGATTACACGAGAGAAGCGCAAACACGTGGCTGCTCCGAGTTCCACGGCATTCGCATATGCCTTGCATGTGGATGCTGGTCATTACAAGTAAGTCTGACGCTTCGAGAAGTATGTCCGATCGGGCAGCAGCGGGAATCCGTTGGCTGTATGCACACTGGCTTGGGGCTGGCTGCAGATGTCCTTGTTGACTGGTCGACGTCACACTTGAGCGCAAAACTGCCAAGTGGAGAGCGGTCTGACATGCGACAGAATCGAGAACGATCACCCTTTAAAATCCATTCATCGTGCGTGTTACCATAGACAGGAAGGCCTCTTCCCACTTGGAAGGCGTGTTGTTCAACTCATACCGGGTTTTGGTGGATTCTAGCTCTGCTCGTGGGAACTATGCGAGGAAGACGGGATTTCCGTTTGCGTACCGGCATGAACAAACAGCCGTCATATACGGCGCATGCTATTTAGCACCAGCTCGTGGACAAGAAAGGGTCTCCTGACGGACCAGAAATGTGCTGGCATCATTTCGTTGAATGTGGAGCAGCATGTCGAGCGACGTCGGTCGTTGTCCTGATTCGCGCGCCTACGAATAATCTGCACAATCAAACAGCGAGAACACGTTCACGCGTGATTTGTCTTATTTATGGAGCCATTGTTCTAAACCCTGGCCCTTAGTCCGGAATGTCAAAGATATATGTGGCAGTTTTCAGCTGGTTGACGGTGTGGCAATTACACAGCATGTGGTGGCAGATAGGTGCAAAATGCAATATCATGGCTGCTTTGCTGTTCAAGTGCAGGGACGACTGAGTGACTCCCTCGGGGACAGGGTCGAGGAGCGGCTCGCGATAAACGCCAGGGATATGTGAGCTATCCGGACTTTGTCCTTCGAGCGGTGAAGGTTACAGCAGGACTTCCTCGTCATGAAATGCATGGAGAAAGGCCGGCCTGCGAAGGTGAATGGAGGCATTGGGCATCCGCAAAACGCACTACCCCGAAATTGAACGGCCGTGAAAACCTTCCGATACCATCTGCCTTTACTGCGCCGGTGGCGATGCCTGAGTCATCTGCTCTCTCTCCACCGCCTTGCGCAAT
The DNA here is from genome assembly GCA_002785985.1 of Microcyclosporella mali. NCBI lineage: Eukaryota > Fungi > Ascomycota > Dothideomycetes > Mycosphaerellales > Mycosphaerellaceae > Microcyclosporella > Microcyclosporella mali. The sequence goes on from NHNU01000009.1 coordinate 1,062,234, forward strand.
ATCTTTTGATGCATCTCCTTCCTCGTCTGCACCATCGTCTTCTCGACAAACGACTTCAAAACAACATTACACGAACTCTCAATGCTCTCGTCCAACATCCATCCTCCCTCGTCTTCCTCGCTCTGCTTCACGGCGTATGTTGCCCGGCTAGCAAGTCCCATGGGCGCATCAATCCAGGAGACAACGCCCGACGCCGTGTTCTGAAATGAACAGTGGAAGGCAATCTCCTTCTTCCACAGAGCGCCCGGTAGGAGGTCGATATTCTCCCAGACGTGATAATTGATCTTGTCCGACGGTGTTTTTGATGCCGAGGCTGAGCCTGATGAGTCTGCTCTCTCGTGTCGCGTCACAATGGGAGACATTGTGATCAGATAGCCATGGTCGTGAAGTATCGCTATGATACTCGTGGGATTTGTGGAGGCGGGTATGGGCGTCGAGATATGGTTCGACCATGTTTTGCGGATCGTCATGGCAAAGCAATCCTTGCGTACATGTATATCGGTCTGGCTGAATCCCGGTTGATCGCTCGGGGTCCTCCCGGCGATGCTGAGAGTCCTGGGCTGATTAACTTCTTGGCGGTGATATCGATGATTGTCCTTTCGATCTTTTGCTGTATTCTTGATGTCAATAGTGTGAAGTTGCTTGGCGGAGGCTGAGTTTCTTTGGGGAGGAGATGGTGGCAAGCGACAGCAAGCCACTGGAGATGCTACGTCGCGTCCATAGCTTAACGGGCAGCAATTCTAGCGAAAACTCAGCTGGCTTTTGAGCGTGAGATCCAGCAGGTGAAGTGCTCGAATTTGAGTTGCACGTTGCATATCCTCCTTTGGTCTTCAGCTGTCCAGACTCACGACCTTCTTCCCCGTGCAAATATACCACTTCTGTTCGAAGTGGGGAGGCGGGGAAGCGAGAACAATTGTCCGAGACGACGGCAAGGGTGTGGGCGCGGAGAGAAGACCGAGTCTTCGCTCGATTGTTCCTGATTTCTATTCCTACTTCACCTTCTGACCGTATCGCAACTCCATATCTGCCCTTCACTACCACCCTCTTACCCGTCTTTTTTCCTGGTATCGCGAGCATGTACGCAACACTGCGCCATCGATCTGGCGAGCTCGGCGAAGCCACTGCTCAAGTCCCAAGCCCGGAAAAGTGAGGGAAGTGGCGCCGAGCCCAGCAAGCAGAGTCAGCCTTGCTTTCTCCAACTCCGATCGAGGGAAACGTCTCGGAGAAAGACAGTTTCGTCCTCAACCGGTCTCACGCGGCATGCTGTGCCCACCTTGGCTCCTGATATAACACCGTCTTCCTTATCCGACACCAGCCATACATCATCATCAGCATCAGCATCATCGCACCTCTTATCTGCTTTTTTTTTGCTACCCCTCCACTCCCCACTGAGGTCAAACGAATCCTTTGTTCGCGCCTGATTCATCACGGTGCATTGTTCAGACAAAGAGCGGAAGGCAAGACACACAGCGGGAAGCCACTGGAAGTTTAATTCAGCGTCACTGCAGAAATGTCCGGAGGTAGGTCGTGCCAGCGCTTTCCCCCCAATCTCGAGTGCACCATTCGACCACCGTGATGGTCGCCAGGCTGGCATTGCGAATCATTGGACGCTCGCATGCTACTTCGACACATCGAGCATCATTGCAGACGTCTGTCGTCACTCCAGCAACGTTCGCTTTGTTTCGGGGCTTTCACCGCTCCACGGTACGACGCAGTACGCCTCGGACATGCTGTACTTCAGGTGCTCGACACAGCATTTGGCTGACAGAAACTTGTCCCAGGCGACGCATACCAGCATGCTCTCGAGTCCAACAAGAAATGGGCCTCCAAGGTAGCATCTGAGGAACCCGAGCTCCTCCCAACATGCGCCAAAGGCCAGGCACCTCCGATCTTGTGGCTAGGCTGCGCCGACTCTCGAGTCCCTGAGACCACCATCCTCGGATGCAAGCCAGGTGACGTTTTCACGCACCGCAACATCGCCAACGTCATCAACAGCACCGATATCTCCCTCCTCTCGATTGTCCAGTTCTCCGTCTTCCACCTCAAGGTCAAGCACATTGTCGTCTGCGGCCACACCTCCTGCGGTGGTGTCGCAGGTGCGCTCGCCAATGCCAAGCTCGACATCCTCGACATCTGGCTGCAGCCTATCAGGGCACTCAGGGAGAAGTTTGCTGATGAACTCGAGGCTATGGACGCCAGTGAACGGGGAACTTTCTTGGCCAAGATGAATGTGCAGGCTGGTGTGGAGACGTTGAAGCGGATACCCGTCGTGATTGACGCTATGCGCGAGAGAGGTGTGCAGGTTCACGGTCTGCTCTACAACCTAGGCACGGGTCTGCTCGAGGAGGTCGAGACTCCAGAGGAGGAGAAGAGCTCGACCAAGCGTGTCAATATCTTTGAGAGGAAGTGAGCGATACAGCGATGATGATCGGAATAACCACATTGGACGGATAAGGGATTATGATCAGCTTTCAATTGGTGAGAGGTGCCGCCTGGACATGGGCAGGCTACGATCGCGTACATGAGATTGGACATGAATATACAAACTACGTTTCACTGATGATGATGATGATGATGATGCTTGCTGTGCCACGAAAGATCCCACTTCGTATCTCCTATCGCCCACTGGAGACAAGGCAAACTGGCCACGAATCGCACCGTACGCTCCTAGCCAGAGGATTGTAGCCATTGACTGTGCTCGTCATTGCTTCTGTCATATGCGATCGTGAGGAGTATTGATGTGAAAGCGAGTGAATCTGTAGGTGGTGCGTATTCATCATACCTGCCGTGCGAATGATTGGGGACGCTAAATCAACCAAATTGCCCGACTGCCGACGTCCAAGCTTCATCGCGACTTCCCTCTCGAAAATTCGTGTGGCTCTTCGACTTCATCTTCACCATCATCAACACTCGTCACGCGACATCCGAATCACTCGCCTGCGTCGCAGTCACTCACCTACGCTGTGATCATGGGGTGACAGAGCTTCAGCAGCCGCCGCACTTGGTGAGTATCTTTTCCGCGCGCCCCTTCCCTCTGTTCCCTGATGAAATGGCAAAAACCGCAAACTAGAGTCTTTGACCTCCACGGAGGACTGAAACTTCATTGCTACGTCAGTCTGATCGACAACCTATATCTCGTACCTGATGATGAACGTGATGGGTGACTTGTCGCTGATTCTTCATGCAGGCGCGGCGAAAACTTCATCTTGTGCCTTTGACTTGGTCAGGCTCGAGCTCAGGTCTTGTGCTATGGCTTGAGTTCTGAGCAGGATGTATCTGGAGACTGGTCATCTGCCTCAGACTTTGTCTTCGGGCACACAAATGTGAGTTTACCACCTAAACACCTTCTACTTCGCGCGTATGATGAATATTGCAAAACAAATGGAATTACCGGCCGAGGCTTCTGCCGCTGGCGAGAAAATGGCGCACCTAGTCTGATTACACCACAATCTTCACAAACACAGCATGTATACCTCAGGGACTGGAGCTGACATGTGCACGAAGGTACCTTGACGAGCTCGTGCCATATGCGACCCCGATCAGCAATCCTCCTAAGCCTGTCCTATGCATTCCTCTCAAGCTTACGCATGCCGCCTTCGCACATCCCTTTGTTATTGCCATTACACCACAAACAAACCATCGGGGCCCCCACCACCGGCATAGCTGCGTCCGACATGGCTATCAACGTACTAGCAGTCGATTTCCGAATCTTCCTCGAACCTTGTGACCTATAAGGGTCTTGCTGAGATGGTTACTGATATCATGAGCGAGCTGGCCGTGAGACCATCTGTGTTCAAGGGCAGCCTTCAGCATGACTGGAGAGGTCGAGAAGAAGCAGGAGCTGCGCAAGAAGGCGAAATCTGATCTTGATGCTGGTGCTTGGTAAGTCACGACAACTCGCTCCTGCGCCTGTCTTCATATGATGAAACGGCACTGGGCTCCGAACATATATGAGCCGATATGCCCCTCTGTGACAGGCCTAGAAAACCTCGTCCACTGAATTCTGCAATTGATCTTGCACCTGCCGCCTTTCATACTGCGAACTTCTAAGCTAACAGCTTAGCGGTGTAGTTGACCCAGCGACGGTCTCGCCAAGCAAGTGAATTCGGCGAGCGGCAACTGCAAGGTAAGACATACTGCACTTTCCCTTTCTCTTTTTATGATGAGTACTTGATGACGAGTCTTATCCGGCCTTGCCGATGCGGACACAACATTATTCTACCATTCATGCCTTTTCTGATCCCTTCTGCCTTACCGTCGAAGATTGCGACCATTCTTACAAGGTCGATGTTAACTTCTTGACAGAGCTTCTTTCTTAGCCTTGCAACTCACACCACGCCATCGACATAAGCCTTGGTCTTGGAGCACACATCGGCTAAGACATTCGCCTACATTGGGTAAGATATTCGTCTACATTCCCCCGTTCTCTCATCTGATGATCACAACAAACAAATGACAAGCATATGTCCAAGCTGCTGTGACAGGCGGTGCAGACGAGAAAGTTTCGATGCTGATTGAGCTTGTCGCACATGCACTGTCGTTCTTCAATCAGTGCGCATTTGACTGATATATTCGATAGGGCATTACTCCATTATCCAAAAGCACATGGTGGTTCTGCAACATTGAGTAAGTAACTCGCCAACCTATCCCATACCCCTACCATGATGACTTCATATATCACGACGGTCGACATAGCAGTCAAAGACTGCATTGATGAGATGACCCTTGACCGGGTCTTTTGGTCTGACACCTTCGCTTATTTCGCTCAGCACATCGAATTACCCGTCAACGTGCAAACCGCTGACATTCATCAAGATACTCCTTGCCCCACTGCTCAACATGTCTGGAACTCGATTTCAAAGTAGTGCAATGACTGCTGTGAGGAGTGAGTCTCAATCCGAGCTCGAAAGCACGCCTGCGGGGTCCACAGTCACCGCTATGCAGAAGAATGTCAATGTATTGGATTCTCGCGAAGCAACCATGATGGCGAAGACATGCATAGCAGTGATAATCCTGGTGGTTCTCGCATCAGTATTCTGCTGCGTGTCCTCACGCTATATCGTTACTCGTCGTTGTCGTATCAGCCGACGCCGCCGTCGACGTCGATGTCGGCAATCAGGAAACCAAGGCTCTTCAACCGAGGCACAGATGAATATGCAGCAGAGAATCAGGCGTGAGGGAACCACCACTGTGCCGGAGGCAGTGCGCCATGTTGAGCTCCCACTGGCGCAGGCCGATGCTTGTCATGATATATCATCAGGTCGGCTCAGAGAGACAAGACAGGACGACCGCAAGCACGACACTCGGTTCAATTGCATCTACATTCCCGACGGCACAGTCTCCTTTCATGCTGCGGCACACACGAGGTCTACGTCCACCACCGTCGACTCGGGCTCTACAAGCACCGCCAGCACCAACGATGCCGCATTGACGAAGGAGGTGAGCGAGAAGCTAGCACGCCCAAAGAACGCACTCGTGATCTAGCTCTTCGGTCTTCTTGTACCTTTCGAGGTGGTTTGTACACCCAGTCCATGCGCCGAGTAATGCTGCCAAGAACCCACACTCGAGGGCTTGAGCGCGACACTTGTGCATGGTGAGCAGGCGTAAGAGAGTATGGGCTTAGCCGGCTGTACTACGTATGATCCTTCTTGCGTTCACGGCCAACGGATCTTTCGCAAGAGCAGCTTGATGTCGATCTTAGCTTGGGTCCCGCGCCAGCATGCAATCGAACATCCGGGCTACCAGCATCAGCCGCGCAAGCCATTCCAGAAAGGGAAGCGCATGCGTTTCTCAGAAGTACATTGATCGGTGGTGAAGTTAGATAGTGGATCAGTATAATGATGATTGATGATTGCACTCTACTTGTCTCAAAGCGTTGACATTCAACATTCTTGGTACCATCATAATGCAGTGGAACGAGCCTCAACGCCATCGCTGTCATTCGTCAAATGGTATCATCCAATTCGTGCAATATTTCCAACACGACTCCAAAGGGCAATAGTGTCAACAAGACTCATCCTCCCATACAGATACCAACAAATTCATCCCTATCAATTCCACCAGTCCCCCTAACATCAAACTCCTCGATCATAGCCTGCAACTCCTCCTCCTGCAACCCCTCCCCCAATTCCCTCGCCACCCTCCTCAAATCCGCAAGATCTATCCTCCCCTTGTTATCCTGATCAAACAGCTCGAACGCGCGCATTATCTCGTCTCGCGGATCGCGCGCAGCAATCCTCTGCGCTGCTATGGCGACGAATGTCGCGTGCGAGATCACGAGGCGCGAGGGACCAGAGAAGACGGCTTGGGTTTGTTGGGGTGAGAAGGGAGCTTTGGCGGCGGTAGGCGAGACGCTTGAGGCGGGAATGCCGTGGGTCTGTAGGATGTGGATGAGGTCTGTTTTGGGGATTTCGAAGCCTAGAGCTTTGAGAGCGACTTTGAGTTCGTGGTAGTCGATGTGGGAGTCTTTGTCTAGGTCGAAGAGTGTGAACTGTTTCAATGATCTCTCTTGTCAGATTCCAATGCATGTTGTGATGGTGAGGAGCAGGAGGAGGGGGAGGAGGAGGCTTGATGTGTCATATACGTACGGCTTCGTTTATTTCTTCTCTTTGCTCTTCGGAGAGATTCTCTAGCGCTTCGCGCTCTTCTGCTTCCCTTCTCTCGCGCTCTAGACGGTCTTGCCGTTCGCGCTCGAGCCGCTGCGCTTCGCGTTGTTGCTGTGTGGGTTGCGCTGAGGGATTTGGAACTGCTTGTTGATGTTGTTGCTGCTGCTGCTGCTGGTGTTGCGGTGCTGCGAAGGGGGTTTGCGCGTAGGGTGTTGTTGATGTTCCTGCGCCGCCGCGGGCGAGGCCGGAGGTGTATGGTCGTGAAGGGAAGGGTTGGTGGGATGTCGCCATGTTGGTGTGTGTGGGATAGTATCAGGTATGGATGGGTGCGTCTTTGACCTTTTTGCGTGGTTCCTCTGAGCAGGCGCGTGTGGTGGTGGAAGACGCGACTTGGAGTTACCGGAAATGGACGTGGTGGCTGGGGACGTCACTCCACTTTCACAATAACAACCACCACCTACACTTACATGTACCTCGTCGACACATTCACTGACATACATCTACCTCACCACATCGACATCTGGTCCTGATGACTTCGCTATGAGTACGGCCGTCATTCTCGCTTGACGAAATGTCGACTTCTGTAAGGCCTCATGCCTACTTGTTTGTGGAGCCGTCGCAGAATGCCATAGAAGTCAAAATCACATACCCCTCATTAGACGTTGAGAACTTCGATGGCTTGTGCAATTCGGCTCGGGTGCAAAGCTCATCTTGAATAATCTCGTAGTGGGGCAGGACAGGTGCTTTCTGGTTGCTTTCACGTCTTCGTCGTGGCCGCTCACTGACAACTTGCGGCCATCTGGCGTTGTTCTGATGGGGAGCCTGTGTCCACAGCCTAGGCAGTCGCTATATCCATGCACTACCTTATGACTGAATCTTGTTGACGCTGATAGGCCAAGTGGATACCCCGTTTGCGGTCGACGTCGCGCTACTTGATGGGAATGATCTGCTGTATTTTCAGTTTTTAGGTTGTTCCAACCCAATTCCTAGCATATGGACCAATACCGATCTTGTCATGGGGCTACCGAATCTTCAGCAGCAAGTCGCGTTGAGCGATTCTTCGGGATTTTGCAAAACTCTCACCACTTCTTTCCGCCGTTCCAACCCGCCCGGCCGCCAACAATGCTGGTAACATGCCATGGCGGGCGCCAGTAACAGGTTATATCGATTATCGACGACTACTACAAGCATAGTTTCACAACTTAGCAGAGAGTCCGCATTGTCGGATCAGGCGACTAGAACGTCAGTCCCTGGTTGCCTACGGCTAATACAACGGCGTGAGTCACATCAATACTCCGCTCACGATTCACTATGGTGTGACCGGATTTGCTTAGCCCGCAACAACTCGACCTCTCTCCAGGCCCTTCGGAGATCTGAAAAAACGAATGGCCTATCGACAGCACTCTTGGCCGTGCAAATTCGGTAACGCGAAAGTCAACCTGGAAGGGATCGAGCTGCCGAAGCAATCATGGCGTCTCGTGCCTTGTGGACGAATCGCTCTCCAAGGGTTCACCTGCCAAGCTCATTGTCCTCAATCACGTTGCCTTGACCTACTCTGACTGAATTCGTCCTTCACGTCCACGGTCTCTTTCTCTCTTTTACGTACATAATCTCTTCAACTGTACTCCTAGGAGACAACATCAGCTCGACATACAGATTGACCGCAGGCAAAACAGAGAACATCAGAAGATGGACCGAGATCCAAAGAGTACTCACAGAGTGGATCTGAAAGCGAAGCCCTCTCGAACACCACCCCAAAGCCAAGAAACGATCGACTCTGCGGCTGAACCCCCGTCACGCCCTAGGTCGAAAGAACTACCATTGCGCGGGCAAGTAGAGGCTCAAAATCGTCTTACGGTGGGAAATAGAGTCTTCTCGAGCATACATATCCACCATCTATCAGAGACAGAATCTTGGAGTGAGCGTTTTACATGGGATCGCGAATCTTTGAAACCATACCGCCGGTACAAAGAGCTATTCGGGGAGCGCACATTTTCGTCACCTCATGTAAGCACTCTCCGTTAGAGCTGGGTACTACGCTAATCACTGACGGGTCATAGCCTCAGAAGACATTTGCATTGATGAAACTCCCACTTGAGCTTCGAGAGATAATATATCGGTACGCCCTTGTGTTCGAGCCATCTTACATCGAGCTTGCCGCCAGAACGAACATCTACGGGGCGAGTAATGACGTTGCGGTCCAACATCACATCTCCGAGCTGCGCAGGGCCAGGAGCAGCCTAGGTCTCTTACGGATCTGTAAGGGTTGCAATGAAGAGGCCTCGGCAATATTCTATGGCGATAATGAGTGGCGCTCCACCGACATTACGGGCATCTATGTACTGGATACCTTCTTGCGGCAAATTGGAAGGGCCAACCAAGGTCGAGTTCGGAAAATTGCCATGCACACGCAGTGGAAGGGGAGTGCAAGCGATCATTGGTACGACTACCTTCCTGAGTCACTTTCACGGGTGGAGAGGACGCGAATCACATTGCAAGGAATCGGACTCCGGCCAAGTAAGAACAACTGGGATTTCAATCAGCATCGCTGTCTGAAAAGAATCGTACGTGATCTGGAAGCCCATGGAACGCTCAGGCAGCTCACCCTCGTCGTGCCGGACTCATTCGCCATCGCAGTACCAGTCCCGCAAATCTGTCTCCAGCCACGGCCGCTCTTGCTATACCCAACCAAATTCAAACAGCTGCGAATTCGCCTGCTGATACTACATCCGACAACAGAAGAAGCGGCGAAGAACCTCGAGTTGGGTGACCTCGAGTATCGATATCCTACGCAGACAGGCTTGAGACAACTGGGTGTGGAAATCGACGAGGCCTTTCATGATGAGCTTGGACACTGGCCTGTTGAACAGACAAGCTCGTCTGATGCGGCGAGTGATGTCGATGAGGCCAGTTGAAAGACGCAGTATGATCTATGAATGGCTGCCTGACATCTACGGTGCTTGCTGTTGGAGACGTCAAAGGTATGTTCGATGGACGACGACATCGTTGGCTCCACATTCTGACCAATGGGCAGGGAGTACGCCGGTGTTAGCGATGATATGTTGATGCGCAGATGGGCGAGGGCTGGGAGCACGTTGACGTGTCAAATCGAACGACCAGTGCAATTTTCAGGGGCGTTTGATGATGCCGAAGGTCTCCTATGTCTCTATGTTCGAGCAATACTTACGGTCTCTTGGTTTTTGGAAAGACTACAATGACTGCGCACAGTCGTCCTGATTCCGTGTGAGCACTCGATCTTCCTAATTTGCCTGACTTGCTAATCCTTGGTACAGCAATGCATTCTGATGAACCCACAGTATCTCGAAGGAGCGCACCGATTGAACTCTTCAATAAAGCACTTGAATAATTACTGCATGGTCGTCAAGCGTGCCCTGGATTATTCCAAGCGACCTCTCGAGTATTCTCCCGTACTGAGGGATCTCTCGAAGACGCGCCCACGGCGTGGCTAAAGCTCGTATGGAGCTTCCATTCAGCCTCAGTCGCAGAGCACTTTGCAAGCATCTAGTCAGTCAGCCTGCATGCCCTACTTTAGCTAAAATACGGGATCGGGAAGGAATCACCTAAAGCTCGAGCTGAACGCGAGTCTTATGCCACCTTGAGGTATCGCTACGTATAAGATCTGACTCGCATGGCACCACAACAGCAGCTGACAATATATACAACTGATCCAAATTTCACAGTGAAGCGAATCTCACTTTCTCTCTTTGCGTATTAGATGTCAGCTGAACGACCAGAGCAAGTCAACAGAATGGATAGAACGATATATATCACCGGGCCAGACCCTTCTCTCAAACTGCTGTACAGCGATGTCTGGCTTCCGGGCCTTTACTCCCGTCGAATTCTCTGCTTCGAGCTGCCAGAAGGCTCAAGCCACGAGCGAGTCATCGACGTGCTCCAGCGAGCGTTGAAAGCACTCGTACAAGGAACACCAGAACTCGGGGCCACTTCCATTGTCATTCCTAATGCCGCACCTCACGACACTAGCAAGCCCTGGAGAGCACTGGAGAAAGGCGAAGGTATCATCCTCGTAGTCAAGGATATGACGGAATCTTTCCAGAGCTTCAAGGAGTTGAAAGCCGCTGGGTTCCCGCTGTCGGCTTTCAGAGACTCAGAATTCATGCCGATTGCAGGACCTATCATGCCTGAGCCGCAGCCTCAAGCCAAATTCCAATTGAGTCTGATCAAAGGAGGCGCACTCCTGTCCGTCTGCATCTATCACCACTTGACCGACGGCAATGGCATGAACACGATCACCAGAGCGCTTGGAGAAGAGTGTAAGCGTGCCGCCGAAACAACGGGCGACCTTGCAGCTCGAGTTCTTGACACAGATCGGAGTGTCATGGCTTCCCTGAACGGCGGTAAGACAGACCTCGCAGATCATCCTGCCCATAACATTCTCAAGGAAGCTTTTGTCCCTGGTGTCCGCCACGACGAAGCGCCTCCAGAAGCCAACGGCGAACCAGCACCCCTGCCTCCGCAGTTCGTGCCCGCTCACTTCCACCTCAGCCACGAGAAAGCAAAAGCACTGAAAGAGTACGGCAGTCGCGACACTCCCGTCTCCACCCACGACGCCATCACCGCTCTCCTCTGGCGCAATCTCACGCTCGCGAGACTGAAACTGGGCCAGCTCAAAGAAGACGAGACTTCCACATTCACAGTGCCGCACAATGCCCGACGCCACGTCGGTCTCGCCAAGGAATGGCTCGGCAATTGCGTTTACTTCGTCGTGGCACAAGCGTCTGTCTCCGAGATCGTCAAGTCTGACAGCGTGCCCGTCCTCGCTGCCAAAATCCGCGCTGCGCTCAACAAAGTCGATCGCGAGCACGTCGAAGGCATCATGACGATTCGGAGGCGGGATCCGTATAGTCTGAACTGGTGGCCGATTGTCGTCGCCAGCGAGCCTGCCATCGTCGCCATCACTTCCATGTATCACTCCGAGCTTCTAGGCATGGACTGGGGAGCGGCTCTAGGCGAAGTGAAGCACTTCACGTCCACAGATATAGGCGCTTTCGGCAGCAGTTTCCAGAGAGCTTCATTTGTGGGACCGAAGCTGCCTGGTGGCAAGGGTTGCAATGTTCATGTCGGCATGATCAAGCCAGAGGTCGAGTTCTTCTTTGCGGATCCGGTGTGGAATAAGTATTTCAGCTTGTTGGAGATTCGAGCGAATGCTGTCGCTGGTGTGTAGATTTGGATGGAAACGAATAGTTTCGCTTTGTTGATGAGAGGGAGCGGCTAAAGTTGGCTTCTGATCTGCCGTGTATGTGGATGTGATGTGTTAACCTCGTGCGGGGAGATGATGGTGGAGAGGCGGGGGGATCTGCATTGCCCAAGCACAGTGAACGTTTAGGATGATCACCACACCATGCCGAACCTTCTGCTATGGCGGCTCATCGATGGTGAGGTCTACATCGACGTACCTGAACCTGTCAGACTGCGCTTGTTCTTCGATCAACAGCTGATAGCTCTGCCATTCTATCGCTTCGAAGAAATCATCCTTCATCATGGATATCAAATCCCCCACCGACCACGACAGCGACATCTCCTCGCCCAAAGAGACCAACCCTCCTCCCCCTCCCCTCCCCTTCTCTCCAGACTCCTTCAGACACCTTTCCCGTGCCCAACAGATCTCACAAATTAACAATGTCGTCAACGACCCTACCACCACTCTCGCCTCCTTCTCCCACCTCGACATACACAAAATCCACAGGAAGATGGACGCGCGCCTGATACCCATGCTGGCGCTCCTCTACCTGCTCTCCTTCCTCGACCGAGGCAACATCGGCAATGCGCGAATTGAAGGCCTGGCAGACGACCTGCACCTGTCGGGCGCTCAGTACAATCTCTGCCTGACCGTCTTCTTCTTCACGTACGCGGCCTTCGAGGTCCCGAGTAATATGCTGCTGAAGAAGTTCCGGCCCAGTGTCTGGCTGCCAGTCATCATGGTCGCCTGGGGCGTCGTCATGACGCTCATGGGTATCGTGCAGAGCTATGGGGGGCTTCTTGCCGCGAGGACTTTCCTGGGAGTTGCGGAGGCTGGGTTGTTTCCTGGTGTGATTTATTATAATACCATGTGGTATACACGATACGAGGTATGTATCAATCGTCTGATGTTGTCTACCGCGACGAATGGGCGGGCTGAGCTGATGCTTTGAAGGTGCAAGTCCGACAGGCGTACTTCTTCAGCGCAGCATCGATCGCCGGGGCTTTTTCTGGCTTGCTGGCGTATGGCATATCGTTCATGGACGGAGTGGGAAATCTAGCCGGGTGGCGATGGATTTTCGTCCTGGAAGGAATCCTCACCGTACTTGTCGCTTGCGCCGCCTTCTTCGTCATCCACGATTTTCCCGAGACGGCCTCCTTCCTCACTCCTGAAGAACGCGCTTTCGTGACCTTCCGTCTTCGCTACGACACCAACGCCTCTGACCAGAAAATCGCGCAGAACGAGAAACAAGACTGGAAATCCGTCAAAGCTGCGTTCCTGGACACGCAGGTCTGGATCTCTGTGCTTGTCTACTGGGGCTACGTCTGCCCGCTCTACGGCGTGAGCCTCTTTCTCCCAACGATAATCAAGGAACTAGGATTCTCAACGACGAGTTCCCAGCTCTTGACTGTGCCGCCGTACGTTGTGGCGTCCGTGTTGACGATTGCGGTGGCTTACGTGGCGGATAAGAAGAGAATAAGGTCGCCTTTCATTTTGATTTGTTTCGGTTTCCAGCTTGTTGGGTTTGTGATGTGTATAGCCGGAGAAGGCCGGTTTGGCGTCACCTATGCTGGCGTCTTTATTGCTGCGTGTGCCATCTACCCTACCCATCCGACTAATTTGACATGGCTGTCGAACAACCTGGCGGGCTCGTATAAAAGGGCTGTGGGCGTCGCTATTCAGATCTCGGTCGGAAATCTGGCTGGCGCTGCGGCTTCGAACTTTTATCGTACGACCGATGCTCCAAAGTATTTCCTGGGACACGGGCTGGAAATTGGAATCATCTGCATGGGCATGGTGGCGGCCACGACGCAGCTCTGGAGGTATAAGAGAATCAATGCGCAACGAGCTAAGAAGTTGGCGGATGGTGAGCAGAATGCGTATAAGCCAGAGGAACTGAGTGATCTTGGTGATTCGGCGGTGACATTTCGATATACGCTGTGATGAAAGCAGCTAGATCGTATATCTCGGTGATATTCTTCTCCTCCGGAAGCTGTTTGCTCAGAAAATCCCGTCGGCGTCGCCGAGTTGGCCTCTCATCCCTCTGTATTTGACACACATCCATCGCTTCTCTCCGTCGTCATATTGGAAGTTCATGAGTGACATATGATCCATGACGACATCTGCAGCGTAGAAGCACGTTGCTCTTGTCATCATGAAGACTTCCGCGTGAGTGTATTGAAGTTGTGTTGTTATGTCAAGGACTTCTGCACGAAAGCTCGAGGGCGCTTCTCGTATGAGACGATTCATGACGGACAGGTACTCCGACAAGGACAACTTGTATTCGCATTGTTCACTGGTAGGTCTGAGTCGGAACTCAGGGATCGCAACAAATCCGGGCGACATGTGCTGCCATGCTGGAGAGCTGGAGTTTAGATCGCGGCGGTTGAAGGCGTCGACAGTCCCGCGGCAAGCAGCTTCGATATGGGCGATTGTGTCTGCCTGTACTCTGGCATTTCTTGCTACTTCGTGGCAGGACATTCTGTTGATGAGAGGATCGGTTGTTGGCGGTGTTGCAGGCCTCGTTGACAAGAATCTGGATTTCTTGCAGCGCAATCAGCACGAAATCGGAAGTCTGCAATAGATATTGTACTCAACGAAAGAGGCCTAGTTGCTGCTCAGCCGCAGCGTCCTGCCCATATGAACACCGCCCCGCTTATGTCTGCCGGTGAAAACAGAGTTGAGACCAGCCGGTGCGTGCCAAGAGAGCTTCGCGCAACAGATGCAGCATCGCAAGGGCGCAGGTTACTTAGCCGAGTCCTCGTATTCCACTTTCGCGCACGCAAACCCACTTCTGCTGGTCCTCGTCATGAACAAATTGGAGGCACGTGACGTGATGAATGGCAAACTCGTTACTTTCCTCGCCGGTGAGATGTGTTTTCAGAAAGACTCTGGCCTGGTGCGTTTTCTCGATTTCAGTGGTCATGGCCACCAATTTGATTCCTTCGTCAAGCTTCATGGTTGACATATATCTTGCAGCCATGCGAAGAAAATGTGCAAGTGAAACCTCTGCATCGCGCTCGTGGTTCTGTCGCATTGGGAAATCCGGATTGGCTCGAAAGTTAGGAGCCATATGATACCATGCTGGTGAGTCCAAGGAGAAGTCACGATTGTTGATCGCGTCAACGATGCCCTTGGTGATGCTTTCGAGTTCGTGTCTGATCTTCTCACGTTTTGAGTCCAGATCCCTACCTCTTATCCTTCTGACCATCTCCGGAGCGGGCGAGATCCGATTTGCGACGATGCAGACTCCCACGAATTGCTCGTGATTGCCTACTCCACCAGTGAGTCCTTAGAGTTGCCTATTTTCTGTGATCATAGAGATATTGTGTCGTCAAAGGATTGAAATTGTGTCGAGAACAGTAAGGATGGAATGACCAAGCATTTATGGAAGTGAAGGTTGTACCTACGCATTGTCGATGTCTTGTTCTTAGTATCTGGACACTTGGTAGGTGCCTTGGTGACACAAGCTGACTTAGGACAGGACTGGAGACCGAGAAGGCGAGTCGCTCCGGAGGAATGGACAAATAGCACTTTGGCACGGGTGCGTAATTGCTCCATATAGTCTGCATATGATGTTGCCTTTATTGAGGTTGCTAGAAGCTGTCGGAGGCACTGGTGAAGCACGGCCGGATACCACGTGAGACAGACTTGCTCCGTCTTGGCGAAGTTGCTCCGGTACATAGCAGCTTCATCATACTCCAGGAGTCGGATCGCAATCAAGTCTTAACGGGCGCTTTGTGCCCTACGTGGTGCCATGTGTCAAGGTCAGGGATAAAGCCTGAGCACATGAAGCACTGCATCTCGTCTCTTCCGTGTCCTTGGATGCAGCAGACTCTGAGTGATGAGGTGGAGCTCATGATCGTGTTGATGGCCAAAGCAAAGCATGACTCCTGAAGCTACTGCATGAAGCCACTGCTCGACGCCGTGCTCGGCAGGCTATGTACGCACCTCTGTGCCGGTCTAAACCGGAAATGTACTTTATTGCTTTGCAAGCTGGCGCGAGGTTTGGCGAGAGAAGCTTGACGCTTACGTTGACTCGTGTGACAAAAATATACAAAGTCACGTGGCAAAAGTCCATCGCTTCTGGACCTTAGCATAGATAGTCGATATGTTCAACACGGCATTGCGCACTCAATTTTCAACGCTCTCTTATGAAGATTGTTCCATTAGACAGCGTAAACTTAGCGCTTTGATCCGATACCTATATCGTCTATCTGATATATGTTGTGTCACCCTCTGGCATCGATACAAGCTTAAGTCCTCTGGGGTATACATTCGCACCGACACAGACTAATCCCCTAGTACTGTACTGGAATGAGGCATGAGTAAGCAATGATGTACGTTGTGAATCACCTCCAGAGACAATTGTTGGACATTGATGAAGATGCTCATGAATACATAAATGAGTGCAGTGGGCATATATTAATGAATATATTGATGGATATATTGAGTGGATATATTGATGGGTACACCCTGTGGAAATAAGCTTAGCGGTGCCTTGCATAGACTAGATGGGTGGCTTTTGTGGGGTCGCCTAGAGATGGCGTAACAAGATAGAAGGTCTCAGCCGCGCGTAATAATAAGGTGGAGGTAGTTACAGTCTCTCTCACGTGTCTGCTGCAATGGCACTTCTCTCACTCTGTGCCGCAACCACACCTCCACCTCCGCCTCCTCCTCTTCTTGTTGCACGTGCACAGCCTGGCCTGCTGTTCCTCTGGTCCTGCTTCTGCTTCAATGTCACTCCTTCCACCCTCACAACCACCCGGATTGCAGTCCGAGATGCCATTGCCATTGCCGTTGCCGCAATAGACCATCACCCAAGTCCGCACTCGATCTTGGCCTGCGCTTTGGGAGCAGCATGAACGTGAGTTACCTCCCCACCGCATCGGACTGGACTGGAACGGCGCTCCTCATGAACATACCACTGCATCGCATCATCACTGGCGTTGTGGTCGCGTTGGACAGGACTGACCAACGCGCGATTTATAGCTTCTTGCGCTGCCTCCTTCGCTGCTGGCTTTCATCGCAGCCTTTCCGCTTGCATATGCCCAATATCCGCCCAATTCCTCCTTTTCGAACGTCCTCTTCTCGCCCAGCAACTTCAATGTCACCGTTGCCTACAAACAGCCTGATGCAGGCACCTGCATGACTGCCTTCAGCACGCAGAAGCAGTACACTGGATACATAGGCATTCCGCCCTTCACACTCGCGCCCATACAGCAGAACTATTCGATCAATACCTTCTTCTGGTTCATAGAAGCACGGCAGACACCCGAGACAGCACCACTCACAATATGGCTGAACGGTGGACCTGGTACAAGCAGCATGTTCGGCCTCTTCAACGAGGTCGGGCCATGCGAGGTTGTGCAGAAAAGTGATGGCACATATGGCACCACTATGCGCGCTTTTGGCTGGGACCGCGCATCCAATTTACTCTTCATCGATCAACCAAATCTGGTCGGCTTTTCATACGATACGGCGACCAATGCCTCCATAGACCTTTTCGCCCAGGAGGTCTTCGAACCGCCGTCTCCCGACGATTCTGCACTACCAAGCTACATGTACATGAATGGCACATTTGGCACTGCCAACGAGAATTCGGCAACTCCTTATACGAACACTGCAAATACAACAGAGATTGCTGCTGCGGCCACCTGGCACTTTTTGCAGACATGGCTATCCACTTTCACGCAATATAATCCAGCCACGAGACCGAACGTGACGACACCGAACTCCGATACAGATGAGCCGGCGGGCGTCAACTTATTCACCGAATCATACGGTGGCAAGTTTGGGCCTGTATTCGCTTCATACTTCGAGCAGCAGAATCAGGCCATCCTGGCCGGAAACATCACAGACAACAACACCTTGCAAATCCAGCTAGAATCCGTTGGCATCCTCAATGGTCTGGTCGATGATCTGATTCAAGATCACTATTATCCGTACTTCGCTTACAACAACACTTACGACGTTGAAATCATCAGCCAAACCGATGAGATCAACGCGATCAATTACTACACCAGTTCATGTCTGCCGGCAATACAGTCTTGTCGATCAGCCAACGCAGGCCTCTACGGAGACAATACGGATGCGAATCAGATCTGTAAGAATGCCCAGCGGATATGCAATGTCCTACCCAACATGGCAGGCTCGCACGGCTACTATGCGTACGACATTCGTCAGAAGTCTCCCAGCCCGGATCCATCAGCTGCCTATCAGGAGTATCTCAACCAAGAGTCTGTTCTTACATCCATCGGGGCCCGGATCAACTACACAGAAAGCAATCCGTACGTGCAGGAGGGTTTCATTTCCACTGGGGACACCATCCGCGCTGGCATGATTGACGATCTGGCCAGTCTCTTGAGACTTGGCGTGCGCGTCGCTCTCATTTATGGCGATGCAGACTATCTGGTCAACTGGTATGGTGGTCAAGCAGTGGCTTTTGCAGTGGCCAATGCGCTTCCAGATTATCCTTCCTCTACAGGTGCAATTTTAGCCGGAGCAAGTTCCTCGCCAAGCTATGCGAGTGGGTTTGCAACCGCCGGCTATGCGGAGATCGTTGTCAACGACACCTATGTTGGTGGCGCGTCCCGACAATATGGCAACTTGAGCTTCAGCAGAGTCTATGACGCTGGGCACTTTGCGCCATACTACCAACCCGAGACGGTTTTTCAGATCTTCGCTCGCGTCATTCTCGGGAACGATCTATCAACGGGCGCAGAAGTCGACCTCTCAACCTTTGCGTCCAATGGTAGCGCGAATGCGACATACACCAACAAGGTGCCTTCTGCTCCATCGCCTACCTGCTGGGTACGCAACTGGAATGACTCCTGCTCAACGGATGACACGAGCTCGATGAGAGCTGGCAAAGGATTGGTGTCGTTCGGCATCTGGTATCAGGACACTTCATCGATTGTTCTGCCTAGCACCAGTGTGGCTGCTGGCGTGCCTGGACAGCCAATGACGACAACTGTCACACACATGGGAACGGCCTCGTCTTTGGCATCAACAACGCCACTGACTGGCCTTTATACTGCTACGGGCACGCCTAGACCTAGCAGAGGCTCGGCATCGATGCAACTGCACCCTCTCGATATACGGTATGGGCCTTTTCTCTTTATTGCCACTTGTGCTTCATTTGGCTTTGGCATGATCGTTCTGTGATTGAAGAAGCAACGAGCTCGGATTATTTACGGAGCATGGACAGGGTGTCCAACTGACCAATACGGATGGATGTGGGGTCCGAAAAGTAAGACGGAGGCAATCTCGTGTTCGAAGCGAAGGGATGAGATGTTAGCCGTCGCGCTTCGACTATGATGTTGAAGAGCCATATGACGTGACTCGCCGAGTGATCAAGAACTGCGGCTCGAGAGCATGAAAAGAAAGTATTATTAATGTCTCGATGAACACAAACCAGACTCTTCAAGCTCGGTAAGTTTGTGGTCGTGGCTGTGGGTGGCTGGCATTGAGCTGTAGCCTCGCGCAGCTCAACCTTTTGCCCCAAGGGTTCAAGTGCATGAGCTCGTGCGACCATGCTGCAAGATGGCAATCCTTGCAACGTGTTCTGAAACGGTCGAGATTGCTCTAATACGAGATTCAAAGACTTGGCATTAGTCGGCGACAATTAGGCGAGTTCCCGGCAGAAGGAAGGCCATTCTGTCGTCTATAATAACGATAGGGACTTTCAACCACCTGGACCAGCAAATTCAACAAGCAACAAACACCAACACACCTCTAACAAAACCAACAAGAACGATTCTCAATCACCGCGACCATGAATCATCTCACCGCCAGCACCATCACTACACTCTTCACCCTCCTCCTCAGCGTTGCTGTAGCCCAAGAGACCCACAACTTCCTCTGTCCCGGCGACTCGAACCAGAATTTCACCAAGACTATTGATGGCACCACTTCCACGTTTCGCGTCGTCTGCGACGGCAATATTATCGGCGAGGATCTGAGCAGAGTGTCCACGACTTCTTTCGATGCTTGCGTGTGCGCTTGTGCCGAGGCGGGAGATGCGTGTGTGGGAGCGAGCTGGGTGAGTATGACCAGTGGGTGTATCTTGAAGCAGACGGTGGAGGATGACGATGCTTATGCGCCCGGCGTGAGTACTGTGGTGAGGGTGTGAAAGGGAGAGATGGAAGGGGAAGTAGAGGAGACTGGTTCGTAGGGGGATGGTTTCTGGAGCTTTCCACGCGATACTGCTCTGGTGCAGTCTGTGGTCTCTATATCGACGTCGAAAAAGCAGAGCGTCTGGCACGAGGCTTCCCAAGGGAAGGGTGTTGTGCCTGAACTCACTTTCATCGGAAGGAAACTCTGGCGAAATCTCCACATCGGGAAAGTAGCAGAAGCCGACGATAGTCATCGGCAGAAATACAACCGACGATGGTCTCTGAGTCCCCACTTCATCTTTTGCGAGTTCGGGAGCTTTTGGGATGAAATGACGGAGCTTCTTGGGGGGTGGGGGAGCTCTGTTTCTGTTCTGTGGAGGTCCGACGTGGGGAGGTTTCATGGTGGCGGAGGTATATCCATCTATTCAGTCAACAAAAGCCAAGACAACAAATACAATTCCAGCTCTCAGTGCAATCCTCTACAACTCTTTCTCTCAACAACCAATTCGATTGACCCGACGAAGGCAAGCATGAAAGTTCTCATCACAGGCGCTGGCGGCTTCGTAGGCCAGCTACTCGCCGAACACCTCCTCAACCAAGACCACACCGTCATCCTCACAGACATCTTCGAGCCTCCCATCCCCTCGGGTGCAGCCTCCAAATCCAAGAATGCCACCTGCATCAAAGCCGACCTGCACGACTCGCCCGCCTCCGTGCTCTCCAGCGACCTCGACGCCCTGTACGTCTTCCACGGCATCATGTCCGCCGGCTCTGAAGCCGACTTCGACCTGGGCTACCGCGTGAACCTCTTCTCCACCTGGCACCTGCTGGAAGCCGTGCGGCAGACCTGTCCCGCCGGCGTGCGCTTCATCTACTCCTCCAGCACGGCCATCTTCGGCCAGCCTCTGCCCGAAGTGCCCTCGGAAGCGACCGTGCCGACGCCCCAGGGCAGCTATGGCACGCAGAAAGCCATGGTCGAGTACCTCGTCAACGACTACACGCGCCGCGGCTACATCAACGGTTTCATCCTGCGCTTTCCCTCGATTTCCGTGCGTCCGGGCAAGCCCACGCAGGCGGCGAGTTCGTGGATGAGCGGCATTATTCGCGAGCCGCTGCAGGGCCAAGAGAGCATTCTACCCTGCGACGACGATTTCAAGGCGTGGTTGTGCTCGCCCAAGACGCTGATTGCGAATCTGGTGCACACGTTGAGTCTGGAGCGGGATTGTATGCCTCCGCATATCAGACAGGTGCTTTTGCCGGGGATCACGTCGACGGTGAGGGAGATGTTGGAGGCGTTAAGGAGTGTGGGTGGGGAGGAGGCTGTGAAGTTGGTCAAGAGGGAGAAGCCGAGTGCGGAGATCAAGGCCATGCTGGACAGCTGGCCGGTGACTTTTGATGTTTCCAAAGCGTTGAGTCTGGGGTATAAGGGGGATCAGAATTTTGTAGGGGCAGTGGAGGATTTTGCGGCGAGTTTGAAGAAGAAGTGATCAACGTATGGGCGAATAAAGGAAGGCGTAGTCGATGGTATGTAGAGGATACTATCATGCTTTCCCACTACTTCCAATGGCATCCATCCATTCTTCCATTTGTTGCTGCATCAGGCTGGTGCCCTTCTCCATCAATTGTGTCAGTGGGACCTTGCCGGTGTTCTCTGCGACATATTTGTTGTACTTGGACAGCACGAGTTTGTTGACATTGATGCGCGTGACGCCACGCTCGATGCACTTCGCCATGATGTCGTGTGGGAACTCGTTTGTGCCGTGTAGAACAACCTGCACTCTACCGGCGGACTTCTTGTGAATCTTCTCCAGCCTGCGACATACGATCAGCAATTCATCCAAATCGATGAGGAACAGCACCGTACCTATCAAAGTCAAGATGGATATTCTCGACACCATGATAGTCTCCGTGTACATTTCCAAAAGCTGGAGCCAAGAAATCGATGCCTGTGGCAATGAAATCGTCCACTTCCTCTTCGGTTGTCATCATGCCTTCCAGTTCAGCCGTGTCCTTGACTCCATCCTCTCCACCTTCTATTCGTCCTGGCTCAGCTTCTGTCGCAATGCCTCTGGAATGACACAGCGCAACAAGCTCTTTCGTCTTGGCCAGATTCTCCTCTTTCTCGTAATGGCTCATGTCCACCATGATCGAATCGAACGACGGAGTGCCATCCTCGGCTTTCATCTGACTCGCTACTTTGATCACTTCTGGATCTTGAGCATGATCCATGTGCACCGTGACGGGCACCTTGGCTTTTCGAGCAGCATTGGCGGCGAGGTCGATGAAGAGTGGAGAGTATTGGAGGGCCCAGGGGAAGAGGAGGATCTGTACAGGTGAACGTTTTGCTTCGGCGGCTCGAATCACGGCGATGATCGTTTCGAGGTTGTAGGACACAACACCCAGGACGCCATATTTGCCTTCGGCTGCTTTGTTGAGCATCTGCACGGCGCGATTGTCTGTGAGCTTGTCGAGAGTCATGGTTGCAGTGTCTGTGATCGATCAATGTGAGGTGTAAATTCCAACGGATTGGAGCGAGGAAACACAACGATGCGGGAGGAACAACGTCTACCTCTCACAATAGCCTCTCACGGATTGGATGTCATAGTTCCCCACTACTACACGTACTGTCGGCGGGGCAGTACTGCACCGAGAGCGGCGTCGGCATTGGGGGCCGTCGCCGTCTTCTGCCGACCATTATCAGATCAGCCTGGCAGTTCTTAGAAGGACTCCAGAAATGCCTTTAGCCGGAAAAAGGTCCATCCAGATGAACGGTCTATATGACTGCTCCATGAGAAACTCATATGCATGTCCAGCCTCGAAAAGTAAATAGTGTGTTGTTGCCTCCTGAAACTGTGACGTCTGAAAGTGTCGCGACAGACTCGCTCGAATGGATCCGCAGTGGCAAGGCGCTCGATGTGATACCGGTCTCGTCTCACGGCGTCCGGGGAGTCTGCTGCACGGAGCATGAACATCCAGTATGATATGAGGCTACTTGTACACGAGGTGAGGTTGTGGTTGAATAAGGAGGTTAGAAGAACGTAATCTAGCAACAGCCGGCAACGGCTGCCAACCTTGCTGGTCTCAGGACAGACCAAACAGATCACGGGACCGCTGCTCCTGTACCACCAGCATCAACTCTTCTTATGTTTCGTCCGATCATTCGTTAAACAGTCCCATCAGCATCGAGCTCATTGTGGAGTCGTTGCTGATGCCTCAAAACATCGACCAGATAAGATGGTCGCTTCGGACGGCACAAGCTATCCGACAACCGTGTAGCCTCCTCCATTCCGGGACAGCATCATCATCGGAGGGCGTTGCGGCAGATGCGGGCAATGCAGAAAGCATTTTAGAGCTGCTGCAAGATCTTCAATTGGACGGTTGCGGTTGATGAGGTTTATACCATGGCGGAGATAGAGTTCATCGATGAGATACGTTCGAACGTCAAGAGCCGTTCCATGATGATACTGTGGAGTATAAGGCTTTAAGTGTCGCTTGCTTCCTGCTGCCCCTCATTCAGGCAGATCCCAACTGAAGAACAAGAAAGTAACCAGAAAAATTTATCATGGCCATCACCAATAGGCGTACTCCCTTAGCACGATTCGATGACATTCCTGGCTCCTTGCCGCTCAGTCAAGTCCCTGACGGTACCGACAATGCTGCCATCGCTCAATCTGCTCTTAAACAGCTCAATGATCTTCAAAAAAGCAATCTAGCTTCGAATATTATCTGGCGAGATCTGCTCTCACTTACCAATACCTTTCGGACATTCTACTCTCCGGAAGACGTCTTCGATACCTTGAATTATCTCAGTGACCAAAAACAGCGATCGAATTTCACTCTCAGCGGCAGCAAGCCTCGATTTGTCGCCAGTGGCGAATCCAGCTGGCTTGACATCGACATCAATTTCAGCACTCGGGACGGCAATTTGATCGGTCAGTGCGCTGGAGTCGTATCTGTCACACCAGATTCCAACGAGGACCAATGGAAGATATGGATGCTCCGAACATGGCTGGAGAACTACGAAGGTCATGGGCATCCAGATAAACTAGAACCAGATTCGATCTGTAAGATTCCCGATGTGAATGGTGCCAAGGATAACGTCCGTGAACATGTCTACGATGTCGTGATCGTAGGCGGAGGACAAGCTGGACTCGGTACAGCGGGCCGCTGCAAAGCTCTAGGCGTGGACTATATCTTGTTCGACGAACGGCCTGCTATCGGAGACTCCTGGACGCATCGCTATGACTCACTGAAATGGCACACCATCAAGGAATATGGCAACCTCCCTCTTGGTCGAACTTTCAATCCAGAAGACGACGACTTGCTGCCAAAGGATCGAATTGGATCTGGGTACAAGGCATGGTCTGAAAGATTTGGCTTGAACACCAAAAGCAGTACCCACGTTGACCACGCCGACTGGGACGAGGCATCGGAGCTTTGGACAGTTCACACCGGTGTGTTAGGTCAAGATGCATGGAAGACCAGGAATCTAGTCCTCTGCATGGGCCCAGGACACAAGACTCCCGTATCACCAGACTGGGCATCGCAAGACAAGATCAAAGCCAGTAAGTTCGAGGGCACGCTCATGCACGTGGTAAATTGGCGCAACGCCAAAGCTTGGGCAGGAAAGAAAGGTATCGTGGTAGGCGCGGCGAATTCCGCCCACGATGTCGCCGAAGACATGGCCAATGCTGGCATGACCACGACGATGCTTCAGCGAAACAAGACTTTCATCTTCCCGGACGAGTGGCTCGTCGCAGCTGAGAAGCAGCATTACCATCGCGACAAGCCGACTGAAGAAGCGGATAGAGAACAAATGACGATGCCATCGATAATCAGTCGAGAGCTGGTCAACCGTGGTGTCTGGGCTGGTATCAAGAACAACCCTCAACGCTTCGATGATCTGGAAAAGGCAGGCTTTAAAGTCGATCGCTACGGAGACCTTTTCAGCCATCTGTACATTCGCTTCGGCGGACACTATGTCGACATCGGCTCGTGCGCCAGGATCGTCAAGGGAGAGATCAAAGTCAACACAACGCCTGTCAAGGCTCTGACACAGACAGGTCTGGAGTTCGAGGACGGAAGCAAACTCGACGCGGACCTGATCGTCTGCGCGACTGGCTATGAACACGACTTCCGGAAGGATGCGGCAGAGATTGTGGGCGGGAAGGTTGCGGAGCAGATGGATGATTACTGGGGCATAGACAAGGAGGGAGAGCAGAGAGCTTATGCTAGGCTGGCTGGACGTAAGTATTCTTGTTCTTCTTTTTCCACTTTGGGTTTGAGCGGAGAAAGGCTTTCGGCTGACAAAACACTCAGATCCGCATCTCTTCTACTTTGGAGGCGAGTGTAGATCCGCACGGTTTTATTCGCGCTTTTTGGCTTTGCAGTTGCAGAAGATGAAGCTGGAAGGGGATCTGAAGCCATATTTGGAGGGACGGTAATATATGAATGATGGACAGCAGGTGTCTGGGATAGGGATCATCCATTCTTCGCTTCTGTCGCGCAGGACATTTGGATCATCATCTCTCTACCGAAACTACAGACGGAATTTTACTTCCATCCTTACCATGTCTGCTTATTATTGCTCGGAGTTATAGATTGTGTGGGCCTCGTACCTTCCATCGTCGTAGTTGACCATCGCGCGAAACTTCTCATCCATAGCCTTGGCCATATCCTTCGCATCGTGCTATTGCGTGGTCACGCATACACGGAATTGCCTTGTGGCTGCAATCTATCGACTGAGAACGTCCAGGTTGGGGCCAAGACAACCAGGACCCCAGGACTTATAGACTACCATCGTGAGAAACGTGGCTGTCTGCTGAGGATTTACGGACTATCGTGCTTGAAGAGGCATGAATATCAGTTTTATACATGTTGTCTATGGTATATTGAATGCTCGATGCACCTGTAGTGGCTTTCACCTGTAGTGGCTCTGAGAGTGTGTATCGAGAGTACTATATTACAGCTGCTTAACACTTGAACTGTAGTTCGTTTGCTACAAACCTGCTTCAGTCGTTGACCAATTCTGAGTTTCTGACGGTCCCTCTTGCTCCTGATGCTCACACAATGCATGACTCCTCTCAATGCCCAAACTGAGAGTGGGTGTTTGAGCAGCATGATGCCAATGGAAGCACGCTGTGCCTGTAGGCTTGATCATATATCTGGTATTACTCGTCTTTGTTCTTGGTGGTGTCGCGAAAAGAGTATCTTCCCTTGTGGTCATACAAAGCGACCCAGTAGTCCCATCCCTGGGCCGCAGCATAGGCTTTCGGGCCCTTGAACTCCTCAACTTCTTCGGTGACCTGGGTCTCCTTTCTAGTGGAGCGCTTGTCCCTTCTCCTTGCAACCGTCTTCCAGCCTTGAGTTGCAGACTCCTCATCTTCTTGAACGGTAGTCTCATCGATGACGTTTTTGGCACGCCGATTCTTGCCCTCGCCAATTTTCTGCTGCTTCACCTTCGTAACCTTGTAAAGAGTCCTCTGAAAATCGCGATCAAAGCCTATCGGATTGTTGTGGAGACGGATCAGGTGAATGCCGACCGGGCTCTTTGCGAACTTGGTATGATCGAGTCCAAGGTCCCAGATGTTTGACGGTGTAAAGACCCACGGCAAGACGAGATAGAGCGAGGCCAGAGTGCCATACTCTTCGAACAGCCGAAGGCACTCGCGGAAGGCGACTGGCACGGTAGGACATCTGCCGAGTGCTCGAAGGGCGTATGGACCGTCTCCTTCCTGGAGCTGCTTCGTGTAGACAGGAGTGTGTATGGACTCATACGCATCAGAGGCTGTAGTAGTCACGCCTGGCCAAAAGGTGTGGACCGTGACGATGCGAAGGCAAGAAGCGCTATGCTTGCCGATTCTCTCCATGAAACCACGAAGGAAAACCCAGCCCATCTCGCCGGTGAAGCGGAACTCGTTCTCGCCGTAGAAGATGCTACAGGCTTCTCTGTTGATCTGACGACTCAGTCGAAGTAGTTTCAAGGCCTTGCGACTGCTGTACCACCAAACAGCGCAGTCGTATGCGTTGCCGATAGTACGATTGTCATTCCCTGAGGACTTAGGCAAGAGCTCAATGGCGTCGTCCATTACCAACCACTGGCGGTAGATGCCATTTCTGAGCTCGGCTGGCAAGTCCAAGGAACCGGTCTTTCTACCTAACGTGGAGATATATGCAGATCCCTTGCGCTCATTGTAGAGCTTGCGGAAGGGCAGGTACTTTTTGAAAAGAACCCAAGCGGGTATGGGACCGGCACGATGCTTGGAGGAATAGTCGTTCTTCTCGAGCATTTTCGTGAGGCGCTTAACTCGCTTCGCTTTCTCCTTCATCCAGGCCGGGTTGCCGCGGCCAGCAAGAAAGTCGGCATACACCACTGGATCGGTGCTGAACTGACGAAGGTTGCCCTTACGATCACGGTATGCATCGAGGATTAGGGCTTGAGTGTTTCCATAGTAGGTCTGAGCGTGGATCGCAGGCGCATTCTTATAAAGGTCGAGGTTCTTGGTGGGTAGAAAGCTGTGATGCATCAATTAGTTCGAGTCGTGCGAGCGCGCCAGTATCCGCAGACTTACCTTTTACTCTGAGCCGGATCAGTCCTTGTGGCAGAAGAAGCAGGCGCCATTTCTGATGAGACTCGAGGTATCGGTAGAGGACGAAGCAGAGGATGATAATGGTTGAGTGCGTATAAGGGAGATGACGGCTTCGAGTGGGCCTATGTTGGAGGAAACAAGCCCAGAAGAGAGTTCGAATTGTCGTGTGTTAAGAGAAACAAATCAGAAGAGTTTGAGTCCGCAAGAGAAGTTTAAGTATGGCGTTTTGCGCCGCGAGGCACGCGCCACACATGACTCCACATGTAGGTGAATGCTGCAAGCCAGCCACCAGAACTCAACCTTCTGCCTCGCATATGTTCACCATAACTTGACATTCAGGTGATGCGCATGCCATAAAGTGTTGCCAGCTGCCAGGGCACGCGTCTGCCTCGCATATGTTCACCAAAACCAAAAGTTCAGCTGATGCGCCTGCCATTAAGCGTTCGCACGTCAGCGCGAGGGCAGACTCCACCTTGAGCCGCTGAGGCGTATACTAAACAGACGAGTCAGCGTACTGCTGATTGATATATAAGGGGCATGAAGAAGAGAGAGGGTAGCAGATAGGGACAAAATTCTGCTTACCTACGAACCATAAGCTGGTTACATATTGTTTTTCGGGATGCGGTGCTACTTCCTCGTAAGCCGTGTCCTGATTGCCCTTTGCTCAACTCGCAAATAAAGCAGCCAAACTGCATACTGAGTAATGTCAGTAAACGATCTGAGTGGTCTTGATGTGCAAGCTTGAAACAACACATCCATCTTCACATTCTCTACAAACAGAACAGAAGGGAAAGTAAGCAGCATGAGAAACAAACTCCCACCCCCGTGACACTAGAAGACGCTTACACATTACGCCTCTCAGTATACGCTCTTCCCCTTGCCACCATGAGCCTTATTCCAATTGCCCTTTCGCTCGAACGCCTCGCAGGTGAAGAAGGAAACTATGTACAGGTACGAGATTCCAGTGTCGTCGAAGAGGTGATTCTATCAAGATAAAAGAAAAAGGAAGTTTTCGTCGTCAGGAGTTTTGCGACTTTAATGCGCATGTGAATGGTGGCCATGGCCACCGAATCTGTTACCGAAACTGGCGTGTTTGTGGTTTCGGGAGAGCGAGCCGACATCGTGTTTGCCTGTTGTGAACATTAGCATAATCATGGCAGAAGAGCGAGTTAAGGGGTACATACCGTCACAGCAAGCCCTGACATTCTCCAATCGGTCTGCATCTCGTTCCTGCCTCTCGATGACGGCACGGAGATCTTCCGCACTGTCGGCCACGACGCTGGCATCGTAGATCTGAGCAGGATCATCGGGATGATTGGCAGAAGCACTAGATCTCGCACGGTTACTGCTCGACGATCTGAATCGACTTGTGATGGTACTGATTCGGCTTGCCACACTACCAGACTGTATCTTGGAAGCACTTGGGCCAGCAGCAGTCGACATTTCGGCCATTTGTGGTGGCTGAGCGCTCCTCTGTCTTACCGTGCCAGTGTCGTAGCGGCCTGTCAGGGTATCTTGCTTGGGCGGGCTCGAGGTCCGCGTTGTACGGCTGTTATAGCTGCTCAGACTCGCGCGACTCCGACTGCGCCCTCGTCCTGTGCCGGTCATTCTACTAATGCTGCGTCTCACAGTCCTCCCGAAACTGGGATTGAATTCGTCGAGGTCATCTTGGTCAATCGTGTCATCTGCTTCCGACTTTTCACGCTCTGTTCTGAGCAGAAGGTAGGACAGCGCATTGAACCAAGTTTCGTGACGCTGACCAGTTGGTGCTGTAAAGACAATTTCACGACCAGGAGTGACGACCACAAGTGACTTACGGTGCAGACCAGGGGGATATGCATTGTCGTCACTGACCACTCGCACAGCCTCAATAGCCACACTTTTAGCCTTCAGCATGTTCTTGCCAGCTGTGCTAGGGTCTTGTTCGCTCCAGTATAGTGTCCTAGTGTACGGATGGATCCAGAAGAATCGTCTATGTCGCGTGGAGGATGTCTCGCTGCGTCCCGTCTTGCGTGTGTACTTCCAAAGGTACTCACCAATCATGGTCTGCGTTATGGCCTGGATCATGCGTGGATCTGTGGCTGGCGGGAGGTCGGAAGGATACACGATCTGGCCGCGTGTGATGTTGAAGCGTTCGTCCAACTCTGATGCGAAGGACGATACGGAAGTCCTGCGAGACATCTGACCGCGACTCTCCCGTGTTCGCACTGGTCGGGGTACGTTGCTGTCGCGAGAACCTGTACGACCTTCCATGGATGGCCTGGGTGAGGGTCTGGTACGTGCCTTATATGCTGAGGCCGGCATTGTTGGAGGACCCATGGTCGAACCAAACGATTTGCCAGCATTTACGTCAGGTGCATGCTGAGCAGCCGCAATCTTCTGGCCATGGTCCATTGGGAGTGGCGGTGCTCCCGTTATGGTCCTGCTGCGCACACTACTGGAGCTTCCAGGACGTTTTATTCTGAGTGTAGGCGACTCATACATGGACGGCCTCTCAACAGGTCTGTCGGAAGGCGTGGATGGCCTTGTGGTCGCTGGGAATGTGGTCGCAACACCACTTGCCATGGCACCTCGAATTGGCGAGCTGCCAGTGTCCTTGACAGCTGATGGTATCGAAGTCGTCGAGGCATTGGCTGCCGCCGACTTGTTTCGGGCCATGCTATCGATGTCTTTGGCAGATACTATAGTCTGAGATCCCTCGTCACTCATTGGCTTGCCTTGAACGACATTTGGTGATATACTGGAAAGCGGAGCCCTGTTCATGCTCGCCGGCTCTCCGAATATCACATCTCGAGCTTCGTCAGCTTCATCGCCAGTGAAGACCTTTGATTCTGCCAAGTCGCGGCCCTGCAAAGCGGGCTCGTTGGCAAATCGGACGTTCCGCTCAGATGATGGCATTGATTTCGATCGGTTTCTGACCAGGGTCGGGGCAGCTGCAGCGGCGAAGAAACCAGCACCAACCTTGGCACTATTTGTACCAGGTATATCGCTCTGCTCAGATGTACCATCAAGCACAGTCTTGGGCTCGGGATTCACTACAGTGTACTGCCGAGGCGCGTATGGTGCTACCGTCTCAGCAGGCAGGGATGGTTCGTAATCTTGAGTGACCACATCCGAGAAGGATAATTGGACAGCGGGAAGTGGCTGGGCCGTGGCAGATATGGCCTCAGGTCTCGAAACAGCATCGGTGATCCGTTGTAGGCTGCTCCGACGCACAGGAGTTGTTGGCACATCCAATGTTCTTGGTGGCGACATTGGGTCGGTGCCTTGCGAGGCAGATTGGAAGGGGCGGGTGGAAGTCATGGCCAGCTCTTTATCTGCTGCAATGGACTTGGGTTCTGGAAATGCATCTGTCCCAGCATGAACTGATGTAGGCTGGGCGATTGCATCCGTGCCTTGACTTGCTTGTTGACGTCTGAGAGCAGCGTCAGTGCCCACGCTGCTCGTCTGTGGTCCTTGTCGCGCGTCAGTGCCTGCACTGACAGTTCTCGAAACAGCCATCGAAGATTCCGCATCGTGCGAGGTCTCATCAGAAGCGCTGGGCGATGCCAGATCGCGAGCCTTGTTTTCGGATTCATCATCAGTGCTCCGACCCATAACTCTGCTGAGACCAAAACCAGCTAAGGCTCCGCCAACAAGATCGGTAGCACGTTCCCTCATAGTGGAGGTTTCCGCAGGTGCCGCTGGGGTGATGGAAGCCTTATCGACAGGGACTTCGACAATCTTCTCCACTGGAACTTCCACTATTTTCTCGACAATCCTTTCAACAGGAACCTCGACAATTTTTTCGACGGGCACCTCGACGATCTTCTCAACAGGGACTTCGACAATCTTCTCGACAGGAACCTCGACAATCTTCTCCACGGATACCTCCACAATTCGATCGACCGGGACTTCTACAATCCGTTCGACAGGTACTTCCACAATCCGCTCAACGACCCGCTCCTGCGTAACACGTTGTGGTTCCCAGGGCTCAGTCATGTGCCCCTGGTCGGTCATTGCCGGCTTCTGGACAGCCGTTGCAGGTACAAATTCAATAGGCTCTGCATGAGAGGGCAGGACCGCAGCACGAGGCTCAGACTCTGGTGTGATAGGCGTTGCGGGTTCAACACTAGCCATACGCTGTGTCTCTGGAGTGTTGTCAAAGTCCCTTGTGCGACTCGAGGCAGGTGTGCCTTCAAGACTGTCATCGTCCATTGCGTCAAGCTCGTCTCCCAGGCTTTGCATTTGCGTGGGTTGCGGTGTACTTGTACCCGAAGCCGGGCTGTCATTGCTTTCGACACCGGGAGAATCAGACATAATGTCGCCAAAACGTCCAGAGCGTCTTGAACCTCTGCTAAAACGCAAACGGTATTTCTGATGCTGTGAATTCTTCTCAGGCGTTCTGATAATCTCATAGTCGTCGTCGTCGTCGTCGTCGCCTGACATGTATGAAAGTCGATCACCGGGTCTACTCGATACCCTGTTGGCAGATGGCAGTCTGCGAATGACCTTGTTGCCCTCAGTTTCGGTCAAGTCACCTTCGGTGTCTTCATCGAAGTCCTCGTTGCCAGTCGCGAATGCCTCGCTTTCTGTCGTGACCCGCTCATCGGCAGTCTCAAATGCATCTGTTGTATCGTCCTCTGATTGGTTGCGACTATGCGCGAAAACTCCAGTGGCGGCTGCACCGGCCGCTGCAGCACCAGCTGCCATGAAATTAGGGCGGGCTTTGCTGGGAGTCTGCTCCATGTCATGATCTTCCCAGTCTGGCTCGTCTTCAACAATCTCAGTGGTGCTCGAGCGAGCAGCACCTAATTTGCCCAAGTTGGAAGATCGCTTGAACTTCACACCTTCAGGTTCGCCTCGGCGTTTCTTTGCAACGTTTGCTACCACATTGCCACTGTCACGTCTCGCCTCTACCTCCTCGCGAGCATCTTGCAACATCCTCCTAAGCTCGATCTTCTCTGTCTTCTCGCGATGAATGGTGTTTTTCAGGTTCTGGATCATGCGGTGTGCATGATTGAGACTCGACTTGAGCGTCTCGCTCTCAAGCATCCCATGACGAGCAGGAGTGCCCTTGACGGGTGATGCAGGCTCGCTGTGAACGGGACTCTGGTCATCTGATTGTACGTCTTCCGCCGCCGAGACGAAGTCCGTGTCAGACGGTTGGATGGTCTGGCTGAAACGATAGGAGACAGCCTTCGCTAGTTCCGTATTCTGGGAGGTGAGCTCTTCAATTCTTCTCTGCAACTTCTGCTTGTCCGTCTCATGGGATGCGGCGTCGCGCCGCAACCCGTGCAGATCAGCCTCTTGAACCTTCTTGGACATCGCGTGGTCTTCGTTCAGTCTCTCGTGATTAAGCTTGAGCTCGTCCAGTTCACGCTCTTTGGTGGCCATCTCGAATTGGGTTGATTTGAGCACTTGGGCGAGCCTGGTCTCCTTGTCTGAGCTTTGCTTCAAGTTGGCTTCCATCTCTTGGAGTCGCGTCTCGAGGTTCCAGTTTTCGTCCTTGTACTTCTGCTCGTTCTCGTCCATATGACGGATCCGTTGCACCAAAGCAGCGGCTTCGGACTCCAGATGAGACCTGGCAGATGTCGTATCCTTGAGCTCCTCATCTTTCTCCGCAAGCGCTGCCTGAAGCTGTCTGACTTGTGCGAGTAACGAGGTACTAATCTCGGTTGCGAATTCGATGTCGTGAATTCTATTGCTGGGCTGATTTCGCTGCCTTCGAGAGGGAGCTGAAACCTTGGTTGGAGATTCGCGGCCTGAGCCCGAGATGACAGTCGAAGCAGCATTGCTATCTTGGAAGTTCTCGCTCACGACGCGCGATCTGGGCAAGAAGGCGCGGGCAGACTCGCGTCCTATCTCGTTGTACTCGCGCTCCAGCTCTGTCAGCTTTTGTCGGAGGTCGTCGGGCACGTCGCTATCCGGTTGGACCTGCTGTACTTCCAGCAGTCTGGCGGCAAGGTCTTTGCGTTGCTGGATGAGTGTCGTGCCAAGCCTCGAGGCATCTTGTATGCGGCGGTCGGTATCCTTCAGGTGCGCTTCGAGCGCTCGACGGGCGGTCTTGGGCGAATTATTCGAATAAACGGAAAAATGGTCATTATCGAAAGGTGCGTAGCGCATCGGCGATGTTAACGGATCGGGAGAGCCGTTGCTGGCGAGTGTGTTGGCGGTCGTTGCCATGTTGCCGGGTCTCGCAGTGTCCGTCCTGGTGGTAAGAATGGACGAAAAGAATCAAAAACAAAGGAGAAAGAAGTGGGCGTGCGCGAGTGAGCGTGTTCAGAAGGCCGAAACAGTGTTCAGACCTGCATGGCGGGCGGTGTGGTGGAAATGGAAGCAGATGCCCGAAGGTGGAGGAGAAGGTAAGGCGCGTCGGAAGCGAGAGGGGAGTGTTAGTGCAGCATTCCCGTTCCGCAGTCGAGACCAGCACGGGAGAAGGGCAAAACAACGAATTGGTGAATGTCAGTCAACAGACAGACAGCAGGAGAAAGACAAAACACAAAGGTGGGATCGCGGCCATGTTGTCACCAGCTACACCACCACATCTACCACCACATCGTGTCAACACAGACTTTCGCTTCGGCTCTAGTTAGTGCACCGTCCACCAGACAATCCGCCAATTGAAGGCTGTCTTTGGACAATCCCGAAATGGACTCGAGTCATCACCTATATTCTATGGCTGTACGTGTAGTCTCGTGATGTATGCAGGAAGTACAAGTACATGCATGGACATGCAATGCCAGCCGGTTCTGAGACAGCAGTCGCTTTACTTCGTCTCATATCATGTCTTGTAAACAATGGCATAGCAACTGGGTCTCCTGCATCTTGCCGCGCAAAACAAACATGTTAGGGTTCGGCTCGGCTCTCGGCAGCGGTGTGTTTGTCAGCCTGAGGCTCCAGGCGTGGCTGTGGAGTCGGCCATGAGATAAGCTGTGTAAGTTTGGTAAGGTACTTTTGACTTTGATATTCTTGTCCGTCCTGTCCTCTTTCTCTGCCGCACCACTTTCCTCTCACAACATCAGTGTCATGGCAGACGTTGCAGCACCAGTCTTCAAGAAGCGTACGAACAAATCTGCCAACGTGCGCAAACGACCCGCTACCCCCCCTCCGGACGACTCAGCTTCTGAATCAGACTACACAGATGATGAGACAGGCGTGAGAATCAAGCGTCGGAGGAAGGATGGCGTGAAGACTACAGCTGGGCCGAAGCGAGCGCAAGATCTCAGCAAATACACCGCTTTTGCTGCAGATAGGTCGACGATCATCACAGCCAACGACGATGCGACGAAAGCTTCGAACTGGTATACTGATGCTGCGTTGGCTGCCAAGGACGGTTCGATATCTCAAACGACTAAGGTGGAGACAGAGATACCGGACGCCACAGATGGAAAGTACCAAGGAACTGCCAAATACTCCAACTTCATCCAGAAGAGCACAGATGCCTCTGCCAAGAAGGTTGGTCCTGTCAAGGCCCCCACCAACGTGCGCGCTATCACCGTGACCGATTTCGCACCCGATGTCTGCAAGGACTACAAGCAGACTGGATTCTGTGGCTTTGGGGACAGCTGCAAGTTCTTGCATGCACGTGAAGACTACAAGCAGGGCTGGCAACTGGACAAGGAATGGGAGAAGGCCGGCAAGAAAGACAAGTCAGGAAGCAAAGACAACAAGGCAGACGATGATATGGACGAAGAGGAGAAGATGCTACAGGAGATCCCGTTTGCGTGCATCATCTGCAAAGAAGGATACAGAAATCCGGTTGTCACAAAGTGCGGGCACTACTTCTGCGAGAAATGCGCGATGGGGCGATATATGAAGGACAAGAAGAAGCAATGCGCAGCATGTGGCGCGGATACTTCAGGCTCGTTCGGTGTTGCGCGCAAGCTGAAAGATCTGTTGGAGAAGAAGCGGAAACGGGTGGATGAGCACGAGCAGAAGGCCATGGAAGCGGGCGAGGAACTAGACGAATAACGACAACACAGCCCACCTTCAGATATGACAGATATGACAAAGAGCAGCATATTCCAGACTTACAACAAGAGCTTCCCGTCATCCGGCACACAAAGAGCTGGAGAAAGCTCTTGTTCCGGATTCGGTGCACCCTTGGAATGAAGAGACGATGCATCGATTGTCACCACTGAACTTCACTAATGTTACGATACATCACGATATTGGCCTAGCAATAATGCTACTGCAGACACTGGCCGAAGGGCGTCGTGATTCGTCACTCGATTGCATGCCGATGAAAAGCGTCGTCGAGTCCGCGCATGCCATTCCAGACCGACCAGATCCCTTGCGACAGCTCCTGCTCCAACTACCGCCTCACCACCTCATCAACACACTACATCATTCAAGCCACAGTACCGAGTTCGTGTATGAGCGAGATCCCGACTCGTGGAACGTGGTCTTGCAATATCCATCAGGATATACTGAGCGCTTCTGCCTTTCTCAGCATGCGCGGACATTGCGCCGAAAGAACGCGCCTGTTGCGACACCACTCGAGGACTTATTGCGGACCATTCGGACACTCCAGAGACACATCGGCTGCTCTGAGATCATGACGGACAATACGACGATGCGGCTGCAGACCGCTTGGAAATGTCGCTCTCAGCTCTTATTCCAGGAGCGGCTGGACAGCTTCAATGCTTTGATGGATACGCCACTCACTCATCTATCGGACG
This sequence comes from Microcyclosporella mali, assembly GCA_002785985.1. Classification (NCBI taxonomy): domain Eukaryota; kingdom Fungi; phylum Ascomycota; class Dothideomycetes; order Mycosphaerellales; family Mycosphaerellaceae; genus Microcyclosporella; species Microcyclosporella mali. Next base: position 1,098,429 of record NHNU01000009.1, read on the forward strand.
GGGTTATCCAGCTATTCTTCGACCAGCTATACGACCGCGCCGTGGCGCCTCATATCAACAGCCTGAAATCAGGCAAAGCCGACAACGTCTACGGCGAAATCCGGCCTTCTTTCCTCTCTCGCATCCTCAAAAGGCTCGGCGTGACTAGGCAATCGATATACCTAGATCTCGGCTCTGGCGTTGGCAACACTGTCATGCAAGCTGCGCTGGAGACAGGCTGCGAAGCACACGGCATCGAACGCGAAGCCTTTCCCCATCTCATCGGCGCTTTCCACCTCCAACAATTCCACGCTCGCGCCGTCCTGTGGGGCTTCTTCGAAGCTGGCCAGGTCAGCTTGCATTTTGGAGATTTCTTGGTATCACAGCTTGTTACAGATCTGCTTCGATCCGCGGACGCCATCGTCATCAACAATGTCAAGTTTGGGCCTGATACAGACGTCAAGCTGCATGAGCTGCTTGCGCGTGAGCTCAAGATCGGCGCGAAAGTCTTCTCTTTTAGACCATTGAGACCAGCGGGAAGAGCAGTGGGTGGAAGTGGAAGAGCTGAAAGAGCGAGATCCCAGGATAAGTTGTTCGCGGTGGAGGGATGCGAGTATGAGCAGGGGAGTGTCAGTTGGACCGATAGTGCGGGAGTGTTTTACATCTCAACAAAGCTGGAGGATGCGAGATGAGATAGGCATTATGTTTAGCTCGGATGTAGTCAACATGTTGAGAGTAGGGATGTTGATAGCGAAAAGAAGGTGCCCAATGCCTCCAGATTCCAGAACTCCCAATTCCATTGTCTTGTGCTCCAACGCGCTCCATTCCGTCCAGCCTATCTATCATATATCTCCCCTTCCTCGATACATATGAAATGTGTCTCCTAACCCCTTCCAAGTGAACATCCGCTTGAAACGCCAGCAACTGCCCGTCCGTCCGCCCGCCAGCCTCACCTCATCGCATTCCTCCGCGCATCCCGATACGTCTGAATCCGCCCCTCCTGCGTGCGATTCTGCTCCGGCGTGCCAGGCCAATAGTCACCGGCATAAATCGTCCCTCTTCGACAGTCTTCCGTCGTCGTCGTCGTCGAGGGAGACCTCTTCCTCGCGTCGACTTTTCTCATGAGAGACGCTATGGCGGGAGGTGGAAGGCCGTTGTGGGCTCCGGGAGTGTAGATTTCGTAGGGAGGGGTTTCTTGTTCTTCTTGTCCTGCTTTGCCGGAGGATGAGGGGTTGTGGGGGTGCCGGAAGATGAGGAAGTATAGGGTTGCGAAGATTCCGAATAGGGAGAGGAGACCGATGGTGGCGAGGACGCCGACGCCCACTTGGGAGTGTACGAAGTCGTGGTGGGTGGGTGGTGAGGTGGTTGGGAGTGGTGTTGCCAAGGGGTCAGTGGATAGGGTTGTAGAAAGTGGTGTGGTTGTCGAGGATGTGAATAGATTGTTTGATGTTGGATTTGGCAAAGCAGGCGGCGCTGTAGTCGTGGTCGTCGTTAGACTTGGTGGAGAAGAGGTAGAAACCACGCTTGTAACAGTCAGAGAAGAAGCGGTTGAGTCGGTGATACTCTTTAACGTAGTCGATGCCAGGCTCGTGACAGAACTCGATGTCGCTTCCTGTATCGTGCTCGAAGTCGCCACAGCTCTGTCACTGCTCACCGACGGACACGGTATGCAGGCATACACCACGCCGAAAGCTCCACCGATAGCCTTAACATCGCAGCCCGAAGGGCATGCATTGAATGCTCTGACAGTGCCAGTGCAGATTGGAGTCGCGACAGATGTCGCTTGGTTGAGGAGAGCGGCTTCGAGTACGTCTAGTGCATCGCTGGTCAGATGTGACGGAACTCCTATTGCCGTAGCCATGGCCAAGTAAAGGGTAGTTCGACGCATGCTGTAGGTCGATGTCTAGACGAAGCGCGTGTAGCGATGTTGATCGTTGAAGGTTGGCTAATCGTATAATAGTCCGCTGGAGAATGCTACCCTATGCAATGGAGCATGGCAGTGCGTGCGAAGGTGAAGTATGCTATGCATATGCTTGCTAAGTCGGTCAGGGATGAGTATGCAAATCCCGCGATAGGGTAAAGCAATTCTTGTATTTCTGACGAGCATCTGCAAGAGAGGCACGCGGATATTGCCATATGAAGAACATGACAACAATGCTGGCCGCTGTCAGTGCTAGACCAATTGAGCGCCACCTTCCTATATAGCCTCACACAAAGCGATACACCGATCCCAGCCTCTTCCACTCCTCACAAGGCTTGACCTTCCTCCGCGGTATCGCAGTAGTGCTCGCGCTTCTCACAACCGGCTTCGTGGCGTAGTTGACCTCCGGCGGTCGACCAGGGAGTCTGATCATGCGTAGAGCTGACACATCCGTATATACGTCGGCACTTGCTTGCGAAAATTCGTTGCCACTCAGAGAAGACCTGCCTTGCACATAGCCATTGGATTCGACGTCGACCAGAAGCTGATCGATAGCCTGAGTCAAGCGCTCGATTTGAGCGGACACAGGGATGTCAACAATGGCTTTGCGTTTCTGTTCTGTTGTTGTGGTGATGGGTTTATCAACTTGCTGCTTCATGAGCTTATCGATTTTCAATTTCCTGAATCGAGACAGGCGTTTCGATTGATCGGAGCTGTAAGACCGCGCATTGGAGGTACCAGCCTCGTCTGTGAACGCTGAAAGGGACATTCTGCTAACGTCGTGTTTGGAATAGAGTAGCATCGTATAGAGACCAGCTCAAGCGTAACGAAAGGTCGTGTTGATCTCCACATCGTGTCCATCATTGATTCATGTATTGACTGCTTCTCCAGCCTTGTCCACACAGGACATGAGCCCCAGAGGACAAATCTTTGTCCTTTTATCGAGCACAGAACAGACCTCATCATCATCAAAGGTAAGTCACAGTGCCCTCAAAGACCTTTGTCCTCCTGACCAGAATAGAATAGGAGGCACAGCCAAGTATGACCACTTCTGTCAGTCGAATTCAATCTTATCCGCATGCTTCACTTCTTCCAATGGCAGGTCCTTTGCAACCTCAGGAGCAGGCTCTCCGCGTCCAGTCCTACCAGTGCGGCTGCGTCAAATTCACCAAGCTCAGCACCAGATTCCAAGAACACCCATCGCAGGAAATTACAGGCAACGCAAAACAATGGCCGGTTGTCGAATACCACGGTATGATGTCTGATTGCCGCGACGAGTATTGTCCAAGCCAAGGCTGTCTTGAAAATCGCACAGTGGTAACGAAATGGACAATAGATGAAACGAAGGAAGCCTTTGCTGAGTTGATGGAGGAGTACTTCTCTGTAGGATATGAGTGAATTAGAGAACGTATCGTCAAGTGGTGACCGTGCTGATAGCCCACAGATACCATGCTATTCCAGTTGGGATGCGCGCGACGTTCCCCCATTCTAGGCCGTACGAGCAAGCACATGATCAATTCGCCATTCGCCGGACACACTGGAGGAAAGACCCATTCTTTAGTGATTACGTGGACGGCAAGTCGTTGTTGCGGAAAGCTGAGAACAACGCGAATGGGCGCGATCAGCAGGTCCAGAGGTGTCAGCGAGCCATGGAGTTGGCGGGCCTGGCAACATATTTGCAGGTACGGCAGCGCCGTGCGATCACTGAGCTGCACAGAGTGGTTCAACACCTGCGAATGGTTACTCGGAAAGCAAGACCATACCGCCGTGGATACTACAGCAGAAAAGACAAGCCCATAAGTAGAGGGATTGAGAAGCAGGCCTGGATGACCAAGACGAGACCCTCAGCGCTCTCCAACGTCATCGATGTTGAGAACAATGTTCCGGTAAACCCCGGTGCGTCAGTTCTCAGAGAAAGACGCGACCAGCTGAAGGCCACTCGACATGTATCGGTCGTCGAAGTTGCTCCTTTGGCATCACATCCGGCCCTCAGGACGGAAAAGCTGTGGCAGAGAAATTTGTTGCGAGCATGGGAATATAGGATGTGTCTGGGGCACAACTAGAGGCGCAACACATAGTGGAAAATCCAGCTCTCAGGTATCGTTGCGCTTCAGGATCGTCGTAGAGAAGCTGTTGTCCACACGCCAAGACAAGTACCCAAAACATCCTGGTCAATACTTGACATCCCTGTTTTCATCCCTGCCCATGCATGGTTTCGTCATGCATGCGTACCACGTCTCCCAATATCTCAGAGTCCATCTTTATAGTCAAACAGAGAATGCCGGATGGTCTTGATTGCAATCACTATGGCAGAAGATAAGAAAAAACCCGGGACCGAGCCGAACACAAAACCGGTGGAGAAGAAGCCGATCCCGAATCCTGGGAAAGAGGTAGCTGCCGTGACGGGAACTGTGCGAAACAGCTCTCTCACTCATTTATTCACTTTGAGCTAACATTCACTTCAGATTGGAGCCGTCGTAGGTGGAGTCCTACGAGCTCGTGAGTCCTTGGCACCCTCCTTGAATCCAGATACTTATCTGACACTTGAACAGCCGGCGGGCTCATAGGCACCACAGGCCGCACCGTCGGCGGCACAGTAAACAACGCCTCTGGCACAAAGATAGTCGGCAACGGTGTGACAGCCACCACTGAAGGCTTTCAGTACGGTCTGGCGGGCGTGGCTCGCGGGGTTGAAGATGTGTCTGCAGGAAAGATGCCGGGTACAACAGATTCGGAATGGGATCACAGGCGGCTGCCATGAAGACATCTGATGAAGTATGTCCATGCTCGAAGGTCGCAATAATATCAGATGGGTATCTCTACATATCAAATCAGTGTAATTCAAGCCTTCAAGGCTACATTCGTGGCATCGAAGTGCGGAGGCTTGGGCCTCTATCGCTTTGGGAACCACGGATCTGGGCTTTCCCCACGAGTCGCAGGTGCTTGCGAAGCCATCGTTACGTTTGGCCAAGGGGGATCATGACTTTTTTGCGCTTGCTGCAAGTCTTGACCTGTTGGCATTGGATATTGACTTCGAGCTTGCCACTGCGTGGCATGCTGCTGCGCGCCGTTCTGGTGTGATGCACCCCATGCGGATAACCCCGGTTGTGGTGTCTGCGGTGTCTGCTTGAGGAATGGCCTCAGCTGGGCAGCCTTTGGATCTTGTGGTTGCTGCGGGCCAGGATTGACATCGTACGTGCAATCCCCCCGTCCACTCCGCTCACAGGCTCCACACGGTCGACCTTCGTCGCACTAGGTTAGTTTTGATTAGTCGCATGCGAGCAGTCGCGTATTCCATATTGGTTTCCTTGTTCTTACCTTCTGTTTCTTTGCGCGGCAGTGGTTACAGCTTGACTTTGCCCGTGGGTGCTCGCGAAATCCAGGAGCTTTTGGTGTTCCATACGTTTGAGGGGTGTGTATGAGGTATTCTTTCTGCTTGGGAGCCGGTTTCATGGTAGTATAAAGGCTCTGACTCTGCTGCATGTTTCTCATGCTTGGCGCTGGGACATACGACGGGGGATATGGCGCTGGGTAAGGTCCATTGGAGGTTTGTGTCACTGAGGGTGCCGGTGTCTGCCAAGACGGTAGATCGTACTGGACAGGAGGCGCAGGGCCCTGCTTGTGGCCGGCTTTCGACTTCTCGGATCGGGGCGGTGGAGCATTAGCAGTTTCAGACTGCTGCAGCAATTCCACCAGTGAGAGAGACCTCTGCGGATCTGTCCTGATCGGGGTCGGAGGCAGAGGCACGTCTCGCTTCCTCTTTAACGGCCTGCCAATATTCGACGCTGCTGATTTGCCTGCCAAGGGGGAGTCATTCGCTGGCGATACGGTCCCCACCATTGCCAATGCCGAATGCGCATAATTCTCAGCCTGCGCGAGCGTCTCTCTTAGTCCACCTGTCTCTCTTGGCTGGCTTTGTTGCTTCGGCCTCGGCGGCGGTCTCGGAGGCGGCTTTCTGTCTGCCACAGTCTGATGAATCGCATAATGGCGATAGTACACGTCCACTCTCTGTCTCGCGCTGCTGAATTTCACACTGACGCTGCCCTTGCAATCGTACGTCGGCTTCCTGGGTCCTCGCTCGCCCTCTCCTTTCAGGTGCTTCAGTGTCCTTGCGAACCCGTTCGCATGTCGATCTTTATTCTGCATACTATCCTGGCATATGTATGAGAACCTCGAACCCTCTTCATCTTTCGCAGTCCACGCATTGTTGAAGCTGTACCGGAACCCATCTGCGGCCTCGATGGCTTGGATGATACCTCGCGAAGCAGCTCTTTGGACGATCTGTCGATTCTGCGAGTCTTGGACGTTGACAATAGCACCCACACTGGCTTTGGGGACAGGGTCGGGCGTGACAGACCCATCTTCTGCTACTCTCGTTGACTTGAACTCAGGCGGGAGGTCGTGGGCCTGTCCATCTGAATATGGTCCGGTATTTGGTCTGTATAGAGCGAGTGCCGCATCAACGCTCAGCGACAGCTCAGCGGTGGTGCATTCAGGAGTGCTGCTGCTTGCGGCTCCTTCTATCTCGGCTTTTAATGCGTTCGCAAGTTCGTCCAGCGAGTCGAAAGGACCTCGCGAGAAGAAGGCCAATCGCGCATTGCTACCGCCCTGGTAGTCGCTTGTTCCGCCCGCGCGCGACCCGAATGACACTCGGGGTGTCATTGCGCACTTGTTGAGTGCGTGGCGTCCATATATGTGGTTGTGTGGTTGCAGCGTTCATGTACCCTTCCTCGCAATGTCAATCAGCCGGCGCGTAGAGTCGAAGTCGCACTTGACCAGATTCGGGAAAGCTCCTGCTGTCATGTCTTTGGGGGGCCACCTCACCTCCCACCCTTGTCCCTCTCCCTCTTGCCCTGCATTCATATCTCCTCAAATTTCCTCGAACGTATATAGAGTGATCATGAGCACACGCAGGTCTCAATCAGAAGTCGTGAATTCCCACTAAACTAGCGTTCGTCATCGTACACACGACCTATTATCCTTCACCTCTGTCATCCATCTCGCCAAGACTATCACCTCTATCCTGTCCAAGCAGACCGGCTTCATCTTCATGCCCAGTGACTTCTTCTCGAAGAGCTCCCGCGCCAGACCCGACTCGCCCGACTTCACCCTCATTCAGCACATACCACAAGTCTTTCTTCGTGAGCAGTCCAGCAAGCATGCCACGATCAGCGAAAATGATATATCGAAGACCAAGCTTCTGGAACAAGTCGCTCGTTAGTTGCAGACTTGACCGTGCGCTCAAAGTGATCGGTGTCTGGTCCATCCAGGGCCGAAGGTCCAGAGTAACGGTGGGATCGGCGAGAGGCTGATGTAGAAAGTAACACTCGGTCGATAGGGGCAGAGAGCGGGAGGATGATGTCGCTGACTCCAGAGCAAACTGAAGCTCTGTGCGAGAAATGTAGCCTAGCAGTATCGCCTGGCGGGTGTCGTTGATGACAGGAAAGCCGCGGAACTGATGTTCCTTCAGCAGTTCTTGGAGACTTTCGATCGTGTGGCCAGCGGCTGGTATGCAGACTAAGTCGTCGACGCGTGTCATCAGCTGATTGACAGGCACATCAGGGACGGTTTCTTCCTTGTTGTCGAGGAAAGGGTATCCTCGAAAGTGTATCCAACTCTCGTAAATACCACGTTTGCCAAAGGCGTCCGCAACCCACTTTGACAGCATGACCGCGATCATGATTGGTAGGACATATGTCAGCGCTCCCGTCAGCTCGAACATTATGACCACGATCGAGACGGTCATCCTGGTGGTGCCAGCAAGTGCGGAGGCAGCACCGATGACTGCGTAGGTACCCGGCGTCACACAAGGTATGTCTGGCTCGCAGCTGGCGAACACGGCAAAATTCGGATGCTCTTTTTGCCATACTTCCACGATGAGACCGACGACACGTCCGTACAGGGCGCCTGCAGCCATAGATGGGAGAAGGATGCCAGCCGGAATCTGTAGTCCGAATGTTACAGTAGCCAGCAGGAATCCAAGGAAGGACGATAGCAAGAGTATGAAAATGACGCCAGTATTAGCGACGCCGGACTTGCATAATCCGAGATAGTCGTCCTTGATATCGCGACATTCTGCGAACAGGTACTCCACCAGCTCGCTGGATTGCGCTCGCAAAAAGCTGATGGGAAAGCTGATCAATGCAGTGATCAGTGCCACTAGTACTACTTCCAGGATGGGCCGTTTGAGGAATGGATTGCTGTTCGAGGTTCGCCAGCTTGCAATCTTCATGTTCATCTTGATGAACATCGCGCCATAGAGGCCGCCCACAATTCCAATGACGGCAAATGGAATAAGCTCGAAGGCATGCCAGCCGCTGTGGTAGGTGACCTGGTAAAGCACAAGTTGGCCAGTCCTGAAGGGGTCGAATGCCTGAAGGGTGACTGCAGCAACCATAGCGCAGACAAATGACGCCCACATTGTTTTATCGGGGAAGTAGTAGGACAACTGCTCCAGAGAGAACAATACTCCTCCGATGGGCGCTCCAAAGGCCACTGAGATGCCACTAGCAGCGGCAGCTGATAGTGTTTCTCTTTTGCGTGCTTCATTGCCGTTGATGCCATCAAATAGCTTCATGAAGACATTGGCGCAACAGCAAGCGACGTGCACCAGCGGACCTTCTTTCCCCAGCCACATCCCCGACGCGACCGCTAAACACAGGCCCAAAGACTTCACGACCAGTGTCCAGAAGCCCATGAAGCGATGCATTACGAAGCCTCCCAATACCGTTTTGATCTCCGGGATACCACTTTGTTTAGCGTAGATCGAGTATCGATTGACCAGTAAGCTTGCGCAGCTGGCGAATAAGACCGAGAACACAACAAATGTGATGTACTCGATGATGTAGCTACCTCCGGGATTCGACACTCCCATAGCAGTACTCCAGGTCCGCCAGTCTGAGCATTGCGCGTAGCTGTCGATGCCCCAGCAGCAAAAGACTTTGTTCAGGTAGAACTTCCCTCCATTCTCCACATTGCTGCACACTCCAGTCTTCAGGTCTCCCAACCAATCGCTCGCAACGTCTATTCCGGCTGCCAGACCTCCCACTGCGATTCCTGTGGCGACCAAAATCCACCAAATCTGGCTGGAGTCGGCCAGCAACTTGAGATGTCCAAGCAGACCAGGGCTGTTCAATGATAGCTGTCTCAATCGCGTTCGCTCTTTGCTGTATTCGTATATCCAATCGATTGCCGTGAGGTCATCGTATCCTACGCGCCTACCCGGTCCTTCCACGTACCAGTCCAGACTTGCTGGGTCTTTGGGATCCTGAACGCTGATGTTCGCATCGGCCGACGTGTTCAGATATGACAAAATGGTGTGGGAGGTAGGCTGTGGCGTTCGTCTGTCGCGGCTTCGCCGAGGCGACGTCTGTACTGGTGGTGGTGGTGTCGCATTTCGATTGCCAACCCCGAAAGGTGAAGATAGGAAGCGCGAGGCTAGAGAGGGTTTCGCGGCCTTGTGCTTTCGTTTGAAGGAGATGCTGACTTGGTCAGTATTTTATGTAGGGATGTCTGAAGACTATACTTACCTCCCGTCAAGGCCATTGCTGCCACTGTGCAACGGATCCTCCGCTAGCAGTTCCTCATTGTTGATGTCGAGTCCGTCCTCGGAAGCATCGTCGTCGTTGGCAGGCGGTCGGCTAGATGAAGCTACGGCGGGCGCATGACGCGAGTCGTTAGACGACGAACTTGACATGGAGCATCTGCTGGTCGTCGACGTCGTCTACTGCCTGTGCATGATACGAGCAGGGTGTTTCTACAAGACAAGATAGCCACGTAGCTCAGCCGCGTGCTCCTGGTACTGGGTGCATGTGAAGCTTGGGACTCTCGATTGCATGCGGCTTAGCGCGAGTCTGCTGCATCTGTTCGCCAATGATGGGCTCCGTGGCCAGTTCCATCTTTCATCATTCACTCGCCCTCATCATGGTTTAAGCCTAGGAACCTCCAGCTCGTCTAGGCTGTCATTGGACAATGTGCTGTCGATGAAGACCTGAGGATGTTGGGCACTCGTCGTCACCGCGTGTCTTGGCATTGGAGGTGAGGTTCCTCGAGAGGCCGCACTAGTAGACTGCACAGGAACCTCCAACCCCACAAAAGTGTCAGCCTTGTGCTGCCATTGCGAGCCATCTAACATATAAGGAGCCATGTCGCTCTCGATGGAGAATGTTATATCCTGCGCTGACTATACTCAGATATCCCTCTACCACATACAAGCTCACACCTCTCTCGACTATGCCATCACTACCTCTCCGCGCCCAACACCCCACGCTCGCAAGGGTTGTAGATATCACCGACCTGCCGTCTGAACCGACTGACAATCTCGCGCAGCTCGACCAACAATGGACATGTACCATCTGCAGCCCGACGCGCTCGTTCCCTCTCAAAAAGACCTTGGCGAGGCATGTGCGGTCTTGCCACGGCGACAGTCACTTCACATGCGCCTACTGCCAACGACCATTCAACCGCAAGGATCTAAAGGACCGCCACGAGGCCGAGACTCACACCGGGCTTGCAAGATATTTCAAGTGCATTACCTGCGATCAATGGATATTGCACCGCTCTCTGGACGATCATTTCCGCACACAGCGTCATATGGCGCTTGAAGGCCAAGCAGACGAGGCTTTCCTTCGTGATCTGCGACTCAGGCAGGCACTACGCACGCCCGCATTGGACACAGAGACATTCATTGATCCTCTTCTGTTGAATGCTAGGCTGTTCTGTGGAACGAATGCTTTTGGTAGCGGACCAGACACATGGATTCGAGTTTCCCGGCCATTCAAGGCGTCCAACGATGTCCGACATTTGATGTGTCAATGTATGCGTGTGCTCAGAAGGAGAATACTGGATCACACACCCACCGAGCGACCCGCATTGGTCACATCTATTGCACTCCTTGCAGTTGTATCTGCTATGGTGGACGGTTGGAACGCAACAAGACCCCACTCACAGGCGCTGAATAGATTGACCGCAGGCTCACCATCTCGCGATCTGGCAGTGTGTCTTACGCCGAGCAATTGGCCATCTGTATCAACTGACACCATCCGGTCCTCGAGCGCTCGAAAGCATCGATTTCTTTGTGCGTGCGAGAACGTCATGTCATATGCTGCGAAGTCCACCGAACCAGATACAGCCCTTGAACTCGTTCCGACCTATCAACGAGATCTGGCTGCGGTGCGGGAAGAGGGCGGGGAAGATGAGCCGTCGTGGATTGTATCATCTGAAAGGTTCAGAGATGAGACACCAGAGTGAAACCGTTCCGACTGAGCATGCAAAGGGGAGTCTGGTATGGTCTCCAACAATGCCGATATGATAGCCCAATCAATATCTTGGCATCACAGGGCTCAGTCTCACGCGTGGCCAGGTCCTTGATGCCATTTACATCATTGCTCGAAACGAGGTCATTAACATGCACATCATTGCTTTGCTTAACCTTGCCACTTTCATTCGTAGAATCTACTTTAAATTATTCCAGCATACAACCAGCCGTTTCTCACAGCCTCACACCTCATCGAGTCTCATGAGCCAATTGTCTTCCTTGGTCTGCCATCAGTGCTGTCCTGGCCACCTATAATTGAATGCTCGACGAGATCGCGGTGCATTAGTACACCTAGCCTCTCAGGCACGAACTTGCAAGCACATTTTACAAGCAGTTAGGAATGATCATCAAGAGGACCTCCCCACTAGCCATCGTCTGCCTCGACGAGAGCCAAGCAAGGAAAGCAATTGATTGGCCATAAAAACGTTCGTCCATGCCCTTCGACTTGATAACACAGAGCCACTGAAAAGCACCAGAAACAAAATGTATTGTTCTATAGTCTAAACGAGCTGATACACGCAGATTACATTGCCTTCCTCGACTCTTGCACCCCCTTAATCCACCCCTGATATTGAGACGTATATCTTGCATCGAGCACAGTATCAACCACGAGCGCAAGCGTCGGCCACACACCCTGCCACCTCCAACCACTCCCTCCAGCAGCCCGCATATTCCAGTGCACACAAGCAGTGGCAGCCACTCCATGCGTAGCCTTCGGCAGGATCCAAGTGTCACTCGTAGACGGCGCGGGGTCCTCACCTCGTTCCCATCGATTGACGAGATCTGGCACGAGTCCCAGCGCAGTCCCCACGCCAGCGAGAAGTTTGTCAGATGATGCAACAACAGCGTCGAGTGTTGCTCTTCTCTTGATTCCGCCCGTAACGACTACCGGCACGCTAGCGATCTTCGCTACTTGCTCCGCAGCATCGAAGAAGTACAATTCGCGGAGTACGGTGCTCGATTGCGGCTGTCCTCGCACATCGGACTTCCCCATCATAGCCTGGGATTCGTAGCTGCCACCTGAGATCTCGATAAAGTCCAGCTTCATCGCATTGAGCTGCTCGACGACCCAGAGTAGGTCATTTGTCTCAAAGCCTCCGCGCTGGAAGTCGGCGCTGTTGATCTTCACTCCGACGCCGAAATTGGGAGATACTGCAGCACGAATGCCGCTGACAACTTCGAACAAGAGACGCGCTCTGTTCTCTCTGGACCCACCCCATCGATCTGTGCGAAGATTCGAAAGAGGCGAAAGGAATTGCGAGATCAGATACCCATGAGCGGCGTGGATCTCAACTCCGTCCGCACTGAGCGCTTCAGCCTTCTTAGCCGTCCAGATAAAGCGACGAATGACGTCCTGGATATACTCCTCCGTCATCTCCAGCGGCTTGCCGAAAAAGCTGCTCAGCGCGCCCATCTTCAACTGCACCGCCGACGGCCCATACGATTGGAGTCCAGTCTGCTTCTTCATCTGTCGGCCGGGATGATTGATTTGGAACCAGAATTGCGATCCACCTTGCTGCGTGCCCTTGACAAACTTGCGCCAGAGATTCTCGTCGAAGCCAGGCTGGTCTTCAGCGAGGAGGGTATCGCCGGAAGACGCCATGGCTCGAGGATCGATCATAACATGACCTGAGAGAATCAGTCCTGCGCCTCCTTTGCCCCAGGTCTCGTATAATTTGAGCATTTCCGTGGAGGGCTGGCAATAATTCCGAACGTCGATCATGAACTCTTCCATAGCTGCTTTGACGATGCGATTCTTGAGCGTACTGCCGTTCGGCAGAGCGAATGGTTCAAACGCCGCCATGTTGAGTAGTTGAGTGCGTATTGTCGATGCAATTCAAAATGTGGTTGGTCTTTGTGGAACAGCGAAAGTATCGTCAAAGGTAAATGCTGAAAAGTCAGGCTTGATGTACTTGTTGAGAAAAGCCTGGTCTATGCACACAGATCGATTCGTGATTCTGAGCGAGATTGTCGATAAGCCAGAGCCAGATCAATGCCTTCAGTATGAGTCGGGACAATAAATTGTCCGCGAAAGCGTCTCTACGAATTAGGATGGGCCAAATCAAAAGTTGACTAAACAAGCGCGCCGCATTCATCATTGATCGAAGCCGATTTATCGCCGGCTGTCACAAGGTTGATACCGAGGTTCAAGTTTCCTCATGTTAAGTCTGCAACGAGTCGCGATTTCCTAGCTATCGAGAAGACTTCACTCATGTCACCTCACCAAATCATCATCAGCTATGAGAGATTCGAATACACACGAGTTGTGACGATAGCAACGGAGTAATCCTTGTCCCAGATCACTATCTATGATTGGTCAATTGGGCTCGCTTTCTCTTCGAATGTATACTAGACACCAGTCCACGTCCAACAGCAAAGTCGATTCATAAGGTCCACTAAGGGAAAGAATCAAGTGCCGACCTCCAAGCTCTTTGCAAAGCTGTATTCGCATCCTCTTCGAGTACGCCGTGACACCTTGCACGTCAAAATGCAGATATGATCATTATGTCGCTTTCACATAGCCTGATATAAGTCAGCAAAGGGTCATTTTCTCAGTGAAGAAATGGCGGTAACTCACTCGCATCGATCTTCGTCACCTGCGGCAGAGCCAACCGCACCTTATTTCGGTACAGTACAGGCCCCTGCCGCTGCACCGGGTTGCCTTCAAAGTACACCTCCTCCAGCTTCGCCTTGTCCTTCAATGCGCGCTCAATCTCCTGGAAACTCTCGACCTGACAATTCGACGCCCAGACATTCTCGAGATCTGCTAGCTCCTCGAGGCCCGCTAATGAGGAGATAGGATTTGATTGGAAATCGAGAATTTCAAGTTTGTTGTTGTTGCGAAGCGGTTCGAGAGAGGTTATCTTATTGTCGCTGACGTAGAGCTCGGTGATCTGCGGTATTGATTCGATGCCGTCGAGGGAAGTGAGACGGTTGGCTTGGATGCTGAGTGTGCGGAGGTTGGTGAGAGTGTGGAGACCTTTCAGTTCGGTGATTTTGTTCTGCCCCAGCCATAAATGCTCCAGCTTCGTCAACGTCTCCAGTCCTTCGATCTCTTTTATGCGATTCGCGCCCAGTTCGAGATATATCAACTGTGTCAACTCTTCCAGCCCTTCAATCTTCGATATGCGGTTCTGCACGAAGTAGATGTGGTCCAGCTTTTTCAGCGTGGATATTCGCTTGATGTGCTTGATTTTGTTGTAGCTCAGATCGAGTTGTCGGAGTTCGGTGTAGTTCTCGAGACCTTCGACGTGCTTGATGAGGTTATCGTATAGCTCCAGCTCTTCCAGCGTGGACGTGCATGTGTCAGATAATTCAATGCGTTGGATCTGGTTCTGGCGGAGACATATTCGCTTCAGACGCTTGAAGCGCTCGAGATGTAGGGCTGGTATGGAAGAGATCTTGGAGTGGAGGAGTTCGATTTCCTGTGTGGGTTTGTCAGCCAAAGACTCTCACCGGGAAGTGTGTTCGTTGAGTGGCATACCTCTGTGTCTGCATCCTCTCCTGCGAGCAAGTCCTCATCGGCATCGATCTGATCAACCGGAGGAGCGTCTTCGTCTGAGTAGTCTGAGTCCTCGAGCGCCTCCGGGTTGGCGAGAGTGGCTTGCTTGTTGATCCGTAGCTTGCCATCCCAGCCACTGCCGCTGCTCGAGACCATGCCACCATTCGTATGGCCGTTTGTCTCCGCCATGGTAATGTCAGACAGCAGAGGACTTATTGGGTTGATTCCAGGGGAAAGCAGAGACAAAGCTGCAACCATGTCTCGTGCTGCTTTCTATAAATTGATGGCGGGGACGGTGATAATCCCGGGTGGGGCGCCATGTGACAGAGGCGGCTGAACCTTGCGCTGACGATATGCGATCAGGGAAAGCTTAAGCCCTGACGCGCCTGATTTTGGTCATTCGCCAACATATCACAAAAATATCACACTTTGGCGACGGCCTGGAGCTGGTCCATGAGCTCAGGAGAATCATAATCGAAATTACAGGAAGATCTCAATAAATTGTTCGTCATCCAAATTTTGCATTCAAGTCTCTCTATACATCCATCCATCATACAAAACATTCGCAGGTAGATCTGTCCGCCCAACCTACACTCGGGGTATCATTGTCAAATCCAAAGCAGCGCCTTACATCAAAGCAGGTAGATCTGTTCGTTCCCCGTAAAGGTGTCAGCGTCACATCATCCAGCGCCTTGCGATACTATCATAAAGGCAATACCATCCCGTCGCATACCAAACGCCAAAACTCGATTTTGATCCATGCTTAAGCAGTGATGCCCTCTGGAAGAGGACCCAGTGGCGCCTCGCTAGCAGCAAGATTGCACTGTCTAAAGATGCGGACTTCTTCCGGCAAGAAGGATCCGGTGACGGAGTGTAGGACGCCGTGGTTGTTGAAGAGAGCAAGATCGCCAGCTTCCCAGTCCACGGCGTAAACGAGTTCGGGACCAATACCAGGTCTCTGTAGACGGTGTACGATCTCTCTCACTTCCTTTAGATCCTCGATGACGCTGCCGTCGTTAAGAATCAACTTCTCCACAGCCGAAGGGTGAACCTGGAGTGCCAACTTGCCAGTGACCGGGTTTCTCCAGCACATGGGCAGAGTCTTGAGTTTCCTTTCCTCGATTTCCGGCAACTCTGACTTTGGCAACTCCAGTCCATCAGAAACGAGCCCAAGGCCATCAGTCTTCGATTTTGCGGGACTCATCCACACGTATGGGTGCGCTGCATACTGGACTTTGGTAGTGCGGACGAATTCCTTGTCTTCCTCGGAGAGAATATCGTACATCCTGTATGAAGAGACAAAGACAGTGCTACCTCGGGGAATACTGAGCTTGTCGTCCGAGCCATCATCGTAGCGGAGAGTCTGGAACTCTGTCTTGGGAACGGAGACAGCCATGAGGGAAGTCACGCGAGGTGGGTTGAGATCGTAAAGTGCGGCGTCGATGTGCCATCTGTAAAAGCGAGTGTTATCGCGGTCCTCGTCCTCAGGAATGACGTCCTTGTGGAAAGTCTTGTGGTGTGGGTGCTTGAGGGTGATGTTCTTCAAACCCTCGAATTCTGCGACCGGACCGTTGCCAATGACTTGGACCTGAGGCTGGTGTGGGATGGTTTTAAGGTCGGGATGCAGGATGGATTTCTCCTGGCGCTTGCCATGTCCGTATGCCTCAACTGATGGGTCGAATCGTCGAGTAAGCTCGTATTGCGCCTTTGGAGAAAGACTCTGTTGACCCTTGAAGAGGATGACCTGGTTCTCGTAAAGTGCTCGTCGGATAACTTCGAAGTCGGACTCGGTCAAGTTCTCAAGGTCGGCATTGCGAAGCTCGGCGCCAAAATCGATGTTCGAGCCCTTGGGTGCAACAATGGGGTGGACTGTGATCTTGCTCTGGATGGCCATTTCGTGTATATGATTGTATCAATCTGTTTCAGTGATTGTTATTCCTGCTTGGTTGTGTTGTTTCGTCAATGGAATGGCGACACAGTGTTACATATATATCGATGGCATGAAGCAAGCTTATCGCCCGCGGGCTTACCGAATTCTTCGTCGGAGGACGCCGAACGGTGGGTCTTGAGGTCCAGAACCACCGCACGACATGCGCGACGCGCATTTCCTTTTCGCAGAACGGAGAGCTGCGAGCGCAGCCCAACACAAGCTCTGGTGTGTCATACACATTATCTTGCATTGTATGTGTATATCGAATTTAAGATCAACTCCAGCTAATCTAAGCGGTGTTCTGCGAAAGCAGCTCTCGCACCGCCCACTAATTGGTCGAAGTTCCATGGCATGCCTTTCCTGCTGCAGACGGAATGGATACCATTTTCTGTAATTGACGATAGGAGTCGTGGAGCGTATTAATAGGAGGCCGAACAGATCTGTCGCCTAGAGTGTATGTATTCCAAACATAGCTTATCATTTCCAAGAAGGCGAGTGTGATATTTGAAGCTATGTGCTCCGTCCTAGAAGTCCCCATCATGAGCGCACCTCTGTCTGGTCTCGTGCTCGGTTTCGCATCATTCGTTCGGCATTCTGTGCCATGAAGGATTCTCCGACCGATCCGGCAGAAAATGAACCTTTGTTCGTGGGGCGATTGAATGAAGATCCATATATTTCGTTGTGTGCGGCATTTTCTTCGGCCTTTGCATAGTTCGCTCCCTTATATTGTGGATCGAAACTTGCCGATGGTCTTCGAAAGCCAGGATTTGTGGGCTGCTGCGATGCCACGGCCGATCCAGGCATGAACTCTACATGTTCTGCGTGATCGTCCTCTGACCCGGTAGATATTACTCCAGCAGTAGAGTCATACATCTCATCCCCACCTGAAGAGACTGCGCCTGAGTTTACTCGTCCTGTCACATCGTCGTCACTCTCGAATGGATCTTCGTTCGCTAGCATCCGGGGCGGGAGATCATCTTCATCGTGCAGATCGAAAAGATCACCATCCGGGTCTATCTTTCTCGGGTTGTTGGCCGTAGGCGGTACTGCTGAAGCTATCGATGGTGGTGGTGCTTCTGACCTCGGCGACGAAAACTTAGTTGTAGCATTCGTCTTCACGGTAGTTCCATTCGTGGCCGCTGGGTCGGGCGCAGTGGATAGTGCTGAATTAAGAGACTGCGGTTGCTCCAAGGTAATCAAAGATTGCGAAATGGTGGCTATCTCTCGCCCTGATCTTGGTGCACGAGTCCGGGAATGCGAAGGCGTGCTGTTGTTACTCATTGACACGGGTACATTGTCGGAAGGTGCTACTATGGTATCTCCAACAGCCAACGAGACTCGCTTTCTTTTCGCCTTGGACTGTTGTGTGGGCGATTTCAGGGCAGAAGTAAGCTTGTTATCTACCGAGGAGCCTGACGAAGAGCTTCGCTGGACGAGCTGCAGGTGAGGCGGCCTTTTCGCTTGGGCGTCTAGTGCGGTATCTGAGCTGGCTCGATTGCCATCCTCGTTCGCTCTCTGCAACTTCTCCAGGCTGTGTAATGCTGGAGCAGACGATGAACGCTCGTGGCTTGACTCATCCTTAACCTCCAGTGCAGGTAAAAAGGCAGGTGTGAAGACTCCAATGAAATCCTTGTTCCGGTCCGTACTTGCCCGTCGATCGATCAAACCCGCGGAGGACCTGGTCGCCTCCAATGTAGGCCCATCGTCGTCTACTACAGCCAATGCCACAGACTGGCCAATGTGTTCCCGCTTCAAGCCGGCTGCTAGCAAGACATCCACGACCGACGACTTTGGCTGGCCCCGTAACCTGGGAGAGCCGAGTGTATCCTGCGTAGACTCCGAAGACGTTCTCCTAGGCTTTGATGCACTCTGCTCGACTCCCGCAACTTTTCGCTGCTGTTTCAATTCCTTCTCAAACTGCCTGAACTCGCGCTCTTTGGAGGCAATGTATTTGTGTATGGACTCGTCCAGCTGCTTCCGCTTTTGCTCAAGAGCTTCCAGATATTCGTCCGGTAGTCCAGCTTCGACATGGTCTGCAAGAGTCTTGCGGAAGGAAGGTCGTCGTGGCAGACCGTCACGACATGCTTTCTCGGCCATCAGTTGCAAGTTCCAGATGTTGCATTAGCGCGCATGCGGCGACAGGGAGTAGAATGACGAGAGGGGGATCCGACGTGCCAAGCCTCAACGACCGCACATAAGGATGGGGTATGACTCCAACGGCTGGCGGTGGTGGGAGGAGGGCGGTGGCGGCGGTGGGGTGCGTGAAGAAGAAGAAGAGGAAGAGGAAGAAGGAAGGGCGAGCGCAGGCAAAGAGAGGCCGAGCAGGCATTCACAGCGAGTCAGAAATGGGCCTTGCAGTCTATTCTACCTTAGTACCTCCACGGCCAGCGCAGCACCAGCAGCAGCAGCAGCACCCACCGATCATGTGCGCAACTCTCTGTCTCTCTGCCCGCGAGCAACCGGCCTCGTTTGGGCGGAAGTGGGAAGGACTTGCAAACAACGGAGCGCGAGACGAGCCCAGCAGCAGATAAGCGCAAACTCTGGCGCTGCAGATGAGACGAAGGCATGTGTCTTGCACTTCCCGTCTCCGCCGTGTCAAATGCAGTAATGAAATCGATAAACAGTACATGTCACTCAACTGGCCGTACCAATAATTCCTCCACCTCTCCACGCTGCTCATCTCCTCCTTCCTCACACGTCCCCCGTGGACATCGCATGATGCATCCTTCCACGAGCCTATGCACTGCGATCCCGTGTTGGTCGCCTGACCGCCATTCTCCCCACTCTCTGCACACTACATGTACCGGACCTCAGGCTGCTCCTCCCACTGCCAGTCAGACGGCACTTTGCTCCGTCGGCCGGCTGTTTGGCCACACGGCAATTTGTGATGACTACCGGCGCAGATCGTTCCGTCAGCTCCCATCACAAACCAAGCAGTGATGAGATGAAATGGTGGCATGTCATTGCTGTTGTCATTTCACGGTCCTGCCCAGACAGACAGCCTGGCAGACCGAGGCGAAACCCCCCCCCGAATAAACGTCTCGCTACCCAAGCGCCCGCAGTCCCCTGTATACACCAGACGCCTTGTGCTTTCGACAACCAAGGAATTCGCGTCCCCGAAGCCTCACTCGTCTGTTCAAGCGTACGAGGGTATCATATGCTGGGTAGCTTACCGATTCGCCAGGATCCTAGGATGACAAAGACGAATTCTCGCCCCGGCCTTTGCGCAACCGGGTCTCGATCTTCTACTTCCTAATATCTCCGACGCGCCCTGATGTTGTTCCATTAGTGCGGATCTGAGACGTCTAGCAATGTCATTTTCACTGCTTGTTTGCATCGACAACAATTGTTACTCTAGAGAGTGATTCGCGTGATGCTGCTTCTTATCCTCGCCACGGGTTGATGGTGAGACACAGTCGATGCACAAGTACGCATCCCTTGGCGCATACCCAGCGATCACCATTTTACCATCGGTCCAATGCACGACAATCCATTGCAACGTCTTTGGAGTCTTTACAAGCTGTCGTAACCACGATTACACGCGATGGTTTCACGAAGAAACCAAAGCCAACGATCTCCTTGCCCCATGAACTCCTCGACCCAGACTGTCTGCTTACAGGTTTCTTCTGGCTTCCCAAGGACATCGACAGATACCAAGTCCTCCGTGTAGCCAAGGACTCCATCGCAGCTGACTTCGATACCGGTAAGCTCGTAGCGAGCAGTATGATACTGATTATACATGTCCTGCAGCCAGCGTATGTATGCATCAAATGGTCGCGTTACATGCCGTGAGGTGCAATCTTCTCGCTATTCAGGTGATACTAGGCCCCGTGGGTGAATATCGAAGCATCGTCGATTCAGGCATGCGATCTGGGTGTGGCAGAAGTGTACGAGATCTGAGGAGCTGTAAAGTGATTAATGTTGTCAATTCTGGCGTGAAAGCAATGCTTCTTTCTCGCACGCTGGACGTTGCAAGCGTCTCTCGCCAGATGCAGGCCATCGATTCCTCTCAAAGGAAGAATCAATAGGTAAGAGCAGTAAGGTGGATGGGCCTGCTTCTGGTAGTGCTTACCATCGACTTTCACGTGCCGCGGGAACGGCCGTAGCCTGGGTCGACCCCACCACGTCCAGGAACGCGTTGTCGCGTCCGCAATGTTTCTTCACCTTCAAGACGCGCCAACGACCTCAAGCTCGCTCGCACAACACCTACCGTCAACGCAATATCGGGGCAGCGCCTCACCGCTGGCGCGTTACGCGCGTCTACCACATCATCAACATCACACCCAACACCCCGCCACGATGTACATCAAGCAGATCATCATCCAGGGCTTCAAGTCCTACAAGGACCAGACCGTCATTGAGCCCTTCTCGCCGAAACACAACGTCATAGTCGGTCGCAATGGATCGGGCAAGAGCAACTTCTTCGCGGCTATTCGCTTTGTCCTCAGCGACAAGTACACCCAGCTCAGTCGCGAAGATCGCCAGGGCCTTCTCCACGAAGGTGCGGGATCTGCGGTCATGAGCGCGTATGTGGAAATCATTTTCGACAACGCGGACGAGCGCATCCCTACGAATACTCCCGAAGTCATCTTGCGCCGCACGATCGGCCAGAAGAAGGACGAGTACAGCTTGAACCGCAAGAACACCACCAAGCAGGAAGTCATGAACTTGCTGGAGAGCGCTGGCTTTAGCAGGAGTAATCCATACTACATTGTTCCTCAGGGCAGAGTGACAGCAATCACCAATATGAAGGACAACGAGCGACTCAATATGCTGAAGACGGTAGCGGGTACGGAAGTGTACGAAAGCAGGCGAGCCGAGTCGCGCAAGATCATGGAAGAGACAGAACACAAGCGTTCCAAGATTGACGACCTTCTCGAGCATATTCGCGGCAGGCTCGATGAGCTTGAAGAGGAGAAAGATGAACTCCGTGCGTTCCAGGATAAGGATCGTGAGCGCAAATGTCTGGAGTACACAATCCATCACAAGGACCAGCAGTCCCTCGAGGAACAATTGGCCAAGATCGAGGAACATCGGGAAGGCGGACGAGAGCAGAACGAGGAAGATACCGACGCTATCAAGGAGAGTGAGAGACAGCTCGACTTCATCGAAGCCCAAATCACCAGATTGACACAGCAGATGAAATTGTTGGCGCAAGAGAAAGCACAGTACAAGGAAGAACGCACTGAGGCAGCGCGAAGCAAAGCAAAAGCCGAATCAGACGTCCAGGCCATGCAAGACAACCAGACCGCAACGGAACAAGCTCAGAATCAGCGCACCAGCGATCTGCGCAATGTGCAAAAGCTGATTCAGCAGCACGAAGCCCAACTTGCAAAGCTTCTTCCGGAGTACAATGCAAAGCGTGACAAAGAGCGTGCCCTCAAACAACAAATTTCAGAGGCTTCGGCAGCCATGCAGCGTCTCTACGCCAAGCAAGGTCGCCAAGATCAATTCAAGTCCAAGAAAGACCGCGACGTGTTCCTCAAGCAACAGGTTGCCGACATTCATCAAAGACTGGCACAACGTAAGGCCGTCAAGATGCAGATCACAGACGATGTGACAGAACTCGATTCGAAAATTGGTGAGCTCGAAGCTGATACCGCAGATCTGCGCCACCGCATCGAAAATCGTGGCGACGAGCAGCAGAACATTTCTGCCGAGGTTCAACGTGCCAAAGACGAGCACAATCGACTCGACGATCAGCGCAGAGAGCTATGGCGAGAGGAAAGCAAATTGGACTCTGCTATCGCCAACGCTCGCTATGAGCTTGAGAAGTCCACACGGTTCCTCAGCCAGATGATGGACCAGAACACGTCTCGCGGTCTTGACTCGGTCCGTCGATATGTCAAACAACATAACATTGAGGGAGCTTATGGCCCGTTGGGCGAGCTGTTCCAGATCAACGACAGCTACAAAATTGCTGCGGAAGTCACGGCCGGTGCTTCTCTATTCCACTACGTTGTAGAGAACGACGAGATTGCCGACAAGCTGATCAAGGAGCTGATACGTGAAAAGGGCGGCCGCATTACCTTCACACCGCTCAACCGAGTCAGAGACACTGCTACACAGGTACCCAAGGCGAGCGATGCCGTTCCTCTGATGAGCAAGTGCAAATTCGAGTCTAAATTCGAGCGTGCAATGCAACAGGTCTTCGGCAAGACCATTGTCTGTCCCAACCTGCAAGTCGCTGCTCAATACGCTCGAAGCCACTCCATTAGTGCAATCACACCCGAAGGTGACAGGTCCGACAAGAAGGGTGCTTTGACTGGTGGCCATTACGACTCACGCAACTCACGACTGGACGGTATGCGCCGTGTCAGAGCAGCGCGGGAGGAGTGTGAACAGGCCGAAGGTCGTAGGGAAGAGATCCATCACGAACTCAGAAGGCTTGATCAGAAGGTGACCAAAGCCAGAAGTGACATTGAGAAGATTGAGCAGAAACGTGTTCTGATGGAAGGCGGATATGGCCCAATGAGAGAGGAGCTCAGAAGGAAGGAGTACGATCTTCACAAACAGCGTGACGAGGTGGACCAGAAGCAACGTCAGCAAGAAAATGTGGAGAGCCTGCTGAAAGACCTCGGCAACCAATTATCAGGCTTCGAGACTGAGATGCAGAGCGACTTTAAGAAATCCCTAAGCAACCAGGAGGAGCGTGAGCTGGAAAGCATCAACTCTCAGCTACCAGACTTGCGCAAACAACATGTCGACGCCAGCAATCAATTGTCCGAGTTGCAAGGACAGAAAAGGACTATCGAAGATGTCTTGAGTGTTAATCTGCGCCCTAGATTGGATCAGCTGCAATCTACGGACCTCGATGCAGATCCTGTCAGAGACGGAGGTGGCCCTGGTAAGCTCAAGGAGCGGGAGGTCGACCTCAAACGCGCAGCCAAAACCTTGAAGAACATCGATGCGAAGCTCAACCAGATCGAAGAACAAATCGAAAAACTTGAGACTGATTTAGCGACAGCAGAACTGAGTCGTGCCGACAAGAGAACAGAGTTGGAGAAGCTTGAGAACGCGATTCGGAATCATCAGAAGAATGTCGAGAAGAACGCCCAGCGTCGCGCTCAGTACCAGACTCGCTACAACGAAGTGATGGCTCAGATCCGTGCCCTAGGAGCGCTACCAGATGCCGCCTTCAGCAACACGTACACAAACATGAGCCACAACACTGCGACTCAACGCCTGCACAAAGTGAAAGAATCGCTCAAGAAGTACGGACATGTCAACAAGAAGGCGTTCGAACAGTTCAAGCAATTCGAAACACAGCGGGAGGCGCTCGAGAATCGTCGGAAGGAGCTCGACAACAGCGACAGCTCCATTCGCGAGCTTATCGATGTCCTCGACCAGAGGAAGGACGAAGCAATTGAGCGAACCTTCAAGCAAGTCAGCAAAGAATTCGCCCGCATCTTTGAGCGCCTCGTCCCAGCTGGCAAGGGCCGTCTGATCATCCAGCGTCGCAGTGACCGTCAAGCCGCGAATGGAGCAGCCGATGGCGACGAGAGCGAGGATGAGAATCGCGGCACAGGTGTTGAGAACTACACCGGCGTCGGCATCTCCGTCTCCTTCAACAGCAAACACGACGAGCAACAGCGCATCCAGCAGCTCTCCGGTGGACAGAAATCTCTCTGCGCGCTAGCTCTTGTCTTCGCGATTCAGGCTTCAGATCCTGCGCCGTTCTATCTCTTTGATGAGATTGATGCGAATCTGGATGCACAGTACCGAACGGCTGTGGCACAGATGTTGGAGGAGAGTGCGGAAGGCGGTCAATTCATCTGCACGACTTTCAGACCGGAAATGTTGCTGGTGGCCGAGAAGTGCTATGGCGTCAGTTACCTCAACAAGGCCAGCAGCATTGATGTTGTGAGCCGAGATCAGGCGCTGGACTTTGTCGAGGGACAGATCAGCGGGAAGTGATTGGAGTCATGTTTGTGGGTGGTAAAAAGCAGCTGGGCGATCGAGGACGATTGTGAGTCGTGTACAATTATACCCCCGTCAGGCAGCAGTCGTAGCTTCTGTATTGCATGCGAGCCATTCGCTTGCGACTTTTCATCATTTTGCTGGATATTTCGCATTCTTGAAAAGTCACATCTGCATATCCGCCTGTCGATGACACTATCACAAATTCGAGATCCCTCTTACAGCTCCAGACATATTCCCTCTCGACCCAGCATGTTGGCGTGGGACAGGACGAAGACTAAATCTGACGGGACGTATACTGCGGCAAGAGTTCCGCCTCGGGTAATGAGGGAATGTTGTTGACGAAAAACCTTTGTGATCAGATGACGATGATCATTACCTTTGGTCTATTCCTGAAGCCGACCTCTATCATCTTATTATATCCTGAGCAAAGTCAGCATCTGTCCATAGACCACAACTCTCGAGACTGACTTGCCATCTATGACAACACACTCCTCCCCACCTCCAGTCACGTCGGCCGCAGGTTCTTCCTCAACTGCTCAATTTCACCCTCACTCAACCCGCAACGATCCATCATATACGCCTCCACACTCCCGAATTCCCTCCTGAACATCTCTAACGTCGCCGTCATATTCTCCTTCTTCGAGCTGACCATATTCCTCACCCCGTCCTCATTACCCTCCAGCGCCGGATTCTTCAACAACCGCTCGATGAAAAGCGGCTTCAACGGCGCAAGCCCCACATCCGTCAGACTGTACTCCTCCGCGATCCCCTCCTCCCCCATCCCTCCCAGCAGACCCAACAGAGCAACCACCACACCCGTACGATCCTTGCCAGCCGTGCAGTGCACCAGACATGCCGGCGGCTCCGGCTGCGCCAGATGCTTGAAGATTGCCGTGTACGCCTTGGGTCCTGCGAGGAGGATATCCTGGTAAGCTCTGACGAAACCCTCGGATCCCGAGCGCGTGTAATTTTTGTAGCGGATCGCGACTTGCTCGGGACCGTAGTCCTCGGCGGCGAAGACAGGCACCCAGTGCCTCTGGATGCCGTGGGTTTGGAATGGATCCTCGGCATCCACGGCCACGCCTGCCCATTCGGGTCCGTCTCTCTTGATCTCCGCGCTGGAGCGAAGGTCAAAAATGGCTTTTATGCCTGTGATGCATAGGTCGGAATATCAGCTTCAACTTGGGAGAGGGGGAAAGATTTCGGTCTGGGTGAGGAGACAGACCGTACCTAATTCCTGGCTCATCTTCTGCAGGCCTTCTTCGGTTGCTTTGCTTGGGTCGGCAGAGCGGTAGACCAGGTCTCGGCGGAAGTGCTCGCCGTCACCGGCAGAGCGGAAATTGTGAATGCCTGGGACGTCTACGAACGGTGGGGAGGGAAGTGGAGAGGCCATGTTTGGGTTGTGTTATTGTCTGTCTGTATGGAAAAATGGTATGGTTGTTGTCGAGTGGTGATGTCTTGTGTACCGTTTCGGTGGAAGTGGTGCCGAGGTGTCAGTTTCGGCCCGAAATATTGAGTTTTTGCGTGTCCGCGTATCGATTGTGGCTGATCGTGACATATGTTGTTTCATGCCTAATGGCTGTTCCACGTACCAGATGCATGAAGCAGCAATTGGACTCGGTCTGGTTGTAGTCGACAAGTTGACCCAGAGCGGATGGATTTTGGTTTTACAAGATGACAATGGGACTGGCTGTTATTAGTGAGGCCAAAGTGTGCCACGGGTCTGTATACTGCCCCGTTGCTGACATGCTCCAATCTTGGGCGCTACATGAATCGAGACGCGAACTGAAGATGGGATGTCGTTCGCGTGACGAGTCATCGACTTGCAGGTCTACAGCTGTCACATGTCTCGCGTGAACAGGTGGTGAGGTCCGCATGAGTACAACATGAGAGAGCACATCACGAAGAATGAATGGATGTCTCCCGTCAGACAAGTGTTTATGATTGTATGATCGGAGTAGTGAGCTTCTCCCGATAGATTCTCTAAACATGTGAAGACCAGAGGCAGATCTCGACCGCACCTCTACTGCTAAAAGTACTCGAAGAGGGGACATGATTCAGGTGGTACATCGACGGTGCTTTTGGTGTTCCCCCGCACACGCGAAGGGTTTGAGCGTTCACAGGTACTTATTGATTTCTGAGCAACTCGAGGGCTCGTAGAGACTTGGGCCGAAGTGTTATTAGTCAGTGCTCAGTGCTTCTTGCAGTCGCCTTATGCACTCATCGGGACTCGGTCAGTCCTGATGGATATGTGTAGAACTCGTTCCGAACATCGGACTATCTCCGCTGTGGTATGTTTGTGATGGGCGAGTGCAGCTGCATGTTGCATGTTGCATGCTGTATGTCGCATGTGTGAGCGTGAATGCATCTAATCCAAGCAGGGATCTGGATCGAAATGCTTCGCAGACCAGTTCACAGCATGTTGCCCCCTGACTAGCGAGAACGTGACCAAGCACAAAGTCTATGATAGGATATCCGAGAATTGTCAGAAGCTTTAGTAGCTGGCTTTGACTAGATTCTGGACCCGTTCTTCGTCATGACAAGAAGAGCAAGATGGGCGTGAACAGAGGCTCGGTATCGGAGAGGATCGAAAAAGGCCAGAGATCAGCGGCCAGGCACTAAAAGTACATTATGAGACGTTTCCCCAAACTCTGACGACCAGCTGGGTCGGCAGATCGGGCGAGCAGCAGAAGATGCCGAGATGACGGTCTTTGACGATATCGCTGCGCGTAATGAGCAGGAAGCAAGCAAAAAG
This sequence comes from Microcyclosporella mali, assembly GCA_002785985.1. NCBI lineage: Eukaryota > Fungi > Ascomycota > Dothideomycetes > Mycosphaerellales > Mycosphaerellaceae > Microcyclosporella > Microcyclosporella mali. The sequence goes on from NHNU01000009.1 coordinate 1,125,755, forward strand.
CGGGCCAGCAAGAAATGAATGTGCGCAGGCGGGGTGAATTCGATGGCTCGTCATGCAAAATGTGTCACGAAGTGGCCTGCTGCAGCGTTCACGAGCAGGCGTACAGCAGGCACACGGTACGGTACGCTTGCATTTGTGATGTAGAGAAGGCTCGCAGTAGAAGTGGGAGAAGGGGATTCTGGCGACGCAGGGGCTTCGTCGTGCTGCCTTCTCATTGCTCAGCGCTTACGGCATCATGCGCATTGCCTGCAGCCAACTCTGCACGAGCAGCAGAAGCATCACACCGTCGTCTGCAGGAACAGCTGCAAACCGATGATTTCATTCATGCTACGGCCGCGGCCCTGGAGCGGAGCGGCGAGGAACCAGCAGGTATGTACATGTAGGCAGAGACGGTCCAGCTGGTTGCTGCCCAAGGCTAGGATGGGTCGATGGTGGTATGAGGAAGTGTGTAATAAGAGGCAGGCAGGCCTACCCGCCGTCAAGGACCATACCATATCATTCGAGTGGAGCAGTGATGCAGTACAAGCTTACCTATGGCATCAACAATAAAATGCTCTTGCAACCTCGCAGTCTGGTTGGGAGAACCTCACGCACAGTGCCGTTTCCAGGTCCAGGTTCGGAAGCCACTTAGAGTTTGATGGCGCGTTCGGGCCACGACCCAAGCGGGCGGTCGGCGGGCACTAGAGCTTAGCGCACTCTTGCCGTGCGCGCAACAACAAAGTGAAAGGTCGCCGTTTCTTTATCGTCCTCTCGCTGGTCTGTCCTGCTCCCTTTCTCCCCTTCTGCACGTAATAACATCACCTTGGCGTCCACCACACGTCGACTCACAATGCACGACATACCGCATTTCTTGGTCTGAATGGGCCTTGCGTGTGCAGCAGCTCAAGCCGTGTCGCACAGACTGTGGTGGGACGCGCACACAAACAATCAGCAATCCTCCTCCACACCGCGCTTGCTGCTTCCCTGCCAGCGAATCAAATCCCGGCCTCTGCATCACCCCTACCAAGATCACTACCAATTGCCCTTCACATCACACTGAAGCCACCACGCCGTCACACTCACCAACATTCGCATACCGATCGCCGGCACCATCGCCCTGCCTGCCCATGCTCTGTAAAGTCCATGATACCCGCCAGTGCGAAGCCCGCGACTTCCATATGATCAACAACAACAAACAACAACTACCACCATGCCGGCGTATGAGTCCGAGCGCAGCCCGCTCGCTCGGCCCAGGGATGTCTTGCCGGCGTCCCAGTATCTGCAGGAGAGACTGAACGAGCGCCGCTCGAGACACGTGCGTCCTAGACGTGCTCGACATACCGACTTTGGCCCACAAAAAGGTCGCGACGATGACATCTTTCTGAACGAGGCAGAGTCGGACCGCAGCCCCAAGATGTTCGACAGCTCGCCGCTGGCTGCCAGTACGCGATCGGATGCCAGCAATAACAGCAGGCGGCGCGCCCTTGGTATCAGAGATATGGACCAGCAGATGGACCGCTTGACCAAGCAGAACTTCGCCCTCAAGCTGGAGCTGGACCACCGCCGCGAGCAGTCCCTCAAGCTGAAAGAGCAGATTGAGGCGATGCGCGAGCAGTGTGAACACTACGAGCAGCTGGATCGCGAGCATAAAGAGTTGATGACGATCAATTCACAGCTGATCGAGGAAATGGAGAAGCGGGACAAGGCTGTCGAGGAGGCCATGGACATAATATGCGACTTGGAGGAGAAGGTCACGTATCTGGAGGAACGCGGCAGCAACACCCGTCCGTCGACTGCTAATCCTGATTCTGGATATGCTGGCACTGAGAACCTTGAGCATGATCCCTCTTCGTCTCCCCCCAACGTGACCACGATGCCTAAGACGCCTCGTGTTAATGTTCGCCCACCTTCTCAACATGCTTCTGCCGCTTCACAAAAGCTGCAGGGCTTACTTGATGGCCAGACCCCGGCTAAACCTAGGAGGCAGCCGCATATCTTGAGCCACCAGAAGCCGAGCACCCAAGCTCTGCGAAGCGTTTACCTAGAGAATGCTCAGCAGCTGCATCCGGTGAAGAGTTTTCACTCTCTGCTTTCCAGGCAGGATACTATCAAGGCTGAGTCAGAAGACGGGCTCAACTCGCCTCGTCTGAGTTCGTTGAGCGAGAGCAGTTTCCCGTCATTGTACAGCCCGCAGAAAAAGACCAGTCCTGACCGCTTTCCGTGGGAAGTAGATGATGAAGAGGATGCAGCTGCAGATGGAATTCGCCCGAGAGCTCACTTGCGGCAAGACAGTATTAAACGTGTCAGCCAATGGATCGACGACGAGCGCGATGCGGCGGAGAACACTCCTTCCAAATCCAACAGCATCTCTAACCCCCTAGCGGAGCGCGGATTGTCACCTCGACCTCCTCGTGACGACGAGTCGACGACCCACTACCACTCCTTGAACGATGCGCTGGTCGAGGCGACCGCAAACTCGCCAGAGCTCCTGCAGAGGTCGAAGCAGGCATTCGCCTCTCCAAAATTCAGGCCATGCCCCAACCACCTACGGCCGACTAGCTTTGGTGGGCCAATGTTCGGTGAGCCGCTGCTGCCGCCGACTCCTGATAGTGCCAGCACGCGCATGTTGCGTGGCTCGCGGTCCAGCATGGCAGATGACAGAAGTCTATTGGACACGACACCTGCTGTTGTCAGAGGTTATGATCCTCTTCTCAAGGCACCCGCTGAAGTCGGTGTGCGCACTGCTCCCAAGCAGATGAGATCCTCTGTGGAGCTCAGGACTGCCTTTGCAAACAATCTCGAATACCGAAGTACCGCTCTCGATGTGCTCCAGCAAGAATCGAGCTCTGACGACGACGACGACGACGACGACGGTCAGACTGTCAACAAGCTCGGCATGTCTGACGATGACCAGTTCCCGGATGGGAAATCGATATTGATGGGAACGCCTAGGAGGCTCCTCAAGCAATCGAAGCCCCCGATGACTGGCATGCGACATGATGGTGATAACGTCAACTACCAGCAGACGAGATCTGCACCGCGAAGACGACAGTCCAGCGACGAGTTTATGCGAAGCTCTATCAAACCTCGTCTCGGGCGTGTCGAGACCAGTCCGACAGTGTTTTCTTCACTCAGTAAGATGGTCAATCCTGGAGGCAAGACTTCGGTCGAAAGCGTCACGAGCCCTCTCTCTGCCCATTCCGGCTCATCTGGCAATCGCACCATCGTACAAATCAGCGAAGATATTTTAGCTTTGCCAGATGCTTCGTCCGCGAATGCTCACATGTCTTCTGCCGCCACTTCGTCCATGCGATCGAGAACGTCGCCATCGCCAGCAAGGATGCTCAGCCAGAAGACCGCGGGACTCTTTCGACGCCTTAGCAATAGCACCGGCAGCGACCGCGACAAGCCCATCTCACCAAACCTGAATTCTCCGTCCTCTCCATCTTACCCAAGTGAGAAGCCAGCTGAAGTCAACAGGCCACGAACAAGCCTTGGCCACAGTCGACCCACGAGCTCAGGCACCCAGAGACCGTCCAGCAGCCGTGAAACCAATCGACCATCTTTGCAAGCACCAGGAAGAACCAAGACGGAGCCATCCACTACTCGTACGGTGGGAGGATTCTTCCGACGCAATAGTCAGAAAACCACCGAGTCGACGACACCCGATTCCAGCAGTGCTCGTAAAGCTCAGCCGAAGCGACGTGGCAGTGTTAGAGACACTGGCACGAACAGAAGACCGTGGCGGTAATTGCTTCGCAAACAGACCATGGCCACACGAGGATTGCGTGTCCACCATTTGCGGGCTTCTTTCTTATCGTGCATTTCTTCTTTTGTTTTCTCTGGCGCTTTTAGCCTGCCACGCCTTTCGCCACGACAATGGCTATGATCTGTAGCATCAGTTCATGAGACATGATATACCCCAACCACACCCCAGCGTCTGCTCTCGGACAATCCTGAGATCGCGCTTACGCAGTCACGACACGGCACGAAAGAAGAAACCCCCCCTGTATAGTAGCTGTGAATGAGAGAAGCATTCTGATAAATCCACCTACGTTTGGCAAATACCTGCTCCTGGTTTCGTCTGTTTCTTGAGTCACCGTAGTCATGGTAACGCCTTAATTGTCACGTCCTCTACAGCGTCTCCCATTCCATTGAGGACAACACTATGATGGCGCAAGTGACTGACCATTATCGCAATTTTTTTGTATCTCCTAAATTCTGTTGGGCTGTCGCCTCTCGCAGCGCCATGTTGAAAAGTTATCATATTTCGTCGGACTGTTTCGCTGGACTACTTCCCCAGGCTGCTGCTCAGGATTCATTCATTAGTCTTATGATCTTATGGTCTTTTTCTTTTTTTTTTTTGGTACTTGAGGTTTTCGTTTTGTCTCGATGGCGCTGCTGCCTTGAGGGAATGAGCGAAGACTTGGTGCGATTGTGTGTGTGTGTGTGTGTGTGTGTATGTGTATGTGTGTGTGTGTAAGAAGATGGAATTTCGCTTGGGAGATCCATGATTCCCTACGTGGGTTGGGGTGAGAGGTTTGGGGGAGAAGGAGGTGAAGTGTGATGCAGGTGAAAGGCAAAGAAACGTCTTCGGTGATTCAAGTTGCGAGCTATTCCCGATTGGGTACAATTTTCCAGCAGCTGAATTGGACGCTGATGAGATCCTTTTCCCATTGGTAGTCTCTCCCTCGGTGCGACTCGTGAGATTCCCGACAGATTCACAAGTCTGATGGAGCAGAAAGAAATGAAGATGAAGAATATAGACGTGGAAGCGACACCTACTAGTAGCCTCTGGTCGACTCTCAGCGAGACCCCACTGTCTTCCCCTCATGTCGGTTGAGAGTTTCTGCATTCACAAGACTGCCCGCACAGGCTTCACTGTGAGTCTGATTGCCCAAGCACTGCATTTTCTGGGAAGGCTTGCTTGGCGGCAGAGTTGTGTACCGGAACCACATCGAGATGGAGGCAGTCCCTCACTCAATGGTGATCGGGATGCCGAGTGCAGTCCATGGACAACGCAATGCTTGCTATTTCGGGTGGCAGTATGAGAAAAAACGTCACTCGGGTACTCTACGCCGGCGGACCGTCAAATCTTCAGCTCGCGAGGTTGCGATATTGAGAGCGTGCATGTTGCGTTGGAGGTCAAGGTTCGGGAGCTCTGGTCCAATTAAGCATTCGCCGTTGAGCTCGAAGTCCGACTGCTGATGAGTCGTAACGACTCCGACGAGGTGACGGGATGTACTGGAACTGCTTGGAATTATTTTCGACCAGGATGGGGAGAGACGGTCGAGTTGTTGGAGAAGCCGGATGAGCAGGAGTGGGACGAGACCGGACCAAGTCTCGCCTGCAGGCCTCGATAGGCAGCGATTTCGGACGCTGCTTCAACTGTCAGTTCTCGTAAATTTTTCTCGTAACATTGCCCATCTCCTAAAGTCTTTGTTGTTCCTCAAGTCATCCTCAGGGTTTTCTCCCGGAATGACTCAGGCTGCCACCCTTGCTTCGTTGACGTCTTCGTATAAGTCGGGAATGGATTTATTGCCCGTCCAACCTCCTCTTCCGTTCACCTGTCGCATGGGTCGGCGTCTGAAGTACGGCTGAATGATGACCATCCCTAGTACCGTCGGGATTTACTCCGTAGCTAAGTACAGCCCAGAACAGTGTCAGACGCACAGCTGCAGCCGGAGACATTGTCTTTCCTGGTGGACGAGCAAATCTTCTGGCTCGTTGTGGGATACATCTCACAGCGTAGACGAGCGGAAGGATACAGTCATGGGAGGATGTATGGCGAAGGGCGGCGTCCGATTCATTTGCAAGGTTCGGGGCGCCGCAGTAGTCTGTGTATGCCACGACAAGACGACTCGTCCTGCTTGGGAAAGAGGCTGATGGAGAAGGCCGCGGCAAGTGGCGGCTCGCACAGCAGTTTTGCTCCAATTTGTGCGCATGCATGCTGCGATGGTCATACAAGTGATCTGTAGCATCGACGGCTGGATCTCCGATGATGAGACGGGGACGGACTATAGTCCGAATTTACGTTGGTTTAGTCTTTTCGCTACTGTTCTGTGGCTTCCAGGTATTGCTAGGCCATATCTTTGATCTCGTTGACAATCTTGTTGAGCTCCTCGGGCGGTGAGGTTGGATGTGTGCTGTTCATTGGCGATGGACAATTAGTGGGCTTCTGATGCTGTTGCGTTGGGAGTCGATCATTCACGCCAGACTTGATCCTGGTCGACCGGCTGACAGTTCACGGGATTATGGCTTCATTGCTGACTCCATCAATCAAAGTCGGGCACAAGACGTGGCAGATGCGAAGTCGAGTTGCAGCAGTGGAAGGGCATTGCCACTTCGAGCCAAGGGCAATCGTGACGGATCTTGAGACGCATCAAAGATGAAGAACTAAATTAGTAGGAAGAAAGATAGGGCGATCTCGATGAGAAGAAGTTATTCTAGCGCAAACCTAGAACTGGCTTGACAGTACCTGTGGGTAGATGCAGGTGGTGTCACATGGTGGAGTATGAGCCACAGAATGATGCAAGAAAATGCTGCATTTTTCAGTCGTGTTGAAGTGTTGGTAACAAGGCATGACGACCCATGGCGACGACATTCAATATTGGTCTGGGAGCCTCTTGAATATGGCAATGCCTCTTGTGTTTCCTCGTCGACGATCTTCGAGCATTTGATGTGTTCATATCATCTCTGCAATGAGCATCTCTACTGTGATGCCATGCATCGTGCCGTGCTACCGCAACGAGCTGGGGTCACCAATGAGATGAGACGAGTCGGATATTTGTTCAAGCGTTTAATGATGAGTGGCGCAGATATGTCGCATTTGCCACACTCCCGCTCAACACACACACACACACACACTCACGACAGTCGTTCAGTCTGCATGCACATTACATACCTCACATACTACTGCCTCATCCTCCATACTGTCATCTTCTCGAGACTGCACAGTCACAGTCTACACTGCCGATCGCAACGCTGTCCTTGGCCAACTCACACTCCTCCTTGCGCCTGGTCACACGCACACACACACACATACACACACCCCTCTGGTTGAGATCTTCGAAGATACCATACACCTATAACCAACAACGAGCCGTGCATCCCCGCCGGCTCATGACAGTGATCACATCCTCATCCAATCGCATCTGGTCCATCATCGATCGATTGCATGCAGCGCTCCTCATCACCGATCGCAGTTGAGGTCGAGCCACCCCTCTGTCGCCCCTGCGTCGTGTATCGTGCCGACGACCACCACGACCAACAATTCTCCCATACTACCAGTCGACGCTCAGCTCTCCCTACATATGTACGTGTGGTGCAGTGACTAGCTTGCTTGCGGCGGCCCGGCTCATCTAGACTATTATTTCGCCTGCCGGCCACTCCACCTGCATGCCACTTTTTCCCTTACCTTCGCTGTGACGAGCCTGCTCCTACTATCGCACTGTTCCGGGACGGACTGCAGATCGCCTTAATCCTACCATACCATCCCATACCATCCCAGGTCAGGCCAGGCCAGGCCAGGCCAGGCGCGTGTCATTGCAGCCCGGACCGACCTCGAGTGCATATGGCCATGTGGCCACGATATCGCCACACCACCTCGACTGACAATTCTCCATACACTACCGCTCCCGCGCATACCCTAACACTCACTCATTCACTCACCGTTCAGCCCGGACCTTAAGGCCCTTTCCCCCCAGCCCCATGCAGGTACCCAGCTCCACCACATCGTTCATGCTCCTGTCTTCCGCTTTCAGGCAATTCCCTGTGCCATGATTTGAGCTGCAGATACCTTTTACTGCTTAGTCCTCGCCCGCCGAGCCCATCGACCACCCGAGCCCGCTTTTGCGCCAACATACGCCGATTGCTTTGCTCGTGACGAGCTCACCCGTGGGTGGATCCCATCTCCCGTACCCGACCCTGTGTACCACATCTTCAGTACGACGCGCCCTTGCTTCGCCTCAATAACCTACCTGTTTGTCGCCGACCCCCAAAGTCCGTGCCAGACATGGCCTCGACTGCATTCGGGGAGTCTTCGGACAGCGCCCAGCGACGTGAGCGTGCTGCCATTGCCGCTCAAGCCTGTCAGACATGCCGCTCAAGGTCTGTGTAACTCGCGCCCCCCATACAGCCCATCTGGACGTTGATCTTCTCCCTACACAGTCCTACTGACATTGGCGTGGCGTAGGAAGAGCAAGTGCGATGAGCAGCGCCCAAAATGTGAGTCAGCGTGTCCGTGAACATCACCCGTCAATCGCTTCTAACCCCTGGCAGGTGGTCTTTGCCGGCGACTGAATGTCGAGTGCGTCTATCGCGAGCCAATGCCAACCAAGTATGTCTTCGCCTCGACCCAGCCGCACCTCCATCTACACTACCTCTCTACAAACTCCCCCCGTCTGACCTGACCTGAGCAATGCCGAGACTGATATGTTTCTCACAGAAAAGACAAGACCATGGTGCATATTCTGGACACTCTGACAAGGCTGGAAACCAAATTCGACAACCTCGCTCTCTCCAGTGGCGCAGGCACACCAGAGACCAATGCATCTGGACCTCGCGGTTCTGTTTCGCAGTCCTCCACCTCCTCAGCCAGAATCTATCGCAGCGAACGGGAATACGGCACGCAGTCCTTTCCTCTGGAGCTGCAGCACGGCTACCACCACCTCACCGCCCCTCACAAGGTTGTGCTGTGGCCCAGCATATACATTCACTTGATCAACTCCGGCATCCAAGCCACTGGTGATCTTCAATATGTCCTGCAGGAAGGCACTCCGTGGTTCATACGACAAGAGATGACGACAAAGCGAGCTGCTCTACCCACCGACGTCGGGCTGACCTCCTACACCATACCTAGCCAGATACCGACTGTTCCGGCCGAGGCTATCAGAATCGGCTTTACGAGTCTGTCGGTTCAACGCGTCCAGGAACTCTGCGATTCGTATTTCGATACTTTCAATGTACTGTTCCCCGTTCTGAACAGAGAAAAGTACATGAGCGAGACGATGGTGCCCATCATTGAGCAAGGATTCGCCGACTGTACCCCGGAGACCATTATGGGTCTGCTCATATTGGCACTCGGCCAGGTTGCAATTGATGGAGTCTTTGAACGACCTGTTGGCGCTGTCGGCGGCTCACTAAGTGGCTTCCGGGGAGGGACCATAGACAAACCGCCAGGACTGGACATCTTCAACGAAGCTCGACGACGCATTGGATTCGTTGCAACGATCATGTCGCTCGACACTGTACAGATCATGCTGCTGCAAGCGACGTACTTCGAGGCTACTGCGCGCCATCTGGACTTCTGGCAGTCAACTGTATCGGCATCCATGACCTGCCAAGTCTTGATTAAGTGTCAGACCATCGACTGGCAGACCCATTACGGTGACCTCGTCAAACGAGCATACTGGACCTGTGTTCTGAGCGAGGACCTGTACCATCTCGACCTCGATCTTCCTCGGAGTGGCATTCAGCTTCTGCAAGATCTTGTGCCTTTGCCCTACTTCCATGAAGGTGACAGCGAAGGTAGTAATCGTTCCAATGAAGATCGATCGCACTTCCAATATCATTTTCTGGCCATGATAGCGCTCCGAAGGGTGATATCGAGGATACACGAAGTCATCCACGAAAGTAAGTCGCACGAAGAAATGTCAATGATATCGAGGCCGAACTCTGACCACCACCCGCAGCCTCTTCTCAACAACAGGCCGAGTCCACAGATGACTACGGCGGACCGCCTGTGACCGTGATACGCGAGATGGCCAGACAACTCGAATCATGGCGTTCGCTACTTCCACGACCCCTACAATGGCAGGACAGCGACAGATTCGACTTCCCCAATATTGACCTCCAGGGTCGACGACCCAACGAGCCGCTCTTCTCGCCGGACCAAGGACCGGTACCCATCGGTCACAAGTTCAATCTTGATGTCGTCACCGCTCAGCTGCGCACTCGATTCTACTATGCGCGTTTCATGATGTATCGACCATTCGTGTACAAGGCACTGCACTTTCCCGAACAGATGACCCCCGAGGATCGACATTGTTGTGCTCTTGCCATCCAATCAGCCCTCATGTGGCCCGTCGCTCTCGCGCCGACCAAGAACAAGAAGCGTCTCGTCCCGCATCTCTTCGCCTGGACACAGAACTTCCTGGGCATTCTGCTCATTTTGCGCATGACAAAGGAGAATGAATGCCTGAAAGACATCTGCCAGGAGAGTGTCGATCCCGAGGAAGTCGAGAAGACGGTCGCGCTCATGCTGGATTGGGTGAGAGATGTGAGACAGGTCGATGGCATCGCGGATTGGAGCTGGAGCATTCTAGAACCTCTCTACGCATAGGATCTTTTTCAAACTTGAATCAGCGACTTCTTGTGGGTGGGCTTTTGTGCTTTCTCCTCACTGGTTTTTTCGGCTCTTGGCATTTGCTTTTGCCTAGTTAGATACCCCCCCAAAGTTTCTACACGACTTCCGCAGCGCAAGTTGCAGTACTTCGTTGCTTTTTTTTCTTTAGCAGAAGAAGAAGAAGAAGAAGAAGAAGAAGAAGAAGAAGAAGAAGAAGAAGAAGAAGAAGAAGAAGAAGAAGAAGAAGAAGAAGAAGAAGAAGAAGAAGAAGAAGAAGAAGAAGAAGAAGAAGAAGAAGAAGAAGAAGAAGAACTATGCTTTTCTGCAATTCCGGTTCCGCGTCCGAATTCTTGACAGATCAGATGGTCACTTTACTACTGACCACCAAAACCACCATTTCAGCACCCACGAGATACGCTCGTGGCGTGTTTACGCCCCGCCCTCTTCCCTCCTCCCCCCTTTCTTGCTTGCTTGCCCATGTATTCCTTTTTCTCTTTGCCGATTTCCACTATCTTGAGCGAGAGAGCATATATATATACGTACATATACATACATATGTCTCAATAATTTCACTCCTGAAGCTCCCGCTCTTTCACGACAGTCAGTCACAGCGGCCACCAGTCAGTCAGTAATATCCTTCTTTCTCCCTTTGCATATGTATATACCCGCCACCACACGGAGGAGTCAGTCGAACGTTTGCCACTTCCGCCTCGCGGCAAAAAAGGAAAAGGAAAAAGGCGGTTCAGAGAGACAGAAAATATTCATGGGTGCTGCGGTCGGTTGGGTTTTTCGCTGGGTTTTCTTTGTTCCTTTTTTGTTCTTTTTGATTCCGAGAGGTTGGTTGGGGCTTTCGTTCGGTATTGAGATTCCTGAGGTTCTTGGTTCACTGAGTGGGATAAAGCGATCTCTCTTGACTCTATGAGCCTCCAGGGAAGAGTGTAGATATCATATCGGCCGCGCGAGAGCAAGGAGAGTGAGGGCTGAGGGCGATGGAAGGATTTGCGAGAGAAAAGAAATTCGAAGAGAAAAAAGCAAAATAGGAGACAGACGCAGTAGCGCCGCGTGGTAAGTTTTTCTTGAATGGTCACTTGAAAGTCACGCCTGTTTGCATATTGTCAACAATCCCTATACTCAGACGCTATGCATTTCTATGTATATCGACAACTCCCACCTGCCACCTGGTCATTCCTTTGCGTCTGCGGCTTCCAGTCCAATGGCTTCGCTCTGAAGGCTTTCCCATTCATCCGGTGTCCAGGAGTCATTCTCCATACCGCGAAGCTCGTTCGCGCTATGCACGTAGTACCGAAATGCGGCCACTTCGCCATCAATCATCAGATCTCTCTGTATGAACCTTCGGTAGCGCTCCCGCCAGGTTTGACTGTTGACGTTACTTCCATCGCGTGGAGTCCACTGCGTGGATGATACATCCGGCTTCTCTCTGACCAGCCTCTGTTTGGGCATTCGCGACCAGAAGCTGTCAAGTTCTTCGTCGGTTACGTCGTGTGGAAGTAAGCGTCGTATGGGCTCGCCAAATAAGCTCCTTTCCAGGTCTCCGCGCGTCGACGACTCCAATTCAGCCGTGTTTTGCATCTTCGCTGCTTGCACAATGGTGTCCACCAGATGCCAGCCCATAGCTCGCGATGCCAGCTTCTGTCGAGCCTGTTGCGCGATAGACGCAGCACGCCATCGTTTCAATTGTGCGACGAAAGGCGTCGCAGCTCCACCGTCACCAAACTGGCGGTTTGCGAATTTCATCATCGTAAGAAATTTTCCATCAATGCGAATGTCTTCGGCAAGGACCTTCTCAATTACCCATGTGACGCCATCCTTGAGTCGTAAAGTCGAGTATGCCTTCAGATATATGGTCAATGCGACGATGTCAAAGGATCGCTCGAGCGCCCACTTCGACTCATAGATCGAGTTCAGAAGATCAATTGCGTCATGCGCGCAGCCATTGTTGATGAGAACGTTTGCTGCAGTCAACCCGCTGTGGTGATCTATCGGCCGTCCCCGTGCCTCATTGAAACGGTAATGTTCGACGACTGCCATTCGAAGTCTGGCGGCATCCTTCTTGTCGGTCTGAGATAAGCCCCACATTTGCTGGACTAGCATCATGCTCATGGCGCCGGTCACATCCATTCCTGCAGCTTGTGCGTTGTCCAATATTTCTCTGGCGTGCGCAGGGTAACCTTTAGCATGCCGCAAACTTGCATCTACAGCTAGCTTGAGCGTTGGCAAACTTGCTGGGAGTCCGGTCGAGTCAAGAGAGCGATGATACATAGACAGAACCCTTTCGTATCGCTGAAGCGACAGCTCCATAAGCATTTTTCGCTCCAGATGTCGTCGTTGAGACGAGCTGTTGACATCCCAGGGCTCCACGTCTTCATGAGGTATCCAGCTATTTTGCACACTTTGACGAGCACTCTTTCTTCCAATGCCGCTCGTAGTATCATCCTGCCTTGTCGATGACCTCTTCGAGCTCGCATGAGTCTCTGAGGCCAATTCAGCGGCGCTACATTTCTTCCCTTCTGGGGCAGCGTGCGGCACGTCCTGAGCCAGCACAGAGGAAGAGTCTTCAGCATGCCAGTTGCGGACAAGGTCTGCTGACTGGTCTTCTTCGTCTTGCGCAGCAGCCATGCCATACAGATCCTCCGTGACGCTCTTCTCTGGGGTCTCCTCGGTAGACTTAGCAAGACCGAAGGGACGGAAGGCATTGTTCGCGTGTCTCAGCTGGAGTTGATCACCCGCATTCTGCGAGGTTCTTTGTGCAATGCGTGGGGGATCGCCGTCGAAAATCGCGAAAGCACTGTGCGTTATGGGTGATGGAGGTTCTTCAAGCTCAAGCTGCGATGGTTTCATCGTTTGCGATCTCTCGTCTAGAAACGCCTTGAAGTCATGCCTGTCGATGGGCTCGGGAATGTCTTTCTTCGAGCGCGACAGGCGATCAATGTTAATCTCAGCCTTCAAGCGAAGACGAGGCTCGAGCTTTCGAAGATCGTACGAGATAGATTCTCTGACCATATCACGAAAAGGACCAACGTGGAAAGATGAGACTCTGCTGACGAGCTGTCGACACATCCACATGACCAGAGAATGTGCTGGTCGGGCTTTGAGATAGTAGGTCCAGAACAGCTCAAGTGCGAGGCGCGTATCCATCTTGATGTGGAGCCCGCGGCACTCCAGAAACCAAATCCATTTCGGAATCAAATCCAGCTTTCGCGACGCTACTAGACGAATGAGCATGATGTATGACGTGCCGTGAGTTGGTCGAAAGCCACCACGATCAATTAGCTTGGCGACGAAGCTCCAGGTTTCATTGACAGAGTGTTTCATCGAATATAACCGTATGACGTTGTTCAGATTCCGGGATACCAAGCCGTCCCTGAGGCGTATTCCCGATCGACCCAAGAGCTCCAAAAGATCGTGTAGCATTTTCCAAGCGCCCTTTCTAGCCAACACGCCTGCTGCAGCCGACAGACTTCGGCTAGAGTGCGAGTTTTCCTCTGAAACCCGCGACAGAATTTCCAGAGCGCTGTCCAACTCGTTGGCTTTGGTGCAGACTTCCACCATGTTCGCATCTAGATCCAGGGACATCTCGAATTTCGAAGACAGGGAGTTGACGCTCGCCCTATCGAGTCTTTCTTTCAAGCTCTCATATTCTATCCGAACGAGTTGAAAATTGCGAGTTGAACGCCAGACCAAATGCAGACGATCGTGGTACAAAGCCTTGTCCAGTTCGGAGAGCGAAGTTTCCGGAATGGAATTATACAAAGCCCAAAAGAGCTCAGACGGCATATCGATCGACACAGTGCAAGCCTTGGCAAGAGCGACTCTAGCATCTTCGCTGAAGTCTGATACCCATGATTGCAATGTTTGCAGTGATCGTGGTGCATAGCGACTGCCTCGTAACATCCTAGACCCAAGCACGACGCGGGCAATCTGGTCATTCTCGTCCGGCTTTCGCTTAATGGCTGTCTCTAGAAGCTGAACGAAGGTTGACCGCATGTTATTTTTCAGGCAGCCCAGTAAGAGAATTCCGCATGCGTTGTGATCGCCACTGGCAAGTGCCATGGAAAGTGCATTGTTCATTTCTTGCGCCCAGAAATCTTGGCTGAACCCAGTCCCATGGCCACTGACTATCGAGGCGACTTGCATGACGAGTCTGCATGCCCTTCTGTTGGTCCCATCTGCCATCAATGTTTTGATGATCCGGCTCACCTCTTGCTGGACTAGTTCCGGTTCAATGTCGTTCGCTCTGGACACTGGGCCATCGAGTACGGTTGTAGCGAGGTCCCGCAAATCTACTTGGGCAACGAATTCTAAAGCAGTTGAGACCTGGGTTTTCAGAGACATTCCGCAAAAATTCTTACTCTCGAAAACAGATTGATAGAACTGGAAAAGAGACTGGCGCTCTGCTTTCACGGTAGACTCAAACAACCTTGCCGAAAAGAGGCATAGAGATGTCATGTCCGACTCCGAGAATGCGTCAGATTTGAGCTGCCAATGCACCAATCGTTTGATTTCTTTGACATCAGCCAAATCCAGAGCAGCGATGAATTGACCATGCCAGGCATGCGTCTCTGTGTCACCAGAAGTAACCAGTTCGGGGGGTCCAGGAAATTGAATCTCATGTGTTTGCTCTGCATATTCCAGAAGTGATGGAGGTGAAGTAGACGGCTCGAACGCCTTACTCCTGTTATGAACCCCTTGATGCAGTGCTTGTGCCGATTGTTGGGGTCGTCGAAGGTAGTCGGCCTTGCGAGTCGTGGCAGGTTGTCGTAAAGGCTCGAACCGTGGACCAAGCGGTGGGGTCGTCGAGTTGGTCGAACGAGGTCTAGGTCGATGTATTGCATCTTCATGATCGACTGTTCGTTTTGCTTGGTCGGAGAGCTCCTTAGCCTCAATCCTCACACCGTCACCGTAGCCAGCCAATTGCTCGACCTGTATTTCGTCCCTTTTCCGTCGTTTCTTGCTCTTCTTCCCCCCTTCACCCAGCTTTGCATAACCCTTTTCCACTTCGCTGGGAATAGTTCTGCTCTTTTCGGCTTTCTTCATCAACAGTGCCTCTCCCGTGTCCTCTCGATACTCGTTGAACGGCAGGTACTCCCGTCCATCTGCGCTTGCCGTCGCCGCATTGTGGACATGCCTCGGACTCTGCCTCAGCCTCTTCGCATTGTCTGCGATTCTCTGAAGTATCACCGTCCTTCGTCTTCGCTCCTCTGCGCACAGTGTCGCGACGCCAACGGCCGTTCCAGACGAGATGTATGCAAGTTGTGTGAGGACGCGGAGAGCGCCTTTGGATGGGATCGGTCGTGATTTGCCGCTGTACATTGCTGCGCCATGGTGGTGGCTGGCTTCAGCAATGGCAGTGACACATTCGCGGGATCGCGGTCGAAAGTCAATGGAGGTGATGGTGAAGATGCAGATGTGGTACTTTGCGCCTCCCAGATTGACGTCCACGATTGAGGATTGTAAATAAGGTTTAGCTGTGCATAAACTTGTGCAACGACGCTAGGCGGCACCAGGGAGTAACATAAATCTAATGGAGCTGTGACACAGACGACACTTCACATGAATGCCAGTACGATTTTCATGTTAGACACTTTCCAGGCGGAATTCATCTCGTCTACCGATCGATTTTTTGCATAGCGCTGTTCAAACGGCCAGCCAAGCACTATCGACGTTACTCCCAGCCCCCATATCTCCGAACAATACTAACAGCCGGCATCAAACGACCGACGACGGATTCGATGTGACAGCTTTGTCCCTTCTACCAAAGTCACAGACACAGACACACATCCATTAAATGCATGCCTGTCCGCACACCTCGAACCAGAGCTCATCGCCATCCCCGAAAGTCCTACACATCCACACGATCTAGAATGGCCGCCACCCAACAGCTCAGAGACGACCCGCCGCCTGACGAAGATACACTCGACGAGGCGCTGCGCGATCGAGCTCGCATACAGGAGATTGAATCCTCGGACTCAGACGATGACGATTTCGAGGATGTCGAAGACGAAGGCATGCCATTTCCTGGCAAAAATGAACTTTCGAGGCATGCGACGAATCTACCAGCGTGGCTCGAACCAGATGTTTTCAATCTGCTCAGGGACGATCTGATCACAGGCACGTCAGAGAAGCAGCAGGAGACCTTGGCAGAGTGTCTGCCGCTCTTGATGGGCCAGCGGACTTTGAACGGTATTCCGCTCAACAGCCACAATATTCCACACCTCAACCGCCAGAAACACGTTCCGTTCATGGAAGAAAACATCGGTCGTCTGCCGGCACCATACGTCGCGATCGATGCCAGTCGGCCATGGGTCTTTTACTGGATCATGGGTGGCTTGTCGTTCCTTGGCCAAGACGTGAGCGTGTATAAGCAGCGACTTATGGAAACTGTGCGGCCGCTGCAAAATCCGACAGGTGGCTTTGGAGGTGGTCACGGACAGCTGAGTCACTGCGCTGGCACGTATGCCACGTTACTTGCGCTGGCAGCGGTCGGCGGGTTGGAGGTGGTAGACAGGAAGGCAATGTGGCACTGGCTGGGACAAGTGAAGCAAGCAGATGGAGGTTTTCGCATGGCTGAGGGAGCAGAAGAGGACGTCAGGGGCGCGTACTGCGCCATGACTGCTATCTCTCTGCTGAACCTCCCTCTCCACCTACCACCGGAGGCACCTGCAAGGCACGCGGGCCTCGAGAAATTCACAGACGGACTGGGCGAATGGGTCGGAAGGTGCCAGACTTACGAAGGAGGAATCGCAGGGGCACCCAATAATGAAGCACACGGCGCCTATGCTTTCTGTGCTCTAGCATGTCTCAGCATCCTCGACGCTCCTCACATCAGCATCCCAAAGTATCTCGACATCGATTCGCTTGTGCACTGGCTCACCAGCGTTCAAACATCACCCGAGGGCGGTTTCGCTGGCCGCGCGAACAAGCTGGTGGACGCGTGCTACAGCCACTGGGTCGGCGGATGCTGGGCCCTCATTCAAAGCGCAATGGTCGGGTCCGCACGGCTCGCGAAGAGTCAGGATCTCTGGAGCCGCGAAGGCCTCGTTCGATATCTGCTTTGCTGTGGGCAGCAGCCCGGCAGGAAAGGAGGTATGCGCGATAAGCCTTCGGCGAGGGCGGATGCATATCACACGTGTTACTCATTAGCTGGCCTCAGCGCCGCGATGAACCACTACATTTACGACGTGAACGGGAAGACTGAGGACGGGCCCGGTGGGAGACTGACAGCCGCGTTCAATTGGACTGCTGAGACTGCTTCTGCAGCGGAGATGCAGGCTTGGGCGTTCGACAAGGAAGATGCGGTGCTGCCAGTACATCCTGTATATGTGCTGCCAATGGAAGTGGTAGAGAGAACGGAAGTGCAATTTCAGGGCGCCAAATTGTAGGAAGCGATATTTGGCAGAGTGGAGCACGCACTCAGCTTGTCGCATTGTAGCCGATGGAGAAGGCTCGGCATGGCTTATGGTAACGTCACCAAGAGTCGTCAGCTATTGAATAACACTTTTGCGTGTATTTCATTCATGCGACTCCACCAGTGGAGCAACTGGGCATGTACGCTCCGCAGCGGCGCAGTAACGGCAGAACATACAGGGCGAACTAAGGCGGTCTAGAAGTGCAAGAACCTCAGACGCTAGTGAGTCAATCCTTGTCCCAGACTTCAACCTGTGTTTCTGTTTCCGCCGTGATTGTTGGAAGCGCCGTGTTGGAATCCTCGTCGATCAGGAGCTGCTCCCTCGCCTCGCTTATTTGCTACCAGAGGTGTCAGTCTACGACTGTGCAACTGCTGATGAAGCACGGAAAGGCAAAAACTTCTGAATCTCACATCAAGAGCCGGCTGTGCGGTCAGCCACGCGCAGACCAGCATCGATTTCAAAGGCCACGTCCGCTCGAAATGCTCTCTCCGTAGCTGATGCGGTCTATATGTCAAGAAGCCTCTATACACGAAATTCTCGTCGAGGTGCATCTGCATCAGTCTGGGATGTCGCTCGAGAGCGATCAATGACTGCCGGACAGAGTCCCTGTAGAAGCCGACCGCGCCCAGACAGAAGCCGCCACAGGCTCCTACGAGGAAGGGGAGCGCGGCTGTTCCGTAGAGCATCGCGCCCAGTGTCGCTGTCACCAGGCCGAAGGTGAGGGCATTGATGGAACCGGAGAAGAGTGTGCGTGCCATGAAGATACCAGGTCCGGTGACGTTGCCCCAGCCGCCGGCCATGCGGAGGATGCTTCTGCTGGCATCCTGGAGGGCACCGCCGCTCGAGGCTTCGTCGCGTGTGTCTCGTCGGAGAGCCATCGATGAGAGCAGCTCCGGAATTCAGAAGCTGCGGAATGTAATATATCTCAAGCAAGGGTTGTTGTTTCACGTTTGGTTTTGGAAGTTGGGATCCCTGAAGCTAGACTAACCGTTTCCCGCTGCTTTTTTGACTTTGAAGGTACAGAATGGCGGTTCGTCGATGCCCACAGCAGCTGTATGTGCCACTGCCCGCGGCAGTACGGTAGAGCGGTGACAGTGACTCGAGCGGGTTTTCGTGATCATCGACGTGTGTGGCACACGCACCGCGCATCAAGCACTGATCGCAAAGCTACTGCAGTACTGCATTCACGGTCCGTCGGGCTGCCGTCCGCGGGCACTGCAGGAGATGAGACAGCAGGCTGCCGATTGGTGACAGTCGCACGGCATCAGTGCCGACGGCCGCATTGGCAGCTGCGTTTGATCTTTGATCCGCCTGTCGCCTCTTCTCTACTAGTAACAGAACAAGTTTGACGTGCGTATTGTTACAGGATGTACGTCTACAGTTACATCTATATGTACATCTACAGGTCACAGGTACAGCCGGGTGTGGCGTGTGTGCCTGCGGTCGCCACGCTAGGTGTCAGTGAAGAATGTGTGGACGTTGTTTTTAGATGCAGCGTGCAGGCGGTCCGTATCTTGCTTGCAGAGGGCGATGTGCCGCTAGCGAGACGGCAAGGGTCGTTCCTGCCTGTGATACTGATAGTCCGCTGTTACTAGTAGCAGATAGAGAAGGGCTCGCGACGACTATCTCGTCCATTCATTCCGCTCTGTCTCTACCGCATCACGACCGCCTTCTCGGCCAATACAACCAGCTCTACACGAGGCATCGACCAGGCCAGAGTGACAACACGAGGACAGTGCACAGTACCAGTACGAGAATACGGTATGCTGTCATGGTGCGGCCAATCAACGCTCCCGTGGCCCCCGTGGCTCGTCGCGTGAGCCTCCGGAATTGCTCTCCAAGCGCTCCCAGTGGCACCTTCACGCCGAGCAGCACCGACGAGGTCTCCATTGCCCTCCTCGAGCACTCGGCCGAGCAGCTGAGCCAGGCCGGCAGCGACATTGGCGAGCAGATCCGCAAGATGGACATGGAGCAGCGCAGTCGCCAGAACTCGCTCGAGTCATCTTTGTCATCGTCATCAGGCGCAGGAAACCACTGGAACAACAGCCTTTCCAACAATCCCGCCCACTCCCGCCGAAATCTGGGGTCGCAACTGCCACCGCCCGGCCGGAGGATCGGCAGCGACATTCGCACAGCCAGCAGCTCTACTAATAACAACATTCACAGCAATAGCAACGCAAATTCTAGGGACAACATCATTGATGTCCACAACACCGCCAGAGCAGGTGGCTACTCTCCCGCCGGCTTCATCACCTCGCCCACCAGCTCCGTGCGTTCTGCTGGCTCGTGGACACAGGCTTCGTCCATGAACCGTGTGGCTTCCAGCACCAAGTCGTCCCGCTTACAGTACGAACCTCTTCAGGAGGGCCGTCCACTCGATTCGCCTCTCGCACCCAGCAGCGCCTCAATGCATTCTCAAGAGCACGCGATGTCTCGACGCGCGTCGCAGTCATCCTTTTCGCATCAGTACGATGCCATTGCCGGCCAGATCGAGGAGTCACTGCAAGAGATCCCTCCGACCGTGCCATCCCATCACAACGAACAGCCTGATGCCCATCAAGAATTACACGATGGACTCGACAGACGGAACTCTACCGACACCTACCAAGAGGCGCAGATGGCATTCAAAGACTTTGATGGCGTACACTTCTCACCTGAGACGGAAGAATTCATCGAGCTCGATCGGCAAGGACACGAAGTGCGTCGAATTTCTGCCCGGACTTCGTCAGGAAGTCTCTTAGACGCCGCATCGCTACTGCGAGCCCCCAGAGAACGTCCCATCTCATATGCAGCGCCTCCGCCAGGGACGGATATGGTGTATTACCCAGCACCTGTGCCTAGAATGCTCAATCTGCCCAAACGCCTGTCGAAACTCCCTGCCGCTCACGTCCAGGCACAGCGACGATCACAGATGCTCAACGACATGCCAGCAGCAGCGAGGCAGTCTGCACCCTGGATACCCCCAATCACCTTTGATGAAGATGGTGCGCAGAGCGTCAAGGGCTCAGAGTTACATCGAGTCCGGAGTGAGGAGGCGGTACGTAGCCATCATTCTGGTCAATCTGGCTCGAGCCCTCAGGAAAGCCGTCGAGGCATGCTGAACCAGCGTATGAGCATGGCCAATATGAACTCACTGCCGCCGCAACTTCGAGCTAGTATGTTTTTCGAACATCAGTCCGTTGCGCACGACGTCGAGATCAAGTCTGAGTCTGCCGTTGCAACGCTTGATAGCATCTTGGCTGCCTCTGCTACCGCTCCCGTCAATGCCTTTACCGACCATCCTTACGCCGGAGACGTACGGAAAAGCGTTTACGCCCCTGAACGAGCGCACCACCGCAAGAACACATCCACAGCTCTAGATCTCATGAGCAACAAGAGTGAGGAGAAGGAGAAAATCAAGAAGAAGCGAAGTAGTAGCATTGGCAGGTTCTTCAGGAGAAATAGCACAGACCTGGATGGCGAAACGAAGCAAGAAGCCAAGTCTAGGCCTGCCAGTCGCGCCAGCACGCTTGACTTCAACATGCATGGACAGAGGCTCAAGAAGCGGCAGAGTCAGCTCAGTCTCGGAAACGACCTGGATAAGAGTGAAGACAACGAGGAACGGCATTCGGCTAACACACCGGAGCGGAGACGATCAACCGGCTTGATAGATCAAGCTGTGAATGCAAGTCCTGTCGAGGAGCGTATACCGAGTGACTCGCGACGCATGTCGGTAATGAGCAAGCCATTGACAGAGGCGCAGCAGATTGACGAAGACTTCAGAGAGCGAGAAGGACTGGAGGATCTCGAAGTCGAGGAAGACGATGAAGAAGGTTTTGTACAGCCGTCAACACTTCTAGCGGAACTACAGGTTCGCAAAGCACAGCTCAAGTCACGGAGTCGGACCGCCGCCACTGCATATCCTGGAGGAATGCACAGCACGCTTTTGCAGCTCGATGCTGTTGAGCAGATCAATTCGAAGAAGCGCCAGAAACAGCGCGTTGCTCTTGCTTGGGAGGATCCTGAACTTCGTGCTCGGGAGCTCGCACAACAGGAAGCAGAAGACGAAGACGTACCGCTTGGTGTGCTCTATCCTTCCAAAGACGGATTGATCAACAAGAAGCTGGGAGATTCTCGGGACTGGAGCCGACCATTAGGCCTTATGGAGCGGCGGGAGTTGGAAGACAATGAGCCTCTCAGCAGCCGAAGGACACGTCTGAACCCTGGCTCAGCTCCGATTCGATCGATGATACCGAACATGTCGCAGCTTCATCTCGCTGGTCAGCCAGATATGCCATCTCAAGAGGGGCCAGACAATGCACATGCAGACGAGACTCTTGAGCAGCGTACTCGACGTCTGCAGACCAAGAACGCACTTGACGGAGCCATCTCTGACGTTGCTCCGAAGAATGGCGAACGACCATTCAGCACGTTCTCAGCCTCCGTTCTCGATCAGTTCCCGGAGATCAACACCGAGGAAAATGACGAAGACAAACGGGACTCGACTGAGCTGAAGCATGGATTCGATGCTCCCGAGGAGGAAGAAACGCTCGGGCAGAGACGCGCGAGACTACAACGCGAGCGCGAGGCTTCAGGCGACACGACGGAAGGAGCAGCTCGTCCTCCACTGAAGCAGAGCACCAGTCTAGCCAACATTCTCACATCAAACCCCATCGGTGAGCGTAAGGTCAATAAGAATCGAGAGGCACCGGAAGGAACTCTACTTCATACTGCAAATCAGCAGCAGATGAGACACAAGCAAGCTCTTGCGACTACCAATCTGCGATCTTCCAGCTATGTGCTCGACAAGCCGCTTGTCAATTCTCGCCCAAGCGCAAACCGCAACATATCTAGTGGCTTGCTAGCTGAGCAGAGAAGCAGGCCAGCCAACGGAGCTTTCAGCGGAGGTATGTTCAACACTGCAGAGGGCAATGCTATGGCGTCTGCACAGCGCGGTAGACCTATCCCTGGTGCGTTTCCCAATGCCGTTTACAACCCAAGTCTGATGGGTATGCAAGCCTCGGCAAGTATGCCGATGTTCGGTGCTCCGAATTACAACAACGTGCAGTTTGCAAGTCCTACGGCCGCTATGGGATACGGTTATTCACAGCCTAACCTGATGGGTGGATATCAAATGCCGGCCATGCAGCAGCAGGTGAATCCGCCGACGTATATGGCGCTCTCTGGAGGACACATGTCCGTGATGCCTGCTGGGGGCTTCAACCCGATGATGCCTGGAATGGGACCGTATGCCGCTGGTATGCAGCAACAGATGGGCCAGATGGCTGGCCTGGATCCGGCCTCACAAGACCCCAACCAAAGAGCGGCTATCGACCGATGGCGGATGGGCGTAGCTCGATAGGGTGAGCGCATACACATTCCTAAGCCGGGCATGAGTAGGATGTACGACAGACGGCGGGACAACCTCTCTGATCAAGGCCGTCCTGATAGCCATTACTATTAATTAAACATAACTATTATTGCTCGCAGATTGGGCATTTCTTGTGGTGTCTTTTGTCTTGTGAGCGTCGAGGCCATCACCGCCTGTGCTGACAATGGCGTCATATCATTTCATAGTACATGCAATCTCGACCCTGCCTCCCAGACAGCAATCATACGATGCGATTCGATGCGACATCGCAATCGCTTTGTCATGAATAGCCGTCGAAGGCTCTGCCGACTTGTCTTTCTGCGGTCATGCAATGTGATTGGAGGTGCAGCCCCCGTTCGTGTGAGAGAAGTAAGGAGGTTCAAGAAGTTGAGGGCTCCGGACAGCTTTTGTGGGAGTTTTGGGATAATTTCGATGATGATGATGATGATGATGATGATGATGATGATGATGATGATGATGATGATGATGATGATGATGTGATGTGCACCCAAGATGTTCTCGCTGCTGCTGCTGCGGCTGCGGCTGCTGACAGTAATGCCCTGCGCGTTGAGTGTTGTTGTGAAGGAGGAAGGGGATTCGATCTTGAAAAATTGGTAGAACGTGCTTTCTTCGCAAGGGATGAAAAAGAAGAATTGATCATATTTGTCATGTAGTTGGTTCATCAGCCTCGCCACTTACATATTGGACGGACGATGATTCTGACGGGATGAGAATGTGTCTTGACGCACGAAACTCTTATCTCAGGACTAATCTACAATTTGTGGAAAAGGGTATCAGTCGCAATGCTTGTACAATCAATAAATACAATAGACCCGCGCGCACACCTATACTGACTCTATGAGGCCTTCAAGTCGGCCTTGCCTTCGGCGAGCTTCTTTTGTCGCCATTGCCATTCAACTAGCACGGGTAAGAAATGCCAGAGATCGAATTCAGGCCATAGACAGTCCAGGAAACGAATCTCTGTCTGCTCGTGACACTGCCATAGCATGAAATCTGACAGTCGCTGGACTCCTGACGTCCGCACGAGGAGGTCGAGAGGCGGTGCATCTGAGGTATAGGTATTCTTGGTGATGGTGTCGGCGGTGATGGTCTCAGGATCGGGAAGCTTGGTTGTTATTGCTTTCGACACAGGCTTGAGGTCAGGGGAAGGTGAATGAGAGGTTTGCGATGAAGCCGGCTGGTGTGTGGATGATGAAGTCTCGAGATCCTGCTCAGAGACTGAGGCTGTCGACTCTGCGTCCGAGTGGACAATCGTGCCATCGTCCTTGGTGAACATCAATCGCTCTTGACTTTGGCATGACTTCTCTTCTGCCACGGCGGGGAGTTGATTCCGTAGAATGCTACGCTGAATGTGCGTCTCGCTGAAATGACGTTTCGTGGAGGGACGTTGCGGCGGCCTGCTGAACTCCTTTACTGTCTCTCGGACAGAATGTGTGATCTCCTCTCTCCCGGTGTACGGGAAGCAAACATTGAGCACGGCCGCATCATTGTGCTTGGTCATTTCCACCGCACGATCGATCTGAGCCAGCACATCCTCTCGCATCAGACTCCTGTCGCCCAGGATTCTCACACTCGCACCGTATCTGTCCAGCAGTTCTCCATGCTGGCTGAGTTGCACGAGCTTCGTCTTGGCCATATCCATGAGAGCGTCCACCTCGTATCTGGACCGCTTGAAGTTCTCGATGGAGAAGGCGTAGATGGTGACGACGCGCACGCCGGATTTGTAGCAGACCTCCAGGATGCGGGCGAGCGCCTCAAATCCCATGTTGTGTCCTTCCACCGTCTCGACCTGTGATTTGCGCGCCCAGCGTCTGTTGCCGTCCATCACGAAAGCCACATGCTCGGGTATGGGCCCGCATCGCAAGGCGCCGATGAGTGTTTCGCGGAGTCGCTGGATGAGATATTCGACGGGCGGGAGGGACAGGACCCATCGTCGTAGTAGGGACATGTTATCGGTATGGCCGAGAGATGGTGAGGAGGAAGATCGAGGATGAGAGGGAGGAGTTGCTGTGGTTTAAGGAAACGACATTGGACGAGATGTGCCAAGTTGAAGGTAACGACTGACGACACGTGTCTGGCAAGGCGAAGAGGTGGAAGAAGTGGGCTGTACAACGGGGACAACGCAAGCAGATGATGCTGGGCAGTCTTGGAAGTGGGAAGCCAAAGTCAAGGACCACAGCACAGCACAGCACAGTGTTAGCAGCAGCGAGGTCTGAAGTGCATCTCGTGAATCAGCCACACTTGCGCCACGTCGGTCCGCGTCACCGCAGCCAAACGAATATCGCAAGCAAATTCTACGACGACAACCAATAGAGCCATGGAGTTGATTGTTTTGTCTCGTTGATGTTTATCCTGTTTCTTATGTGGTCACATACTACCGAGCAAAAGAAAAGATGCATAAAGTGGTTACGAGACTAGATCATCTAATCTCATCTAATCAGATTGTCAGATAGTGCCGATCTCGGACCCTTCGAGATCTCCTCAACTTCGCGTCGGCCGCTGGATGCGTCGTCACACTCTCCTTCCCTCTTCCATCATCACTCCCTCACACTGTCAGCTCGCCATACCGCCACTCGATTGTCGCACAATCCCTCCAGAACACTACTCTTCGAAGCGCACCGGCTCCACGACGACAGCCAAGCAGGCGCATACCGCACGATGCAACAGGCCGCTTTGGGCGCCACGGACGTCGCTTAACAATCAAGAATCCTCAATCTCACACCACAGAACACCCCATCACGACAACCCTACCCATCGCGGCGTAAGGAGCCATGGGCAGCACGGAGGTTGACCACATGGTCAAGCAGTTGGCCGCTGGCTTCAACGCGCTGCAAGACGAATACAGGAAGCTGCATAATCATCATCAGGCGCTGGAGAGGAAGCTGGTGACCGCACGAGAACAAGTGAGTCGAGAGCATTCCATATTCCGTCCGCGGTTTGTCCTACACGCCTTCAGGGCACTTTCCATGATTACACACTTTAGCTCTAGATCTGTAGCCGCTCAGCGGCAGTGACGGATTATAAACGATAACTTCTGACTTGATGTCAACCCATCGCGTACTTTATAAAGCTTATCGGTTTTGAACGATGACTGACATATGAATGGCAGTATAACGAGATCGCGAAGCTTTACGGCACAGGACAGACGTCGACGCCTCCTCTTAGCCTTTCGTCGTCGCCTGGACAGCAGCGAGAGGACGCATCTCCAGTAGCAAGCGTCGTGGACCTCATGAAACACCTCGACGCCCTCGACACACAAGACTCTATCGGCAAGATTCAGAGGGCCGTCCAAGCTGCCACTCTCTTGCAAGACGGTCTTCCGGAATCGGCATATGGCGTCAAGATTTGGTCAGGCCCGTCAGCAGATAGACCGGAGGGCTCAAGCTGCATGATGCCTTCGATCACGGAATCGCCTCTCGAGCAGGATTTTACTGTTGCAGGAACGCCCAGCAAGCTCGGATGCCCGTTTGCAAGCATGTCGAAGAAAAAATTGAGCTCACATGCTGCAAGCGTGCTAAGCAGATATGATCGGAGTGGAAGTGGAGTACATGGCAGTATTGCCGCTTCGAGCAACCCTCTCAGCGCTGCAAGTCGCACCCATGGAAACGGGCAGCAGAGCAGACGAACCAGCTTTGCTGATCCGATCAAAGCCGAAATCTGCGGCCTGTCCAACCACGCAGCGCCAAAGGAAGGCGTCGAGAAAGCCACCGAGGCGCCGACCACCAAGTCTCCAGAAAATGCCGAAGTCGGGGTGTGTCCAATACGATTCCTCGACCAGCACTCGCCCGAAGAAGTCGCCACCTACTTCGAAAAACACAAACATGAACTTCCTCGCAACCATGAAGTATGTGTCATGCGCTATCAGAGTAATGAAGCCCAAATCAAGGAACTGGACGCCAAGTACGGTAATATCGTCTCGATGATACAAGGCCTGGGCCAGAAACACAAGGACATGCTCCCTGCAGATCCCGACGACGGCATTGATGACGGCCTCAGCGACGCAAAGGTTCGCAAATGGGCAAGCAGTGTAAGTGCGCAAGCCCCTAAGGTCGACAACGAGGGAGAACAGGAGGAGGTCGGTGACGATGAGGACGAGAGGCAGCCTCACTTCGATCGGCCTTTACGTGACATCCGAGTCGGAGAATCGCCAAGCAGACCTTGGGGCATTCAGGTACCTTTGAAGTACACCGAACAGGCGCAAAGCGTGACGAGTAGCAAGCCCGCCCAAATTGCTGGTCCTGCATCTCCTGATGTTCCTCCGAAGCAGCCAGGGACCAAAGAATCAGGAATCAAGGAGTCGCCACCACGACCAGTAGGAAAGTGTCCATTCGGTCACGGTGCCGCTGCAGGCACTCCCAATCCTCACAAAATGGCAGCTGTTGAGTCCACACCGCAGGACCAGGGGCCTCGTCCAGCTGCTCCTCCTGTCGATAAAATAATGCCGGACAACTCAGACGCCAGGCAGCACATCTTGCCTGTCACGCAGAACGGAGACCCAACCTCGAAAGACTCTCGCATGGTCTTTACTGGGCCTGTCTTCATCGGGTACAGCCCAGAAGACGCAGCGAAGATTCTCAGCGGACTACGGATGTCTCAATAATGCATCTCTTTTCAATGCACAGACTGAGCGACTTTCTGTTTGACTACGACTTTACGAGGATACGTTGAGATACCCATAGTTTACTGACACAATTTCATTTTCAATACCCATACGAGTACGCTGAGCCATCAGATCTCCGTCCATTTGGCTGAAGCAGTCAGCAGTCTTGCCCATCATGCGGTGCTTCGATCTACCAATCATTATAACACGACAGAGCCTACGTTCCGCTTTCATACAAATCTTGCTGCAATAGTTTGGGCGGCGCTACAGAAAATCACCTCCCAACCTGAACCAGCAGTCTTCGAATCTGCATGAATGCCTTTCAGCTTCTTGATATGTGTCTAGAGGACAACAGATTGCCCATGTTCCTTGTCGTCTCTACCTCTTATACTCTCCTCATCCTGCCCTTCTCGTCCTGACCGATCACTTGGAGGCCGGAGAACAAGTAGCCTCAAATCGCTCGTTATGGAAGCAATGCGGGAAACACAAAAACTTAAAACAGGATGGAGTCTTTGATAATTTCACCTACCGGTCTTATGGAGCTTTTTCATTCGTGGCTAATCGGTGGTTTCATAGCTTGCATGCAAGCTGTCTACTGGTCTTTTTGCTTTTTGGTTTTTCCTTTTTGGTTTTTTTCCCCTTCGGATGAGTCGGGCCCACATGTTACAACATGTTGGTGACAAGAAGGGACAGAAAGATGGGTGTACACGCCGGAGTATGTCAGGCTGCTGGTGGACTTACCGCGTGGATGGCAAGAGTGAGCGGGCAGAAGTCGATTATGGGGGCGAGTGGTTCTGTCAGACTGGCTGCTGTCCAGAACGAGAATTGGCACAGACAAGGTTGAGAGAGTTTCTGTGCCCAAGAGAGCGATATCACTTGGGATTGTTTGGCACAGAACGAGCGTCGATCTCGCGAGGACAGAGGTAGGTGGCTCCTGACCCGCCCGACTGTCTGTCCATGGCGTCGATGTAGAGGAGGCATGCTGCTCATCGAGGCTGATTTTATCAGCCCCGTCATGGGTCTCTGGACGTTGTTGCGATTGCTCGCAATGCCACCACAAGAGAAACTGAACAACAAGCCTATGTGTAGCACAGCGACCGATGGTAGAGAAAGGCGTACATATCTAGCACACTCGCACTCTCAACTGGAATCGTCGATCATCGGCATCTTTCATCTAGAGCCACATCAGCTTCAGAGACGAAAAAAAAAAAGAAAAACACCAAGCCAGTCACAATCGAACTCGTCACTCGTAAAGAGAAAATTTTGCGAGAAGTCTCATAGTCTGAATCATGTCGACAAGGAAAGAAAAGAAGAGAAAAGAAAAAAAAAAAAAGAGGGCAAATAAACTTTCATCCTCCTCTGTTCCGAGTGTCCTTTTTTCTCGCTGGGTCGCGTTCGCGCCTGTTTGCTTTTCAGCAGAAATGATATCTGCACTCCCACACACGCACACATGCTCAACGTGGTGGCGGCTGGGCGGGGAAACATTCGCGCCCACACAAGACAATGGAATGGAGTGAAGTGAAATGGGAATGGCGCATGACATTTTGGACTACATTCCTTTGACCTCATTTAAATGGAGAAACAAGAGGAATGTCAGGAACGTTTGCCTCGCGCAATGGATTGTACGACGTCTTTTTCTTTCTCTCTCTCGCGAGTCATGGAACTGCCGTTTTCGAATCCCGCTGTGTTGTACGACCACTTAAGAATTCTCTCCTTTTTTGTCATTCAACACAAATGACACAAACCGAACAAGAAAGCAAAAGAACCGAGAAGGGACCCTATAAGTCAAATCTCGCGTACGCGTTTCTACTCTATTGCAATCTATTCTGTCACAAACCCGTGCCCCATGGCTCAAATCCATGAATATACTCGTGTCCATGGCTCAATCAATGAATTTGCAAACCGCGCGATACCAAAAAGGACATCCCTCGCGCAATTCACATGCATGAACATATCCTTGTCCCTGTCCCGCAGGGATGCAAGGATTATGTGCTCAGCCCTTTTTTGTTGACCAGGATGTTAGCTGTCGTTGAGCGTCCGATGGGGTTTCAGAAAACGCCACCTGTGGCTTGTGCGCAACTCTCGTGATATGTGGATGATTCGTAAATCGTGACGTCGTCAGTTGTCAATCAACAATGCGTTCTCGTCTCGAGAAGCATCACTGTGCATGAAAGCCAGGATACGAGAGCCAGGGTGCCATAACGCCACTGTTGAAGGAAGGCCGTGGCTCCGAGAGGGCATGCCAGATAAGACCAGTACGAGATGGATTACCAGATTCGGAGATGGATTACGGCCGAAGCTCCGAAGATTGTCGTGAGAGTGGCGGCAATGAAGGGCAATGCAAGTGAGATCCTTTGCTGGGGTGCAGCGCCGAGGGCGAGTCGAGTATGGCTAGGTTTGCTGGCACTTCCCGTTCCAGCGATCAATGTCGCATGTCCGGATATCGTCGTCGGAATGGCAGTCGGAGGAGGAGCAGATGTTGTAGAAGGCGGAGCTTCTACATTGCCGCAGAGTCCAGAGTCATGCAGCATATCGGTTGGAACGATCACTTTGGGGAGTCCTGCGCCCATCTTCACGACCATGCGGTCGTGTTTGTCGATGGTGATATTGGTGCAGGTCAAGACCTCAGTCAGTGCAGTCCCTGATGAGTAGTCGTGGCCATGCACTTTGATCTCGAAATTCGCAGCATCAGCCCCATTGTTGTTCAAGACCGTCACCACTTGACCTCCTTCGAAGCCCTTGCGTAGGGCAATGGAGTGGTAGTCTTGGTAGATGACATCTTGCATGTATGTAGTGTAGTTACCACTGGTCTTGATGATGTGCTGTCGAAGCATGACGAGTGTCGCAATGTGCTGGTACAGGACTGCATCTGTGTCGTAGGCGGTAGACCAGAGCGGGTTGCGGTTGGTGTAGGGATCCGTTTCTCCTGTCATATGCTGTTCCTGGCCTTGGTAGATGATCGGAATGCCGTCTCCCATTATCGTGAAAGTGACGATGTTCTTAGCTTGGCTCATATCACTGGTCATCGAGGCGAAGCGCTCAACGTCGTGATTCTCGCTGAAGAGACCGAAAGCAGTCGGCTCGACGCAATCATTGCGGAGAGCGGCAATGGTATTACTCAGATCTCCCATGCTGCCCTCTGCACTTGCGAACGCACGGGTGAGTGGGTAATACATGGGGTAGTTGAGAATGCTCCCTATACTTTCAGCCCATGGACACACTTTGGCGATGTCTCCGTCCATGGTCTCCCCGGTGGCGAATATTCCGGCGGATTTGACAAACTCTGGAAAGAAATCCGGCTCGACGTTGATAGCGGTGTCAATCCGCAGTCCATCCACGGAGAAGTTGGAGACCAGTTCGGAAATCCAGCTCCCAAACATGTCTTGAACGTCGTCGTCTTCAGTTCGCAGATCCGCCAGGGCCACGATATTGTCGCCCAGCCAGCATTCTTCGACGTTCGTTTGGTTGTTCGAATTGGAAACCTGGCAATAGTCGTGGAAGTACTTCTGGCTGTTGAAAGGGTTGAAGATGCTGTAGTCAACATGCTCGCCACTACCAGCATAGCCCATGTGGTTGACCACAATGTCCAGCATCAACAGCATGCCGCGATCGTGCACAGCGCTCACCAGGTCTTGCAAGTCAGCCTCGGAGCCGAAATTGGAATTGAGCGCATAGAGGTCCTGCGCCCAGTACGCTGTGTACGCTTCACCATCGCTCGTCGTCTGGGGCAACTGCTCAACCACAGGTGAAATCCAAATGGCATCGAAGTTCATGCCCTGTATGTAGTCGAGCTTTTCTGCGATGCCCTTCCACGAGCCGCCGCAGTACTTGCCCGTGACCACATTGCACTGCGCATGTGTCGATGAATCGGAGCGCGCGAAGCGGTCGGTGAGTAGTTGATAGATGGTCCTCGTCCGCCATTCATCCAGGGAGGCTGCGGAAGTGTTGAGACACAAGAAGCCCAGAAGTATCGTGGCGGCGTACTTGCGGCACGAGTGTAAGATCATTCTGTGTTTGCGGGCAAGAGTTCGAGAAGCCTCATCGCACGGGTGCCGATGTATGCATAATGTTGTGAAACTTCTGAGAGATTGAGAAAGTGTCAGAGTACAATGTCACATTTGGAGCCACACACTCGAGATAGCAGGTATGACTGGCTCGGATTTAGCATCCCCAGAACGTGTTCAGTAGTGAATCTCTGGGCACGTCAAACGTCAATACGTGATTTGGGTCAGATTGAAGATCTGAGACGAGCGCTGAGACGCTGAGCACGTATGGGGGTGGTTCTTGCATCCACTCTGATGGAGCTGTCTTTCCCCAACAGCAGAATGCCGGCAGGGACAGACATTCCGTTGGCATGCAAGGGAAGAGCCGCAGTGACAGCGAGGGTGGCGAACGGCTTCGTTGTTGTTTGCTACTACATTCATCATACTGCAGTCGTCTCGACGTCGGAACAAACGCAGCGCCGCAAACGTTGATGGCGCTGACTTGTACCGGCGCAGACAGCGTCTCCACGAATAGACTCTCGTGACTAGGCCTCATCGGCATCAAGAGGAACGGCACACGCATGCACGGGAACGTGTCCACAGGCGGCCGGCGCAGATCAGGCGCGTGGGATGGAGGATGGGATCAGCCGCAGAAGGGCAGCCGTGTCGGCATGACTGCATGCGTGCGTGCGTGCGTGGACGGACACATCGGGCAAACATCCAGATGCAATGGGCGATGGGGCCAGGGTGAGATCAGGATGGGGCGTGTTGGCGACACGTCGTTTCTGGTTGAGTGAGGGCCAATCTGCCAATATGTCGGCTGGAGGGTGCATGAAACGACGACGATGATGATGAGGATGATGCAGGATGGTGCTATGTGAAAGAAAAGAGTTGCATGCAGGTACGATCCCGGCATGTGTGGATGTGGCGCAGCGCCAACTCTGGGAAGGAACGAGCTAGTACCACGGAAAGGGGATGGCGCCACTCGGCATGTGGGGACCGATTTCTAACCACACCTGGCCCTGCCCTGCTGCATATCCCGCAGATTCAGCAAAGATGTATGACAGCCTTTGTACACATATCATCATCGTATAGTACTCCTCACCGAAGATCGAACGGAACAGCGTCCACCGCCCAACGTGTCCCGATGCGTGGGAGTCCGTTGGCAGAGGGCCAGAATCAGAATGTACTCCACCCCCCCAGGCTCGGGCTCAGGCCCTGCCTCCGAGTCACTCCCAACCACAGCGCTGCGGTCGCTTGTTCTTCGGCGTGTTGAATAGGAATAGCCCCGCCCTGCATGCGCGACTCACTCGGGATGGACAGACGAAGAAGTGTGTTGGCCGTTATCTCGTTCGGCGTCAATGGTCCAATGCCGCGAGTCCATCATGTATGTGCATACGCCGACGATGCAGCATGATGATGCGTCTCTGCTAATGCCACTGTGGCAACCATGGGGAACGGCATGAAGTCTACAGTCAACAGTCAACAGTCAACAGTCAACAGTCAACAGTCCACAGTCCACAGTCCACCGGCCAGAGTGCAGTAGTGCGCGCGGTTGAGGGTGGGCAAAGGCAGGATGAGGTAAATTGTAGGGGCTCCTTGAACATAGCTGATGTGACTTAATCCGACTGTCGTGCAACAGTGTCAGTCCCAGCGCCTTGCAACCCGGCCCTCTCTCCCCCCTGCTGCTGTCCGCGCTCAGTTGCAGCTTCACGCTCGTCGCTCACACACCCCTGGCCCGCCGTCTGTCTTTCGCGGAGCCGCGCTATCATCTATCTCGCCCAACGTACGTCGAAGCGCGTCCCTTTCTTCTCTAGTTATACGACTCCAGCTGGCTGCGGCGTGCCTTGCTTACCATCATCACCATCACCACTCCCACCACTTCCACTACTCCCACCACCTTGACCACCTTGACCACCTTCACCACCCTCACTAAAACGATCCACCCTCACCCTCACTCTCGTTGACCCCAATCCCCCATACATGTCGCCTTCTTCTGTGGAAACTTTGGCCCACCTGCATCCAGACTGCCCCACTTGCACACATCCTTGCGCTTGCCTCACATCACCACCACCCGCGTGCCTTCCTCTTGTCTGACCTTAACATCTCCACGACATCTGCTGCTTCCACACACGCCTGCCTTTACCCTGCTTGTGTTCGGTCTTCCCTTGCTGCACCATCATAACACACATACACACACCTGTCTTACCAGCACCTCAAATCAACCTCCATGAGTCTTGCCTAGAGCTAAATCTCATTCCACGAGCTGCCATTGCGGCGCTCCCCGTCCACCAGCTGCAACATGTTTCAGAGGTGCCTTCTGACTCTCGCCTCACTCGCAGCCGTTTCTCTGGCCTCTTATTACGACGAAGCCGAAGTGGACTACAATCTCAATGCCGCCAAGGACGCCACTTCAGTCCTCGAGTACGACATCCCAGCATGGCCCGCTGGATTCGAACATCAGGCCAGCCCTGACAATTGGCGATTTCCCTTCTATAGCTTCTTTCTCGACCGCTTCGTGAACGGCAATCCTTCAAATGACAATGCCAATGGCACTTCCTGGGAGCACGATTGGAAACAGACGCAGCTTCGTCATGGTGGAGACATCAAGGGTCTCGAAGACTCACTCGATTATCTCCATGGACTGGGCATCAGAGCCGTATACCTCGTCGGCAGCCCTATGCTCAATCCGCCCTGGGAGGCTGACATGTATAGTCCCAAGGATCTCACCATTCTCGACCATCATCTCGGTAATATCACAGAATGGCGCGCCGCCATCCAAGCCATTCACGACAAAGGCATGTATGTCGTTCTGGACAATACTATGGCCACCATGTCCAACATGTTCGGCTTCAAAGGATCCTTCAATTCTAGCGCCGACTTCTCCTTCACCGAACATACCATGGAGTATGTTTCCGAAGATCGATACCGCGATTTCTACATCACCAATAACTTCAACGACGAGTGTCCATACGACTATCCTCGATTCTACGATCAGGGAGGCCATCAAATCCAAGACAACAACACAGCTGCCATGAAAGGCTGCATGGACAGCGAATTCGACCAGTATGGCGATGTTGGCGCATTCGGCGTCTATCCCGAGTGGCAAAAGCAGCTATCAAGATTCAACGGTGTCCAGGATCGGTTGCGAGAGTGGAGGCCCCAGGTCCTCGACAAGATCAATCACATGTCTTGTATGATGATCCGCGGGCTAGACATCGACGGTTTCCGTATCGATAAAGCCATGCAAGTCACCGTGGATGCGCAAGGCAACTGGTCCAGCTTCCAGAGAGATTGCGCCTCATCAGTCGGCAAAGCCAACTTCTTCATACCTGGAGAGATCGTCAACGGCAACGCTGATGCCGCCGTCTATCTGGGACGAGGTAAAGAGCCGAGCATGGAGGTGACCAATATGACGGAGGCAATGAGCTCGAATGCGACGCAATACATTCGGGATGAAGCACATCAGGCTCTTGATGCCGGTGCATTTCACTACTCCACATATCGCGCCCTGATGCGCTTCCTCGGATTGGACGGCAACTTGCTAGCTGCGAATGATGCTCCCGTGAACTTCCCGGATCAGTGGCACACCTTTGTCCGAACCAACGACATGCACAATGCCATGACTGGCGAATTCGATCCGCGTCATATGTACGGTGTCTCCAATCATGATGTCCTTCGCTGGCCTGGTCTGACCAACGGTACGGAGCGCCAGCTGCTTGGAGACTTTGTCATCACACTTCTCATGCCAGGTATCCCGATGGTCAGTTGGGGTGAAGAACAGGCCTTCTACGTCTTGGACAGTACTGCTAGCAATTACATCTACGGTCGTCAGCCAATGACGTCGTCTCCAGCGTGGCAGATGCATGGTTGTTACAAGGTCGGCGATACCAATCTGAACAACTGGCCAGCCAACAGCTCTCTGGTTGGTTGCCAAGACGATAACGTCAGTCTCGACCACAGAGACTCATCCCACCCAGTCTACGGAGTACTCAAGCAAATGTTCAACCTCAGAAACCACTATCCCGTCCTCAACGATGGATGGAACCTACAACAACTCTCCAATCAGACTTTCAACTACACTCTTCCGGGCTCCTTTGGAGTTCCCACCGAGACTGGACTCTGGAGTGTCCTTCGCGGTCGTTACGAAGGGTTACAAGATTTCGAGGGCCAGGGTACATTCGGTAATCAAGGGGTTTGGTTATTGTACTCGAACTACAATGGATCAAAGACATACACCTCTGACTGTAGTGGCGACGATGCAATCATCTCACCCTTCGATTCTGGAACCACGGTCAAGAACTTGTTCTATCCCTTTGACGAATGGTCCTTGGAAGACTCCTCGCAGACCCTCGGCATCGAAGGCTCTACCAATCCGAATGGCTGTCTGTCTCAGCTGAACATGACATTATACGGATGGAAAGCCTTTGTACCAATTGAGAACTGGCTTGAGCCTGCTCCGGTCATAACTGCCTTCTCCCCGGGTCACGATGCACGCATTCTGTCCAATGTCACGGATGATGCCTCTTCCAGTGTCGAGATCGAGGTTCGATTCTCTCAAGAAATGGACTGTGCTTCGTTCGCGGACTCCATCAGTGTCGACTCGACCACAGCTGGCGGTCAGCAAGCAGTGGTCGATGCATCCAATGTCGACTGTCTGACCATTGATCCCCAATTCGAAGCTTACTTCTACGGACCCAGCCCTTCTATCTGGCGAGCACGTGTCACTCTGAACAATATGTATAACGGCATTCACCGGATCAACGTCAACAATGTCACCTCTCAATCTGGAAACTCAACCAACTCCAACGACCACTTCATGCTCCGAATCGGCAGAGAAGACAACCCGATGGTCTTCCATGGGTCGTCAAATTACAGCACTTCACTTCTTTACCAAGACACCAGCCCTCAGAAAAGGGATCCATCGATAGAGAGCTCTGGCTTGATGATCAACCAAAATGCCGCAGGTGCTGATAAGTGGCGATACTCGATGTCATTCGGCGCTGTCTGGTCGGACTGGTATGACTACACCGCTGGAAATGTGTCATTGCCACCTCAAACATGGAGTGGCTCCTACGGCTACCAAAAATGGAGTGGAGAACATGTTCAGGTTCAATATTGGTCCCAACTTGCAGGGAGTAGTAGTCACATGGTTGAAGGCGATCTTGTCGGGTCCAATAGTGCTCCCCGAAGATTCCCTCATCTGTTCGTTCATGGAAGCTTCAATCAGTATGGGTACGATTCTGGCTTGCCAAGCGAGATGTCACAGCTCGACAATGGTTCGTGGACCTTCGACTTCTTGGACGAGTGGCCATCTAACTTCCAATTGAACGTGTGGGGCATGGCGGCCGATGGATCTCCAGATGTGAGCTTCGCTATGGGTGACGTTGACAACGACACTGTTTTGGACCGCATTTCTCCAATCTCACTCCAGATGGCAGTGGTCAACATCACTGATCACGGACCACAGTCACCGGCGTTGGCATGGCGTATCCTCTTCAACGACGCAGACTTCAGATACTACCTCGTGCCCGTTGGCAATCGCTATGCGCAACTGGTGCTATGGATTCTGTTCATTCTGATCCCCACGACGAGTGCTATCGTGGGCGTCTGGGCTTATATGCACTTCTTCTACGGAGTCAAATTCAACCAAATTGGGCTTGCAGACAAGAAGAGCATCCTCCCTATCGCTGCCATAGGAAGGGTCTTCCATCGCGGAAAGGTCGACGAGAAGGAAACACCGCCCTCTAGCCCATCACTTGCCAACAGATCCTTGGCGGATGTCGCATCTGGATCAGTTATCCAAGATAGTTTCGGGACCGGCGCTATTATGGAGCAAAAGCGCCGGACCGTATTGATCGCAACCATGGAGTACGATATTTCAGATTGGGCCATCAAAGTCAAGATTGGTGGTCTTGGTGTCATGGCTCAGCTCATGGGGAAGAATCTCGAGCACCAGGATCTGATCTGGGTCGTCCCATGCGCCGGAGGCATCGATTACCCCGTTGATACGCCCGGCCTGCCGATCGAGGTCACCATCCTTGGACGAAACTATGAGGTCCAAGTACAATATCATAGACTCAACAACATCACCTACTTGCTGCTTGATGCTCCCGTTTTTCGTCGACAGACGGCGAAAGAGCCGTATCCCGCTCGCATGGATGACCTGGATAGTGCGATCTACTACTCTGCCTGGAATCAGTGTATCGCCGAAGCAATGCGGCGCTTTCCCATCGATCTCTACCATATCAATGACTATCACGGCACAGTTGCGCCGCTGTACCTTCTTCCAGACACCATTCCATGCGCCCTGTCACTACACAACGCGGAATTCCAGGGTCTTTGGCCCATGAGGAATCCTCGCGAAGTCGAAGAGATATGCTCCGTCTTCAATCTTCCGCAGCCAGTAGTACAGCGCTACATCCAGTTCGGCGAAGTGTTCAACCTGCTCCACGCAGGAGCCAGCATTCTTCGTGTTCACCAGAAAGGCTTCGGAGCGGTTGGTGTGTCAAAGAAGTATGGAAAGCGGTCCTGGGCTAGATATCCTATCTTCTGGGGTCTCAAAAAAATTGGTGCTCTACCGAATCCGGATCCTTCAGATGTTGCTGAGTGGGACAAGAAGCTTGCCACTCAGGATGACATTCAGATTGACCAAGTCTTTGAAAGCGGCCGAGCAGCTCTGAAGCGTCAGGCACAGGAATGGGCAGGTCTCGAACAGCGTGCGGACGCCGACCTGTTTGTTTTCGTTGGGCGCTGGTCCATGCAGAAGGGTATTGACCTCATTGCGGACGTCTTCCC
This sequence comes from Microcyclosporella mali, assembly GCA_002785985.1. Taxonomy (NCBI): domain Eukaryota; kingdom Fungi; phylum Ascomycota; class Dothideomycetes; order Mycosphaerellales; family Mycosphaerellaceae; genus Microcyclosporella; species Microcyclosporella mali. Next base: position 1,164,258 of record NHNU01000009.1, read on the forward strand.
TGCCATTCTCGAAAAGTACGAGCATGTGCAATTGCTATGCGTCGGACCCACGATCGACCTCTATGGCAAGTTTGCCGCTCTCAAGCTGGACGTCATGATGAAGAAGTACCCAGGCCGTGTCTATTCAAAGCCGGAGTTTACCGCTTTACCGCCCTTCATCTTCAGTGGCGCCGAATTTGCTCTCATTCCCAGCAGAGATGAGCCTTTTGGTCTCGTCGCGGTGGAGTTCGGACGCAAGGGTGCTCTTGGTGTTGGCTCTCGTGTTGGCGGCCTTGGTCAGATGCCAGGTTGGTGGTACACCATTGAATCATCGACTACCAATCACCAGATGCATCAATTCAAGATGGCGATCTCTGGCGCGCTCAGGTCTGATTACAACACTCGTGCTATGATGCGGGCTCGATCAGCCAAGCAGCGTTTCCCTGTCGCGCAGTGGAAAGAGGATCTGGAAATCCTGCAGGGCACGGCCATCAAGATTCACAAGAGACAAATGGAGCGCATTTCGCTCAAGCGCATGGGTCTTGAGGACAAGAGCGCACCGTCCAGCGGGTGGAACACACCCGGATGGATGACGCCCAGAAGTGGATGGGCAACCCCAACTGGTAGCCGGCCCAATACTCGGCCATCGTCGCCGAACCGATCTGGCACCTCGACGCCATCGAGATCTCAACCTGGTTCGTTGTCTTTGGGTATGCGTATCGGCCCTGGTCACGTTCAAAACCACTCACCACCAGGTACTGTCCCTGCTTCGAGCAATACTTCGCGACACAATGTGTCTCGACGGAATTCGCTCGAGGATTCTCCGTCTGATGAACGGCGACGTCTTAGCAGTGTTGAAGACGAAGCATACATCAGTCCCGAGGCTGCTGAAGAGTCGAAACGACGATCGCAGCTAGGCAGCACTCTGAACGACATGAATTACGGCCTCCGGGATGGCACGCGCCCACATCACCCAAGTCCACCCGACCGAGCTCACAATCCCTACTTCACGGCAACGCCACTGGACACCCCTGGCATAGATACACCGAATGGGCAATCATTTCCTTTCCTGTCCCGCCCGCACACACCTATGAGGGCTTACACAGCCAGCATACCTCAGACACCGCTCTCGACGGAGAGAGTCATGGACGAAAAGAAGGATCAACCTCAGGACCTGATGCCATTCTTCACTGATCCGACCGGCCTGTATTTCAAGACTTTCGAGAGGAAGCTGGAGGATCTCAGTGGAAAGACGTCAGAAAGCAACTTGTGCATCGAGGAATATTTGGAGAAGTCCGAAAAGGCTTGGTTCTCTCGTCTACACGAGGCGAAGATGAGCCGCACCAACACCCCAAGCGCGTCCAGAGGGGTGACGCCGGCGGGTTCCATATACGAAGGTGTCGAAACAGACGAGTCGCTAGCACAATTCCTGCTGCCTTCCAATTATGAGGCACCAAAAGGCCTCCGCAGAATCATGCTTCAAAAGCTTGGCGACTGGCCAGTCTACTCGTTGCTGCTCGCGCTCGGCCAGATTCTCGCAGCAAATTCTTACCAGATTACCCTCATCAGCGGTCAAGTCGGACAGACTGCCACTCAGCTGTACGTTATTGCGTGCATATATCTTGCGACGACGATCATCTGGTGGTTACTCTTCCGACGTCTTGCAGCAGTGTGGTGCCTGAGCTTGCCTTGGATCTTCTACGGACTGGCATTCTTCCTGCTGGCATTCGCTCCCTTGGGCTCATCGAACACTCAGGGGTGGGTGCAGAATGTCGCAACGGCAATGTACGCTGTGGCTTCGTCGTCTGGATCACTGTTCTTCGCGCAGAATTTCGGTTCGCTCGGGTCTGCACCAGTCAAGGATTGGGCGTTCCGTGCTTGCGCCATACAAGGCACCCAACAATTATATGTTGTTGGGATGTGGGCTTGGGGTAACAAGCTCACCAATCAAAATGCCAGCGGCGCCTCGACTGGTCTAGGTACGACCATGACTGCGATCGGAGTGCCGATAGCCCTCTTCCTCTGGGCAGTGGGGCTCTGTCTGTTCCTTGGTCTTCCCGACTTCTATCGCCAAAAGCCTGGTGCAGTTCCCGATTTCTATTCGTCCATCTTCAGAAGAAAGATCATCGTATGGTTTCTCCTTGCTGTCTTCATTCAGAATATCTTCCTCTCGGCGCCATATGGCCGGAATTGGTCGTACCTCTGGAGCTCCAAGCATGCGCCGGGATGGGCTATATTCCTGCTGATCGTACTGTTCTTTGTCGTGATCTGGGCTGGTCTCCTCTTCACCTTTGGACACCTGTCGACCACACATAGCTGGTTCATTCCCATTTTCGCCATCGGACTTGGAGCGCCTAGATGGTGTCAAATCTTCTGGGCAACTTCGGATATCGGCAACTATCTTCCCTGGGCTGGGGGACCGGTCGCGTCTGCAATCCTCTCACGATCGCTCTGGCTGTGGCTGGGTGTCCTGGACTCAGTCCAAGGTATCGGATTTGGTATGATCCTGCTTCAGACCATGGTGCGATTTCACTGCTCGTTTGTGCTGAGTAAGTCTATCCTATTCCTATTCACATCATTCATGCTGACTTGAACACAGTGGCCGGACAATGCGTCGGTGCTATCGCTACCATCATCGCCCGAGCAGATGGTCTCAACTCCGTCGGACCTGGGCCCACATTCCCCAACGTCGCTGGTGGCTGGTCAGACGGTCTCTCACAGCCTTGGTTCTGGATCTGTCTGCTCTTCCAGCTGTTCATCTGCGTCGGGTTCTTCACCTACTTCCGTAAGGAACAGCTCACCAAACCCTGAACGACAGAATGTAGCGAGCAAATGTGTCATTGTTCAGCGCACGTCCTTACTGTACAGGCCGCATCAGCGGTTTCTAGCTTCCCTTGCGGCGTTTCCCAGGCATGCTTAATGATCTCACGATGAGGATATTCGACAGTACTTCCCTACATGGCGGAATTTCAATTTTTGTGAGCGTTGGACATCGTAATGCGCTTGCCTTCACTTCTTTTGTGCTTGATGGGCATTGGATATCGGCTTGATCTTTTGAGGGAGATATGCAATTTTTTATTTTTGGCATATATCGATTCTTCATGGTATAGAAATAGTGGAGGAGCGACTCAAGTGCTGAGTTGCTGTCTCGTTTGATAGCAGAAATGTGCAATTATTTGCATTGAGCAGATCAATGTTTCGCTTCCTCTCGAACTAGGTTGTTTGTCGTTGGCTTTGTGATTTTCGTGAGCGTCACGTGGGCTCGTGGCAGTGGGGCGTTCGACTCGTACTTCCAGGGTCTCGATGACTTCGCTTTCAATCTTCTCTCGCAACTTCGTCGTATGAGAACTTGAAGACGTTTTTCAAGTGCAGGTAGTACGGCTTTCTCTATACCTATGTGAATGTCTTCATGAATCGTTCCATCCCATCTTGATGCAAAAGTCGTGAGTCACGAGACCCTTCCACCTCAGATTCTCCCGTCCAGGGGTAAAAGCGAAAAAGATGGAGGCGACAGCTTCAGATGGGTCATTGCGAGACAACAGCACTTTCACAGTCCTCGTCACTGGAGCAAATAGGTACGCCGCCTCATCCTCACCACATTCCCCCGCTCGTCTCCTCCCTAACCTCTCCGCAGCGGCCTCGGTTTTGCGATCTGCTGTCGTCTCATCGACGAGTTCACCTACACGCGTCCGCAATCGCAAACGCTGCATCTCCTCTTCTCCACGCGCGACGCGCGGAAATCCGAAGACACGCGAAAGCGACTCGACGCGCATTTCCAGAAAACCCTCAGGAAAGCCAATGGCACCACGCTCGGGATCAGCCTCCTGTTGGAGAAGCGACTGAGACTCGAAGGCGTACAGGTCGATCTTCTCAGATTGACCACGTGCAAGGCTCTCGCTTTGCAGCTCCTGCGGAGAGGTGAGAGACTCGATGCTGTTATTTGGAATGCAGGAATCCCCGGCTGGTCGGGGTTGAATTGGCCGAAGGCGATTTTCGATATTCTGACGAATCTGGTGCATGACTCGACGTATCCGTCGTATCCGATCTGTGTTGTGGGCGCGGAAGCGAAACCTCAGCTTTCGTGTGCGGCGGGTGGTGGGGAGAAGGAGCCTGTGCTGGGAGAGGTTTTCACGGCTAATGTTTTCGGACATTACATGCTCACGCACTGGCTCGCTCCGCTGTTCCATGCCGATTCGAGGATTGTGTGGATTGGTAGCATCAGCGCCGTGGCGGAGACTTACTCTGCTGATGACATGCAAGGGCTACGTGCGCAAATGGCGTACGAGAGCTCGAAGCGATTGACCGAGTTCCTGGTCCTCACATCGGAGCTGCCGTCGGCGAAACCCTACGTCCAGTCTTTCCTCCCAGGCGCAGAAGACGCGAGACCGAAGATGTACATCGCACACCCAGGCGTGATTGGAACCTCGATCGCCTCTCTGCATTGGATCCTCGAAGCCTTCATGATCGCTTTCTTCTATCTGGCGCGCTGGCTCGGCTCACCCTGGCATTGCGTACAACCATACAAGGGAGCTGTGAGTGCCGTCTACGCCGCGCTATCGCCACGAGAGCAATTGCCAGAGACGGAAAAGCGAGAGGGTAAAGGGAAGTGGGGTTCTGCGGTGAGTGTATATGGTGATGAGAGAGTGGCGAGGACAGAGACGGAAGGATGGGGTTTTGGAGGTGAGCTCGGGGCAGGAGTGATCGGTATCGCTGGGACGTGGAAGCGACGGCAGAAGATGACCAAGGAGAGGAGGGAAGAATTTGAAGAGGTGGGCAGACGGGCATGGAAGGAGATGGAGGAGATGCGGGTGCAGTGGGAGAGGAGGTTGGGAGAGGTCGATCAGAGAATTTCTGTGGATATGTAACCCCTTCTTCATTATTGGTAGATAGATCAGAGGAAGAAGTGAATATTCTCTTCGACGTCGCGACGCTTTCTTTATTTCTCTATGTACATTACTTCAATCGTCATTTTCGTCGTAGGTCATATACGTGAAACTATTTCTCCCGCTTGTTTTGTTTCATGCCTGACGTGGAAGTAAGTCAGCTTTATGATTTGGTCACAGTGGCTAGAGTCTGAGCGTAGATTCCAGTACCAACAATCTTGCCGCCCTCGCAAGCAGTACCGAGAGCGACATCCTGGAAAACAACCTTGCCAAAATTGCACAGACCGAATTGGCTGGGTCCGTTGCAGATCAGAGCGCCGTTGGGCGAGCATGAAGCGGTCGAAGTGGAAGCAGAGCCGGTGGCGGTAGCAGTGGCAGTGGCGCTGACGCTGGCTGAGGTGACCGGAGCAGAGCCGTTCAGTGGCACACCATTGTTGAGAGTGCCGTATGGCACTGGGGCGTACTTGCCGTTGCAGCTGTAGTCGTACTCGGCCTCCTGGAGCTTGGTGGATTGGATCTCCATGAAAGTGGTCAGCTCGCACCAGCCGTCATCACGCTGCCCACACTCTGGGAAGCTAAAACCTAGTGGGACAGTTCTCTGGTTGAGGATGAAGTGGATGTAGCGCGTTGCTGGGCCGCTGTTGTACTTGACGCCGCTCTTGCGGTTGCCATCGAGGGGTTGGGGAGTCTCGATGATCTCCATGTCGAGGCGGGCTCCGAATGGCTCCATGTGGGACACGACTAGAGACCTGTTGGGCTGGATGGCAGTGGGTGGCAGGTAGGTGTTGAACTGAGTAAGGCCGAATGCGGTCAAGATGGATGCAATGTTGGTGTCGTGGGAGAAGTCGAAGTTGAGAGTCTGGTCAAGCGGGAATGTCATGGTATTGTTGTCGAGGGTGACATTGATTTGCGCGGTAGGTTCTCGAATGACATGGTGCTGGAGACGTGCGAGAATTTCAACGACGTAACCAATGCCAACTGCACGACCAGTAGGGCTTTGGAACATGTTGTTGCCGGCGAAGTTGATGTCGACACTGTACTCGTAGCCCTCCCACTCCTCATACGTGAACAGACCACAGAATGGGGAGTATCCAAGCGCGACAGTCTCGTAAGCGCAGAGAGACTGGGCGTTGTAGGCGTCCGTGGTAGACCAATTGAAAGCAGGCGAGTAGCTGTTCAATCGCTTGACAGCATCGGCAAGGTAGATGTTGTACCACTGGGTAGTAGCATTGTTACCGCCTCTCGAAACACCTGCGTTGGAGTTGTTGCAGTTGTAGTATCCTGCAAGAGTGTTGTTCCAGACTCCCGTAGTATTCTCGATGGCCAAAACCTGTGAATGTGTCAGACCAAGTGGTTCGACAACATTTAGTGGCAAAAGCTCACTTACCAAAGTTGCGTTGCTCTCCCACCTCAGTCCAAAGAAACCTGCTAAGAAGTACTCTGCCGATTGTGTCATACGATCCTGGGTAGTCGACCGAGCGACGATCTTGGAGCCATTGTTTGGGTACAAATGTCCATATTGGACTTGATGAAGGGTTCCAGACTCGAAAAGCTCGCTCTTACCCACTGGAACAAGAATCTCAGCACCGAGCTTGTAGGTCCAGCTTGTCAAGAAGGAGAGAGGGCCAGTAGCGGTACGTGGGCCCGGGTTGAAACCAGATGTCACGCCAGTGGTAAAGTTGACTATTTTCGCAGCGAGTACAGTGGCACCGGCACCCGTTGTAGGGTAACGGGAACCGTGACGGGACAGCATGTTGAGCTGAACGATGGAGGCATTGGACGGAAGTGAGTACTCATCCACACCGAAGCCGTCTGGGTTCGGGAAGTAGTGGCTCAGCTGGCCGTGCATGTGAAAGATGTTTCCATTGTCCGTGTTTCCCACGATGGGAACTTGTGTCTCGAGGGGAGAGTTTGGGATATATGACTATAGGAACAATGTCAGGCGAATGTTCGACGTCTATTCAAGAAACATGTCATGTTACCACTCCGCTGAAAGGTGCTGGATTGTACTCGGCTAGGAACGCAGCGGCTCCGGTCGGTGTGGGCCCTATTCGCAACGTGAGTTTTGCACATACCTTCAATGGCTTTTTATTCATGAAATGGTTTCACACGTACCTGGGAGTATCTCGGGATAGAGCTGGTAGTAATCGGCGCTTTGACCCTGCCTGTCGGTGGTCTGACCATTGACCAAGCCGGCAACAGCAGCCAACAAATAGCTCTTGTACATGATCTGGACGACAACTATAGCAAGCAAGATGCTCACAAACAAGGACCTTTTCTGAACAACCCAGCAGCGGCAGAACGAGGACGTAGAAGCTGACGGTTTTGTACCTGCAGGCACGAATCCGTTCCGTGGCAGTAATAAGTCAGCCTCTTCGCAGCCGTTGATCTTGTTTTCATCATCAGCCTGGCCGGGCAACCCCCGCATGACGACAGAGGCAGTTGGACCACCAAGGAGAGGCGAGATCTTCACACGTGGTCGCCCGATCTGGTTGCAGTGTAGATGAATGAGGCTGAAAGCATGCACACAGGTCGATGCCTGATTGGACTCTTGATGCGCAAAAAGAAAGTCCGTCGAAGCGAAGAAGGCCAAGCTCGAAATCAAGCAATCATCAAGGTTCCGCTTGGCGTGAACTGGTCCTTAGAGGCTTAGAGCTCACCAGACTGGCCGGCTTTGCATTTACACGAGGCGCTCCAAAGAATTCGTCTTTTCCTTGCCTGTACCTCGATTCAATCACCACGTGTTGACCAGGTCCCGCGAGAGCGGTGTTTTTTGGTGTGGGGTCCAGCTGGGTCGAGACCTTTCGTAAGCTTCGACTGCGACATATCGGCCGAGCCGTGAATTCCTGTTTTTGTCTTGAATATCAAAGCGATGGCGGGAAGAAGGAAAGCATATGTTGATGAGGTGAGGTTGGATCCGTTGTCTGCTCCTGCCAAGTTTGCGGCTTCTCACATGGAATCTTTTTGCAAGAAGGACGCTAGCCAGCCAACCTCAATTGGATCTGCATCTTTTGCTTCTGCCAGAAGATGAACGATTTTTGAATGCCCCAATCCCTCACCTTTTCCGCAGCACTTCCATCTAGGCTGATATCAAAAGCGAACAGTAGTCTAGCTACCAAGTGTTTCATCTCCACCCAAGCAAAGTCCTCTCCTAAGCAGACATGCCTTCCTAGCAAGAAGGGCCTGAAGACACCCTGCGTATGTTCGGATGGCTGCAGAAATCTGGAGGGATCGAAGACATCGGGATTGTCGAAATTCGTCGGAGATCTGAATGCCGGGTACTGGCTGACAGCGACCATTGTCTAGATGAGACGACTCGTTAGCGTGGAGGCTCTCTTGACAGAGTCACACGCGTCCACTTACACCCTCTGGTACCAATTTGCCACAGATTGTTGCGCCTCCTTTTCCGACGCATCGAGGAACGCCCAGGACACTCGATGGACCCAGCCGCATCGCCTCGCTAATTACTGCCGTCACCAGCTCCAGCTTCGATGTCGCAGTGGCTGTGATCTCATCCTCGCTCGCGAAAGCGCCTCGGATTTCTCCCCTCACCTTCTCGTACCACTCCGGACTCCTCAGCAGATAGAAAAAGGTACTTCCCAATGCTGCCGACGTAGTGTCCGATCCCGCGAACAGTATAATCGGCATATTGGCTATGATCTCCTGCTTCGTTATGCTGCCTCTGCTGGCTTTTTCGGCATTCCAGTCCAGGACGCTTTGCACGAAGTCATTGCGAGCGGTAGGTAGGCTGAGCCGCTCTTCCACTTTCTCTTGCGTCAATTGGCGATGGTAAACGAAATTGGCCCGTACCTTCTCGGGCGTCATGTACTGTAGCAGTTTCACCATCCCACGATAGAAGTTCAGACCAGCCATCAAGGCAACTCCTTTCCCGAAGGTATTCGAGATGTCGACCCATGGATGAGCTTTCCCCTAGTCTCTGTAAGCATACGCACACACGCTTGGGCTTGGGAGGGAGAGATCTCCTCACCATCTCTGTACTCCCAAAAGAACTCCCAAAACACAAGTCCCCAGCAACATCAAACGTCAGCATATTCAACCACTCTGCTAAATCTACCCTCTCAGCGCCACCACGTCCAGCCGCACATAGCTCCTTCCACTTCTTTACCAGCAACCCTACATACTGCTCCAATAACACCCCATGACCAACCATCGCCTTCTCCCCGAACCCACTCAAAAAAGCCCTCTTATACCTCGCGTGCGCATCCTCATCATGTCCCTTCCAGAAAGTCAGACAGACAGACATCTTCCAGTTTCCTTTTCCCATCGTCTAACTCACCAAGATCGTGAACGGCTGGCCCGGCAATCTCGGAAACCACACCGCCGTTCGCGGGATCTTCGGGTTCAGATAGATATCTCTCCAGGCTTGTGGGTCGATATATGACAGTTCATTGGGCGCGATGCGGACGACAGGGCCATGTTCATTATGCAGAGACAGCAGTGTCTGATGCAGATAGCCACTTTGCAATTCGAGCACCCAGCGCAGCCGAAATGCGCGGTAGAGTAACGGACCTGGGTACGAGCGGAGAGGGTGCAGATAGAGATTATAGACGGGAGTCTAGGAAGGGTGGCAATGTATCAGCGTACGCTGCAGAGTCATTCAAGCCGACCCAACTTACAGCGGCGAGTAGAAATAGTACGATCACAGGAAGCCAATATAGCGTTGGAGAAACCGCTTGATCCAACATCTTGGAATGGATCCGGTGGGGTGAGACAAAGGTCGCGAGACAAGAGCTGGGGGAAGCTCTTGACATGTGTATTACTCTAGCCACAGTCGGTTAGCATTTGACTCGATGCGTGGAGTCATGTCGACGATGTGTCACGTTGGACTGCCAGCGTATCTACGTTTCGTATGCTGTCAGCTCGGGCATCGTGTATCGGCGCATTCGCGCTCGCATGTTCGGCCATGGTTCGAACGCAGGAAAGATACCAGGAAGAGGAACAATAGAAATGGATCATGCTTGTAGGATAATACGAAGCTTATTTCGATCTCGTCAAAAGTTATGGTGCTCGAAAATCACGCCAAAATCGATCGTAGCAAAAGCCAACAGACTTTCCGTTATGAAATATAAAGTTGCAGAACGCCGGCCGCCATCGTTAATAGTCTCTTGCAAAACAGACCGTTTCTAAAGGTTTGGGATGCCCCGGCCGAGATCAGGGGCGACACCAACACGCTCCTTAGCGAGCAGGTCGACCAGAAGAGGACTGGGTCGGTTATCCTTACCACCTTTAAGCACGTCATTGTTCGCCTTGTATTGCTTGACCTCCTTCAAATATGCATCGAAGAGGTAGCTGCTGTCCAATGGACCTCCCTTTGCCTCTGGGTGGAACTGCGTGCTGAAGATAGGTCGCGTCTTGTGGATCATACCCTCGTTGGAGCCATCGTTCAGGTTGGTGAAGTACTCCTTAAAGTCGGCTGGTAGAGTAGCGGGATCAACGGCGTAACCGTGGTTCTGGCTGGTGATGTGGCACTTTCCAGTCATGAGGTCCAGAGCTGGGATGTTGTGTGCACGGTTGCCATACTTCATCTTCGTAGTTCCTGCGCCGGCAGCAATGGCGAGAAGCTGGTGGCCAAGACAAATTCCCATGATTGGAATCTGGCTGGTTTTCATGAGCTGTCGCAGGTTGTCGCTGGTAGACCTGCAGTGAGTTGGGTCACCGGGTCCGTTGGAGATGAAGACACCGTCGAAGTGGTGTGCCGTCTTGTGGATCGGATAGTCGTACGGCAAGCAAGTCACGCTCGCTCCTCGGCTGACGATTGACCTGATGATGTTTTCCTTCACACCACAGTCCAGCAAAGCAATGTGTGCATCGCCGTTGGGTGATGGAACGTGGAAGGGAGCCTTGGTCGAGACCTTCTTGACCAAGTTGATGCTTCCAGGGTCCTCGTAAGCCTCATCCTCGTCTGCGTCGTACTCCTCGCCGACAGTGATCTTGCCAAGCGAAGAGCCTTGCTCTCGCAGGTACGTGACAATTGCACGCGTGTCAACGCCAGAAATGGCAGGAACACCCTCGCGAGCGCACCACTCCGCCAAGCTCTCGACGGCAGTCCAGTGAGAGTATTGCAGAGCTACATCGGCAACGACAATAGCGCATGCTTGGATATTGGGGCTCTCAAAGTACTTCAGCAGGCCATATTCGTCCCTGACTGAGGACGGAACACCGTAATTACCGATGAGAGGTTGTGTGAAGACAAGGATCTGACCACGGTATGAAGGGTCGGTCATGGACTCTGGGTATCCGACCAGCGAGGTTGTGAAGACAGCCTCTCCACTGATGTTGCTCCTAGCACCGAAGCTCTTTCCGTGGAAAACGGGGCCATCGCGGATGGTGAAGGTGGCGCGTTCGTAGGATGGCTTCGTGGAGCGAGTGGCCGGTGGTGGAGGAGATCGTGGGGTACCGCTGACCACGGTGGCATTATACCTGACCTGGAGGGTAGACCTGACGGCCTTGGAGAAGCCGGTGGAGGGCTTGAAGGACCGGGAGAAGATAGCAGTCGCCATGGTTGTGTAGAAGTGTGTGCCAATGCGTGGTGTCAGGGTGGTTTAGTTCACCGAGGCTTTCCAGAGGTGGTCTGAAATGTAGTCTGATCATGGCATTAGCAATTGGCGCCAGCATATCGCACGGAGCGCCGTTGTGTGTCGTTATCCGGCGGAAGAGCGGTGGGAGCGGATGCGTCATACCTTGCGAGGTGAAGATGGACGGGAAGCTCATGAAGCCAGCCTCGCCTGAGAGTCGGGTGTGACTATTGTTGTGAGGGTGCAGTGAGAGTGGTATATAAGTGCAGTGAGGTGGGCGGTGGATTGGACGTGAAATCTCTGAGCTGTGGTGGATAACTTATGGCGAGTGTCAAGTCGAGAATCGAGGGCTGCAAAGGCTTTTCTCGCCGTGCTGCACGTGGCCCACTGACGACAAAGCAGGTCCAGGAGGTCTTCTCAATAGACACCCTCTGCTGTGGATTCACTTCACTTTTCTAGACACCCTTCGTGATGAGTAGGTACAACTTTCATTTGCAATTGCAACTGTTTCTTATCTGCCTTTTGTCTGGGTTTGTGCCATTTCGTGCTACTGTGCACGCTATCGTCATATGTGACAACAGCTACCCCAACACACACTTCGGAGCGACCTAGCAACTACTGGGCGGTGATCTCGGATCTATTCGGAACATTGATCACTGCATGTTCTTATGCTATGATAGCGCTGCTTTGTTCAAGGTACGATCTGGTCGAGGTACGGCGTCTTCGAAAAGACACGGCATCTTCGAAAAGGTACGGCATTTTCGAGAAGATACGGCTCTTCAAAGGTATGGTTCTTCGGCTAAACAGCTTCGGTGTTTGGAACAAGGCGAAAGACCCTACGAAGAAAGACAGGACATCACTGAGAAATGTTCATGGCAAGGTTTTATTGCCGTCTTGTAAAGCTATAAGCTGCGAGGTCGCCCCAGCTACCGAGGCGGTCTGCAGTAATCCGAACGCTCTCTTTCGCTGCAACCCCTGGGGGCCATGCTATCAATTCTTGGCGAGAGCACAATGCACACGCAGAGGCGTTGCAGAGGCGTATAGACAACGCGAAGCTAGAGGATTGGCAACGCGTGACACCGACCGCTTGTACAAGTGTCTCCAAGCACCTGATTCTCCAAGCGCATGAGTGGCCTTCACGACGCACGAGAGGAAATCGCGATCTTCCGACTGACGCTCCATGTACCTCTGCTCCCTTCACCGTTCGTTTGTGACCTCCTCGTCGGTGTGGCGCCTCTGGTACGCACTCTGTGGATCTGCTATACAATGTTGCTTCGGCATCACTCGAAGCTGTAAGGCGTGCTACATCCGTGTGAGTATGAAGCGCTTCCGTTTTAAAGGATTGTCTGTCAAGTCATACCGTGTGATTTGTGCCATCATTCCTCCACGTCCAGTCGCCTTCCTCGTGTTCGACCCTCTCTCGTCCAGCTCTTATGCTCAAGAACCTCACCTTCTGATATTGTGTCCCATGCGATCCTTCCCGCCTCAATGATTCCTAAAGTTCTTCTTCTGATAGAACAGATCCGTCCTCGAACTGCCCAGATTGATGATCTTCGGACACCCATCTCTATCCTTCTCCAGCCGCGTACACTCGAAGCAGTAGAACGCATCGGAGATGCCCTCGCCTCCACAGACGACGCATTTGTTCTGGTAGTTGCCGAAAGCGCATTCATCGCAGATGCGGACAAGGGTGGTCGGGCGCACGTAGGAGTCGCAGACGGGGCACTTGCCGTCGCATTTGTCGCAGAGTCGGCCGATAGAGATGCCTGCTGTTTTGCGGCACATGACGAGATCGCTGGAGGGAGGTATCAGATCTGAGAGGTGGGATGGAGGGGTATGTATGAGAGGACTTACGGGTGATGGCGAGACATGATGAGAATCTGCTACCTCGAGCTGAAGCCGGATAGGTTTCGCGGTCTTGAGGTCGAGACGAGTTAGCTGTCGACGTGGAATCGTGGATGTGTGGCGTGGTGTAGAGACAAGAGTCGAGGTGGTGCAAAGAAAGTCGTCGAAATGTAAAGCTCGACACTGTCGGTCAGCCAATCAGACCACGACGCACACATTCACATGCAATAGAACGCTAGCAATAAAAGCGTATGCCATTCGGATGCGATATATACAACTGCCTATGCAGTGTCTGCAATACTCACTAGTTGTAACATGTTATATTTTGCAGAATTATTGTTTTATTGAGCGACTCGTCATGGCGGAAGGCAAAAGTAACTGCTACAACGGGCTGTATAGACGAATATTATACATGATCAGATCACAACGACTGCGGATACGCAAAGGATTCTCATATTCCGCTGTGAGTAGATAGCGCGTCGCCGGCGCGTATATAGCATATGGGTCAATAACACCTCAGAAACCGCAGGTTTTATAGCTTCAAAATGGGAAGAACAATGACTAGTAGATCTCTGTAGAATAATTGTGCGCGCCCTCAGCCGAACAGCACACGCTCTTCTTGCTAGCGTTCTAGGCAGTTGCCACGCTAACTTACGCATGAAAAATCCCCTTACTCGTACCGTCTATAGATATATCTGTTCTATGGCTTCACAACTTGGCTTTACCTTCCCTCGCAACCTCCTCCTTCGCCCGCTCTCTCAACAACCTTTTCAAAATTTTACCACTCGCGTTCTTCGGAATCGTCTCTACAAACACCACCCCTCCTTCCAACCTCTTATACGACGCCAGCTTCTCCTTCATATAGGCCTGTATCTCCTGCTCTGATGGCTGGCTGCCTTGCGGATCTCTTCGCACAAGATATGCCCGAGGCAGCTCTCCACCCTCTCGCACTGGATCTGGTACACCGATGACTGCCGCATCTACAATATCTGGATGGGAGAGCAGGACGCCTTCGAGTTCTGGTGGGGCGACTTGGAAGCCACGGACTTTGATGAGTTCCTAGAGTACAGAGTACAGAAGTTAGCCTGTGTACGTGCTAGTGCGGCATCGGAGTGGTTTGCTCACCTTTTTCCGGTCGACGATGTAGTACAGCTTCGTCTTTGGATCAATCCATGCGATGTCGCCTGTGTGGAAGAAGCCTTCGCTATCCCAATCTCGTGCATTCGCCTCGGGATTTTCATAGTATCCTTTGATGACAGTGGGTCCTCTGACGCAAAGCTCTCCTCTCACATCATATCCAGTAATATCTTTGCCGTCGTCATCCACAAGCTTCGTGTCGAGGTTCGGTATAGGAGTGCCAACGCTTCCTGTCTCATCCGTGTTTGGGTACCGATGTCTCGTTGCAATGCAACTCGTCTCGGTCATACCCCAAACCTGCGTGAGAGGCGCTCCTTTCGCGATCAACTGCTGCATTCGAGCTTGGGGAAGTCTGTCTAGTGGTGCTGCTCCACACTGCGCCACTTTCGCAGACTTCAAGCTGTACTTTTTGTTCAGAGGGCTGTTTATTGCCATTACGATGATCGGCGGCACTGTTGCGACATCTGTGATTTGATAGTGTTCGTGTGCCCAGAACCACACTTCTGGTTCAAAGCGTGGCAGGACGTAGGCTGGCTCGCCATTGCGAAGCGGTGTACAGAACGCGCTTGGTGCGGTGGCTGCGTGAAACATGGGCAGGGCTAGCAATCTCCTGACTTTCCAGTCTCGGGGATTAGTTTCGTAGACGAGCGTGTGCTGTGCTGTGAGGTTGAGATGTGAAAGCTCAGCCGCCTTGGGAAGTCCAGCTACAAGAAGTTGTCAATCAACCATGGCAGTGAAGCAATGTGCGATGTATAAGCTTACTCGTTCCAGAGGAGTATAGCCTCGCAGCCCCCGTTTGAAACGCAGTCTCGTAGTCGTCAAATCTCTCCCAGTCCGTCTCGCCATGCTTTAGTAAATCACTCCATTGAAGGTATCCACCAGGCGCCTCTTCTCCGCCCGGATTGAACATGACCACGTTCTTCTTCGGAATTTCATTATCCTCTGCAGCTTTCAAAATATTCTTCAACAAGGTCGGTTGAGTAAACATGTACTTGACTTTCGCGATCTTCGTCGTGTGCGTGAGCTCGTGTTGTGTATAGGCAGGGTTTGTTCCAGCATAGACAGCACCGGCAGCAATCACTCCCAGGAAGAATATTGGATAGTAGATATCATTGAATGAGTGTATTGACACGCAGTCCCCCTTCTTGACTCCGATAGCTTTCAAGCCAGCTGCCAGCTGTCTCACCAGCCTCTTAGCCTGTCGAGCGGAAATGGAACGCTTGTCGTTCAAAGCATCGATGTAGATCGGTTCGTCCCAGTCATACTTCCCATCGACATGATCGAACGTCCAGGAGCATATGTCCTCATGGGACAAAGGATGGTGATCTTGCGCTAAGAAAGGCATTGTGGAGCTTCTCGTCACTTGTTGAAAGTTAAGCAGAAGAGGAAGAGGAGGGCAAGGTGAGATGCAAATGTGACTTGATGATATATATCCTCAAAGGACAATCCTACCTTCAAATTTGTAGCATGTACTGCACAAGAGTTATAGTAGGTCCCACGTACGGCATTCTCCACCCGAGGTCATGGTGGTGAGGGCACGAGTCGGTAGCTTCTAGTCACCAGAGTGCATTCGCGTTATTCCCGGGGCCAGTGAGGTGCCCGATGCATGCTCGGAACCAGTCTTTACCGCAATGAACACGCGATCAGCCAGCGCAAGTGGACTTCCAGGGTGCCCAGGACCGTCGATGTTTGGACGAACAATGCTGATGATTACCAAGCTGGAGCAAGAGCTGGGGCAACGGAGGTTACTGTAGAGGCAAGTAAAAGTGGGGTGCGAAATGGGAAGCTGAACGCCCTAATATTGATCAGCCGCACGCGAACTTCGCACAGAGGACGCCTAATGTTATAAGCGATGTTCAGCTCTCCCGTATATTCAACGGCAGAAGAAAGACACGGTTATAAACTAGCGCACTCTGCCAAGCGGACATCTGACAGAACGAGACATATTCACAAGATTCATCCATGACAGGCCTAACATCCTTTGACCTGGTCATAACCCGCATATGAAATCCATGAATGCCAAAAAAAGCCTCGCCAACCTCCCCGCTTAATCTTCCGTATTGCTTTTTATCCTTGTCCCTCATATCATCAATAGATGCCCTGGGTCCGATACTGGAAAGTATCGTACAACCTTGTGTAGTAACTTCCCACGCTCTTCGCCACCAGGTCTTCGACCCACTCCCGTGCTTCTTCCTTACTCTTCTCTAACACGAATCTCTGCCTCAGAGCAGCAACAACATTCGTCAAGCCGCCTCCATAACAAGGCATCTTGCTCTCCTTTCCCATCAGTTCTACTAGAGTGACGATCCTCTCGGCCTCTCTTCGTAGAGCTTGGAATGCATCTTTCATGAGCTCCTTGAATTGGAGGAACGCGTCGCCCTCTTGGCCGCCGAGGAGTTCGAGATACTCGAGGGTGAATTTGAACGGCGCGGCTTCGAATCCCATATTTCCGGGCGAATTTGAAAGCATGAAGCCGAAGTCGATATGCACGCAGTGTCCGTCAGAATCGATAAGGATGTTGCCGTTGTGGCGGTCCTTGAATTGCAGAACGTAGCTGATGATACTGTATGCGGCAAGACTGCGCACGAAGCAGTCGAGAGCCTTCTTGTAAGCCGGCGTGTCGGGTTCACCAAAGGTCTTGATGTAATGCTCTTGAAGGGTAGCGATGCGCTTCTTGGGATTCGTGCCGGTGGCGATGGAGGCCAATGTGAGAGAGCGCTTGAGAGAGTGTAGGGAGACGGCATTGGTGATGGTCTCGATTAGGCCGGAATTGTCGCCAGTGACCAATATGCGCATGTTCTTGACCCAGACATTGACATCATGTTCCGCAAAGATTTTGGAGCAGACCGCAATGAGCTGACAAGCAAATGCTTCTTGTCTGAGATCGCCACCAGTCTTGACGATCACCGAGATCAGATCCCAGTGTTTGATCCACCCATAGGGCGAAGAACGGCGTATGCGCTCTTTCTTTTGCTCCCAAGCTTCACCAAACGTCGCCGCCGACGGGTCGTCGCGGTCGCCTTTGCGTTGGATACCTCCAGTCATGGCATCGTTTTCCATTCGGTCGGCACCTTTGCCTGTATTAAGTGCAGGGTCGGTCACGCCATCGAGACTGTCTTCCAGATCTGCAGGTTCAGTCGGTGCAGCTCCAGCTTTCGCCATGATACTCTCAAAACTTGGAGTTTGCATTTCCTCCGCCAAGAAGCTCTGTTCTTCCAAAGATTGCATGCTGGCGATAATCTTCGACTTGATGGCTGCAACTTCTGCCTTGGGCCGCTTTGCTGCACTCAGCTCCAGCTGTGCAAGCATCTGCGAAGCTGTTCGCATGTGGTCGGCCAGCGCAGAAACGTCTGCCTGGTTGGGATTTTGAGGTTTGAGGTATGGTGAGCTACTTGGCCTGCCAGTCTGCGAGTCTGAAGTGCGGGGAGTGGGAACACTCGCGCCAGTGGAGATGGTGCTCACATTGCTTGACAGGCGCGGAGGCTCTCTGCCAGGTAGCTGAGGACGAGGCCGTGGGCTCCCTTGGCTGCCTCTCTCATCCAGATCTTGCAGCAAAGCCGGGCTTGACAGATCGCCATTTGTAGGTTCCAGCACACTGTCACTCGGCATGTCGTCGCGGGGCGATCTCATCGCGGCTTCCCTCGCAGCATCTGTGGTATCAAACAGCCGTCGTTTGGTCTTACCTTTCTCCGATATTAGCTTTGCCAGTAGCTCTTGGTTCTGATGGCCGTCTGGGTCGAAGTCGAAGTCTTCTCTAAGCACTTCCAACATCAGAAGATATGGCACCTTCTCAGCGCTGTTGAGGCTCGTCGCCTCTGCCGGGTTCAGCCTCACAATTCGATGGTGACGACTCCTACTTGCAGAGCCATCGATCAAAGTCGCAGGACAAATCAGTGGAATGTCGACCTCCGCGGGAAGATCCTGCGCTATCAGGCCAAGCTCGGCGCGGAGTGCACTCAAACGCGCTGCCTTCGGCACGGACACCAGTCGGTTTGATATGCCTTCAAGCGCAGTAAGGAGTTGAGTCTGGTTGCGGAAGTAATTCTGTCGCAAGGCACGAATCTTACTATTTCGGGAAAGCGATGAGGGAGTGACGGGACGCATCGTCTGCGAGCGTCTCCTTGGAAGGTCGGACGGCAGTCTTCGTGGCACTCCCGGTGAATTTGATACGCCGCCAGGCGGTCCACTAGGTGTCCGCTTGTGATCTGGCAGTGAAGAAGAGCTTACGAAACCTTCATTGGTCCTTGCCACTGCCAGAGATGCACGATGAGACGGTGTCCTGACATTATCAGGCGGTAGTCCTGGTGTCCCAGGCTGTGCTGGCGACGCTTTTGTGCCGTTCGTCTTTACTTCCACCGTTCTTTTTGATCTGCGTTGCGCCGAATCTTTCGAATCTCCAGGGTGTGGTCTCGCTCTTTTCGCATTGCTTGTGGCTCCTGTCACAGTAGCACTTCTTGACAGCTTTTGTGGCGTCACAGGTTCATCTATAGGGGCGTCTTCAACAGGTCTCGGTCGCCTTGCTTGAGCGATAGCCAGCGGTCCCGCATGGTGTGGAAGAGCAGGCAAGGCGATGCTGGCCAATACCAAGCTCGACAGGACTGTTACTGGCAGGACATTTTCTTGTATCCGGTCTCTTCGCTGTGGTTCGCCCACGCCAAACACTATCCGTTGCACCTTGTTGTATACCCGGCGGCATGTCTGAAAAGTATTCGATGCAGGCTTGCTCGCAAGATCGTGGAGATATGTTTGGAAGAGCCAGAATGTCTCATATATCTGTCAGCCTCTCACATGTTTGCCATCATCTCATCACATACCAGTAGTGCTCCATTCACAGACTCCTCACATAGATCTACCAGGAACTCCTCCAGCGCCATTGACTCGTTGTCGATGGAGATGACGAGGTGGCATAGTTGCGGGAGGAAGAATTCGATCTCCTCATAACTGAAGGTGCGGAGTTTCGAGCAGAGAACATAGTGTATTCCAACGTGCTCAGAATACCGACTGTCCCTCAATCAGCATACTCGTCTGTCATATGGTGGGTACTGGCGCGAATGAGGCTCACGCAAGGTAGGCGACCGTCAGCGAGGGATCTTTGTTGAAGTGTTCCGACTCGATGAAACGCTCCAAGAGGTTCCATGACATGCTTCAGGGCAGTCTGCTCTCATCGTCTGCCGTCCATTTATATGATCGGAGAAGGTCGCTAGCTTCGCCAATGCGAGCTGGGTATACGTTGAGGCTGGTGAAGAGGGTTTGCTGTATGCTGCATCCAGGACTTCAGGACTATCGTAAGAGCCACGCCAGGCAAGAAATCTAGGCCTAAGAAACCCTGCGACAGGACCGAAAAGGGAGCAATGTGTAGAAATGTGGCTCGTGGCAGAGAACATCCGAGACCCTGGAAGGAGGATGCGAGGTGTCCGTTGTCGGAAAATCTCCCGCCCTTCCGGGAGTAGTCCAACATCAGCTGTCAATTCACCTTTCACGACTCCTTGCTAGTGTCTTCCATGTGCTCTTAGATGCCGCGTAGTGGTGTTGATATCTCCTGGCTTCTGCATTCTTGTCACAACGTGTGTTCTGGCTCACTCATGCCAATGAAGTGCTCCTTCCGTGGCAAAGCACCGCTCCTGAACATCTGCAACGACCTCAATCACATCGAACACGGAACATCATTTCCGTTTCCAAGATGATACAACCGCTCACCAACACTCTGGCAGAATAAGGCCATTCGCCATAGACGATTGAGGTGCTTCCGAGTCCTTGCTGTCGTTGTCGGTAAACGGGAACACGCACGACCATGACCCGGAGGTCAAATCTAGAAACCACCTCGCACGGCGCGATATCCTTTTGGCTGCCACAAGGAATTCGATCCTGGAAGATAAAGAGCAGGGTCCTCAGATCCAAGACGCATGTGAGCATCCTTTGCATAGCACATGCTGGACAATACGTAGCTGCGGAGTCCGGATTTTGCCGGAAGGATATAGGCCAGACGTGTGCAGTGGACAGGCTGGTCTGCTACTGTTGCTGAGATCATCGCGCTCTATTGAAACATGGCAGACGACCGAAACGGACTCCCCTGGAACCGTGCATTCCGGCCAAGTCCAACGAGTCTTCTCGCAAGTTCTCGAGGAGATATTATCTATGGCACAATCCTGGTACGCTCATATTAGCGGTCGAGAGATGAACATGCGCAGACCTGCGGTGCTGCGCGGTTGATTGATATTGTCCGAGAGAGCCATCATTGTAAAAGTCGACCTATTGCGCGCACAAATCCGACACCCAGATCTGGGAGGACGAAAGCACTCAAAGCAAAATTGCGACAAACCCTCAATTAAGGTATATATACGTCAAATTCGCCCGTCCAATCACATACGGCGATTGTGACTATGAACAAGAGCCTCCCATACCGGAACATGGTGCGGTGGTATAATTCATTATACATAAGCCCACCATCGGACACCCAGTGCGAGGATGGGTGACCATGTAGGCCTACGTAATGTTATCAACCACCTCGTGATGGATTGATGGACTGCACAATACACTACCATGGCCCGATATCCAAGCCGAATCAGTCCTTGGGAGTGCACCCTTGAGTCACACAGGTGTTAGTATTCTCTTCGGAGGAGAAAACTCCTGAGCTGTATGTTTTTTTTGTCTTTTCCTTTTTCGCTGCTTTTCCAGTTCACAATTTGGTCTCCTATTTTTGCTGCTTCTCCAGTCCATATTCTGTTTCCCTGATTCACTTCTTCATAAATACGCATTCGCAGTCGCGTTCGATTCTCGGCAAGCACTTGCCATTTTGTTTTGCCTTGAGTATCCGGCGTGCCCTCCCCACTCACAAAAACAGGCTGCAGACACCAGCTTACTCATAATCACACGACGCATTGATCCAATGGAGATTGAGTCAGCTTCGACGCTCTATCATTACCAACATCGACTTTTCCACAACTATCTCTTTCATCAGCATTCCTTCCCGCTAGGCCCTTGCTCCCTCATATACATCCCCGCCACCACACCACTGGCCTCCTCCACAACTGGTCCAATATCAAACCCAATGCGATCCTCTGGAAACATACCCAAGTTCAACTGCCTCTTCCAATCTCCTTTCGGCAGAACAAACCCCTCCGGCTGCCTGACCAAATAAAACACGTACGTATGCGGTATATCCCCGACATTCGGGCCAGGCGGGATATACGTGGCGATGGTGTAGTTCGACGTTGGAATGAGGCTGTGGTCGTAGGTGACACTTAAGTTCCCCTGGAACCAGTGGAGATAGGTCGTGCGGCCTGCCTCGAGACCTGGCGCTGCGATAGAGGTGATATTGGAGGGGAGAGGCGGCTGGATGCATGGATCGCTGGCGTTGAGGGAGAGGTCGAGCATGATGATCATGAAATGTTCTTTCATTCCGTGGGAATGGCGAGAATGAGGATGAGGCCAGGGTCTCGGGAGTGAAAGTGTTGGTTGCAGAACAGTCCTGTTCGTCGGGACTAGCTTATTTGGGTGAATGAGCAGGGAGCCACCATCGTAGGCGACGAGCAGGGGAGTATCTGTCGAGGGAGCATAACCAGGCGGTGTCTGCGCGTTCGCTAAAAATGCCGCCGCTAATAAAGCAAGAAAAGCCTGCGTATGGCGCATTTTGGTGGTGTTGTTTCGTCGATGTCCTTCCGTCATGAATTTCGCAGAGTTCGAGGCTGTACATCACATCTTTTTATATCCGCAGTCGTGTAGCATCTTGCTGATGACGGGCTCTACGAAAAGAGATCAATGTGGAAGGGGAGAGCTTTGGCCTCAAGCTGAGTTTCAAATGACTCAATGCCATGACCCCATTGCGAAGGAGCTGCACAAGTCATACAAGACAATACGACCCGGTGTCCTATTCCAGAACACCGCAAAGGTGCTGCGCGCAGGAAGATTGTCTCCACTCACCAGTGGCTGGCAGGATCATGGAGAGAATAGGAGGGTGGAAGGGCTTGATGAATCGAGGCACTGATATTATCCTCGTTGGCAACTTGATAAGGCTGAAGCGAATGCAGCATATGGGGAGCATGAACGAGGGAATGGTGCAATACTTGACTCGCTGCGAGAGAGCAGCCATGGTTGAAACCTTTTGGAATTCTTGATCGTGTGGTATCATTCCCAGCTAAACCCTCATCAAAAACCGAGCAGTGCACCGACTGCATTTTGGTGACAGCGCCATACGCCATGTCATTCGTATGCAATAAGCTAGCGTCAGACACTTAAATCTTGATCTCACGCTCGGCACGCTGCTGCTTCTTCTTCATGGCGGCATTGGCCTTGGCACCCATGACACCACCACCCCAGTGACGGCGGGACTCGTCGTTCTTGTCCATGAATCCCTCTTTGACGGTCTGAGTAAGCTTGGAAAGCTCGCTCTTGTCCTCACCACGGACCTCAGCAATGGCGAGAGCGGCGGCGGTCTAGTATAGACAAATCAGCAATTGTTCCCATGTATGATGGTATTGAAAAACGGCAAATGTACCTTCTTGTGGACGACCGTGCCAAGACGGGCCTTGCCCTTCACGATGGCGTATGGGACACCCATTTTGCGGCACAGAGCTGGAAGGAAGATGACAAGCTCGATTGGGTCCACGTCGTTGGGAATGAGGACGAGTTGGGCCTTCTTGGACTCGATCAGGGCGACGACGTGGTTGAGACCGTACTTGACGGCGTATGGCTTCTTGCTGACGTCCTCCTTCTTCTTGCCCTCGGCAACAGCGGTGGCCTCCTTGTGCAGACGCTCTTTCTTCTCCACCTTGGTCTCAGGGCGGTACTTGTTCAGGAACTTGAACAATTGGGCGGCAGTGTTGCGGTCGAGAGTGTTGGAGAACTGGGCAATCGCAGGTGGGACTTTGAGGCGCATGTTGAGGATCTTGCGCTGGCGCTGAAGACGGACATACTCTGGCCATCGTACCATACGCGACAAGTTGCGCTTTGGCTGGATGTCCTGGCCGATACCGAAGTTACGTGGGCGGCGCTCGATGAGAGGGTTCTTGAAAAGTCATCAATATCGCAGAGTCAGTCAGTCGGGATCATGATTGTAGAACTCACCTTGGCAGGCTTCTTGCTGGCACCGCCGGCCTTGCTGGCCGGGAATGGCGCTGGAGCGGCCTTCTTTCCCGTCTTTGGAGGCTATCATTGAGAAGTAACGGTCAGCGCCTGTTGCTTCTCTAGAGAGAATGCGCGAGGTCACGAAGACGCTCGCAGCAGCTCAAGCCATGTGTCACACGCATCGCTCCACAGAGCACTGATGGTGGAAAAATTCTCTTTCGAGAAGGGTCATTGCTGTCGCATGCCCGCTGAGTCTCGTTTGTACGGCGACATGTGATCATCAGCGAGCAGAGGCGTACAGCTAGAATATCCCGGGAGTGGTGATGGTGCTTACCATGTTGACTGTGTGTGGTGTATGAAGAGAGGAAAAAGGGTGTCGATGATGATCTGCTGCAACGAGCGCTCACATCAGAAGAAGTTCGAGAACAGGAAGTCACGTCTTGAGATTCTGCTGGTGCGGCCTTGCCAAGCCTGTGTGAATGCCTCAGGCGTCAATTGGGCTCGGGCCGGCGGCAAGGCGGATGTCGTCGGCGGTTGATGCCAGTGAGCGCGGAGGGCCCAGACGAGAGTGACGGAAGAGGCAGAATCTGACTGCCAACGACGTTGCTGCTGTTTGCCATACCACACCACTACACTCACCCCTCTCCCGCCACGCAATACTCACAGGCTCCAGCATTCTCGTCTGACACCCGCCAAGTCATTCACTCGACCACCGTCCACGTACTCTGCCATTCTCCCCAATTCCCGACCTCGTGCCGCGCCAGTAGCGTCATCGCCCAACCACGCCAGACCGTTCATCAAGCTTCACGTCTGCTTCGACAAAGCCTCGCATACTGCCTCATCCCACTCCCGTTGAAATCGCCGCCGAACAATACATCCTCCCGTTGAGCTGCGCAATTCCCGCGGCAGCCCATAGTCGCCAACATGTCGAGCGTCCTACGAAGCGTCAAGAACGTCACAAAGGGCTACTCCTCCGTTCAGGTCAAGGTGCGAAATGGTATGCCTAGATACATCCATGCGCTCAAGCCCGAGGCGTCCGAGTTCCTATTGGCAGGCAGCTGAGTAGATTGTGCAGCAACCAGCAATGACCCATGGGGCCCTACCGGCACAGATATGGCAGACATTGCCAAAATCACCTACAACAGGTACCTCCACCCAGATCAGCATGCCCCTACGCAAATAGCTCCTGCGATGCGCAACGCTTCCCATCCGCACTCACATCACCTTCGTTGGAGACGCAACTGCTGACAGGAGGACTTTGCGCAATAGCTCAACCGACTTCTACGAGGTGATGGACATGCTTGACAAGCGATTGAACGACAAAGGCAAGAATTGGCGACACGTTCTCAAGAGCTTGAAGGTCCTGGACTACTGTCTTCACGAGGGCTCAGAACTGGTGGTGACCTGGGCGCGCAAGAACATATACATCATCAAGACATTACGCGAATTCATTCACATCGACGAGGATGGTCGGGATGTTGGTGCGAGCAGTAAGTGCACAAGGCGCGAATCACGGGAAGATCGGATACTAACTGCATACAGTTCGAGCGTCGGCCAAAGAATTGACTTCTTTGATTATGGACGAGGAGCGTCTACGAGCGGAGAGGACGAACAGAGGATCCTGGAAGTCGCGCGTCACCGGTCTCGAAGACTTTGGTCTCGGCGGAGAACCAGATCAAGAGCAGCGAAGGCGCCGGGACCAGCGCAACCGCGCGGGAGACGATGATGATCTCGAATTCAAGCTTGCTCTCGAAGCATCGAAGAACGAGGCAGAGGCCGATGCTGCGCGCAGAGCGAAGAGCTCCCATGGAGTCGAGACGGATGACGATCTGGCCAAAGCTATCAAGCTCAGCAAGGAAGAGGAGGAGCTGCGAAAGAGACAGCTCGAAGATCAACAGCAGGAGAACCTACTCTTTGACGATACCCCGGCACAAGCTCCACAACCTACAGGCTTCAACCAGGGTTATCAACAGCAAGCACAAGTGGACTGGTTCGGCAACCCAGTGCAGTCACAGCCTACTGGGTATTATGACAATGCCTACAGTCAGCAGACTGGCATGCAGCCACAACAAACTGGTTTCCAGAATGGATACAATGGAGGCTACGGTTATCAACAACCTCAACAGACCGGATACGAGCAGATGCAGCAGCCCCAAGCACAATTTATGCAACCACAAAACACCTACAACCCGTGGGGACAACAATTGAATGGCCAACAGCAGCAGCCTATTCAGGAGCAGCCTACAGCTCAGGCCGGTTCAAACAATCCATGGGCCAACAACAACGCAACGCAGTCACCGATTGGAGTACAGCCGACTGGTTCGAACAACCCTTTTGCATCTCATGCTCCACAACGCCAGACTGCATCTCCATTCAAGCAACCCACCTTGGACACTTTGCGAGAACAACAAACGGCCACTCAGTTTACACGACCAAACCCCATCCAAAATTACACCGCACCTATTCCGCAGCAACAGACTGCCGTCCCAGCTCAGCAACCACAACAGCCACAGAAGCCACAAGATCCATACCAAGCCAGGCTCAATGCTCTCCTCGCTTCTGGCGATGGTCTTGACACATTTGGTAACACTGGCGATCTCCGCATTCCAGCTCAGCACACTGCTCCCGGTACCTTCATCAACTCGGCTGGCCAAGGCTCGATGGGAAGGCTTGAGGCTGCGAGAACAGGAAACCCGTTCAATAGCCAACCGCAACAGCAATTTCCAGCACAGACCGGACCCGCAAGCAACTTTGGCGGTAACAACCCATTTGGAGCGAGACCCCAGCAGCAACAACCAGGTCAGGGTGGAAGCTTGATCGATTTGTGACAGGCTTGAAGGACATGAAGGATGTTATCATTACTATTTGAAAGTTGATGAGCGTTTGCGTTTTCCATTTGATCCGCTTCAGCCTGATACACCCCAGGCTCTTCTCACATGATACCCTCGGGGTTTGCTTTGTGTGTTTTTTTTCTTGCAATATGTGGAAGGGATGCTGGATGATCGGAGGATTTTATGCAGCTCTAGTATGGAATGGCAACAGCTCCAACATTGAACTCTCCGCCCGCAAACAATCCTGCGAGATGATGTTTTATACAATCGGTCCAACCATCATAGCCGCAACATCGACTGGCTTCATAACGTCAGCATCATACCATCCTAATCCACAAAGCCAATTCCCCTTGCCAGAATCTTTCCTCTTCTTTTTTTCCTTTTGCTTCACCACATGCTCACTTCCCTGATCGCCATCGACACTCTCGCTCGGCGCTCCTCCAACGCTCGATTGTCGTCGACATGCGAGAAATTGGAACTTCTCTGCTGTATCCCGATGTGACTCCTCTGGTGACGTGTTGTCGTCGTGGTCGGATTGATGAGAAGGGATGTTCTTTCGACGCGTGAGAGTCGGTGGTGCTGGTGGCTGAGGATACGAAGTTCTATCGACGCTTTTGAAAGCATTGTGAGAGGTAGATGTGGTTGAGTGCGATGACGACTGGTAGTGCAGGAGAGAAAGATGCCCATGTTGGTCTTGGCCTTGGGATGATGAGGTATGGTTTTCAGGGCGGCTAGAGAAGTGGTGCATTGTTGGGGGTTTCGATGGTGAAGCTGGAGTGTGACTTGATATAATATGGAGCCTTTTTTCCTCCTGGAAAAAGGTAGTTCGAATGCTATCTCGTTGTTGTTGTTGTTGTTGCAAAAGATAAGGAGAATTGTCACTTTGACCTTCGGGAGTGTGAGAGGAAGGGGAGGACACGATAAAAGCCTCAGGTCCTCTGATAATTGAATGGATTGGGTATGCATAGTGCGGTACGGTGACGGTAACTGTATGATTTGGCTATCGTTTGATTGGACCGCACAGAGCAAAGAACATGGATATATTTGCGGACCGGCCGTGTCAAGCTTTCCTGCCTAGGTTTGGGTTGATGTATTGCGGAAGCAAAGGTCGAGTGCAATGATCAATGTGGAAGATGAATGCGTCGGTTTGGCCATGTTGGTAGAGGAAATCGTGTGCGGTTGTCTCTCAGTGGCTGTGACTTTCCTGTCCGTGTCTCCCGAATTGTGCAGGCATGGGTGTTGAAGGTTCCTGCCTCGTGCCATGGAACTGAACCTGATGTTTGGGATGTTGGTGATGCCTGAGGACATATCCGATATCTTTAAGTGGTCGACAGGTGCGAGAGGACATGAGGATCCCCAACACATCTCAGTTGAGATGAACGGCGTCGCGAGACCCCCTGATTACGGTAGGCAGGCTCTCAAAAGATGGTAGGAAGCCTCAGATCGAATACTTGAATTGGTTCGTCGCTGTCCTCAAGAATTTATTCTCACAGTCCTCATAAATTCGTCTGCATCTGGTGGTAAGATCAGAAAAGTCTACAGTCTTCACTTCTGAGGACACCACTCACGATTCATTCGTGTGAAGGGCCTTTATATACTACGAGAATCCTCCTAGCAAGAATGAATGCCTTCCATCCAATTCGATCATACCCAACTACCATATATCAAAGCTCTTCATACCAAAACCCTTCACATCAGAGCCCTTTACATCGAAGTCATTCACATCGACACCCTTCACACCATAGCCCTTCATACACAAGCCCTTCACATATACCTCCTCCACATCAAGAATCATCTCCACACACAACAAGACATACCATCCTATCATATCAACGATGGGTATCATCCACAAGCCAGATGCAGATGAGGACTGGGACTTCTACCTTGGCCAGATCCAGCCTACGTCGCAGGAGGTATTGCCCCCTGGCTATGTGATCCCGGGACTGGGTGTTCCACCTCCAACCCCAACCCCACCTCAATCTCCAACTCCACCTGCACTCCCCCCTCGACCTCGCCGTTCAACGAACCCATGGGCCTTCACTCTCAATCCACAAGCTGAGGAGTGGCAACCCAGCACGACCAACCAGCAGCAGCAGCAGCAACAACAACGACAACATAACAACGGGTCCGACGATGAATCCCATTACCCTGTTGCCGACATGAAGCTCCCATCACAAGAAGATATCGAACAGCCCTCCGATGTCGAGCAGATGTTCCAAGCTCTGCGACCGCACTTCGAAGGACCCAGCCACGGTCCAGACGAAGAAGTCGAGATGGAAGATCAACGTGAGGTATCGGCAGAGCAAGCGTGGAACACGTACGAGTCTTTCACGAACTTCTTGGTCACGCAGCGCCTGCCAGGTCAAACGGACTCACAACGACGATCGCGCCTTTTCCAGAGGTACTGGCTGCCGACTGTCACGACTGAAAGGCCCGTCGCCTCCAGGCTAGAGACTGGACGGCCTAGCCAGTTTGTGTATACCGAAGAAGATGGGTTCATCTATAGGAGGATGAGGGCAGAGAGTGAGCCGGAGATGAAGGCGTATCGGGAGATGGAGAGGCTAGAGGAGATGAGGAAGCGATCGCAGAGGGCAATGGAAGAGAAGGTGAAGAGGATGGAGAAGGAGAAGAGGGAGAAATTGAGAAGGATTGTCGAGGTGAGAGACAGAGAGGAGGCGAGAAATAGAGACCTGATGGGAATAGCAGACGAGCTGAGAGCAAGAATGGAGAAGCGCGAGAGGGAGAGAGCGGAGGAGAGAGAGCAGAGAGACAGTGAGGAAGCGGAGAGAAAGGAGATGGAAAGAAGGGAGGAGATCGAGAGGGAGGAGAGGGAGAGGGAGGAGATATGGAGGGAGAGGGCAAGGGAGGAGGCGAGGGAGGAGCGACAGGTGAACGTGACCCAGCGGAGAGGCTATCTGGGGATACTCTTCCGCAGAACAGTTATGGCCGATGACCACAAATACGCCCCTAAGTTCAAGCAGCTGCCTCCATGGGGCTCATATGCTCCATCCGATGATGGAGCGCCTGGACCAAGCGGATTCAACACCGGATTGGGAAGCAGTGGCAGTGAGCTGTCCATGAATGAGAATGGCGTTGATGTTGGCAATGAAGGTGAGGAAGGCACGTCGGCTCAGCAGCAAGATCCGGTGGGTGCCGCCCAAACTGCTGATGATGGGGCGCCTGGACCAAGCGGATTTAAAACCAGACTGGCAAGCAATGATCAAGACATGCCCCTGAGCGAGATTGCTGACCTTGGGAACGCCGAAGGAGAACAAGCGCAGGTCCTGCAGCAGAGTCCGATGCTTCCTGCAGATGAAGAAGTGCCTGGACCGAGCGAAACAGACGTACCGGTCTTGACTAGCAGGGACAGCGATATTGCCATTGGCTGGGCCTTCATCAACCATGAGGAAATTCCTCGACCATGATAAAGAAAGGGGAGAGGTGTTTTCGGCGTCAAACAGAGTGAAATGCCAGGTTCCTGCATGGCTGGGGGCGGGTACGGTGAAGAGCGCGTCGGTCTCAGTGCTGCTTTTTTTCTTTTCCCAGATTGTCGTATCAAAAGTCCATATTGACGCCCCTGTCCCCAGTTCCGGTCTCGTAGTCGATCACCTGCTGCAACATGCTATCCGATACCAGCTGCCGTGATGCAATAGATATGCCAAGATACATTGACAGATGTAGCCCGAGAGCATTGGTGCATGAAGTATGGGTCGACGTGGCCGTTCATCTAGGACGTCAGCCTGCGGCGTAGGCGCAGCACAACCTGCAAGCTCGCTCGAGACGTGACACTGCATGACGGAGCTATCGAATCGATCTGCTTCTGGTTGGTGAGGATGTTCGGAAGCGTCACCATGAATCAGCTGTGATCGACCGCCCGGGGTTTCAATATACATGTAGTGAATGGTCAGAGAGTGTGTATCTGGCGGCTGAGTGCATTGCAGCAGTGGACAGCTCGGTCAATGGGTTACATTCCTAGGTCTTGTAAGGACTCACGCTGTCGTCTCGGGACGATCGTGAGGGCGGTGATGTTGATGAGCCAATGGTCAGAGGCTGTGCTAGACGGGTAATCACGTTCTCCCAATACACGGCAGAAATCTTTCAGGCGTTCCGCTGGGATGGTGGAGAGCAAGCTGGACGGCATAGCAGACGGCTGACTGCGACACGGGAATGCTGCGCGACCACAACAGTCGTATCATGTCCGTCTCGGTGAGACGAGGATGAACGGAGAGGTGGGAATCGGGGTACTGGCATCTTTACGAAGTCCTTGTCATCGCCGCCTCCGCTCAGAATCTGTCTTATGCTGTTGTCGCGTCTCGTAGATGACTTGCGTAGTAGGAGGTAACTGCGAAGAGGAAGGTCGCTATATTTGACTTCCACGAGAAGAGCCCAGTCACATGATTTGTAGTCCCGATGTCAGCCAATCAGAGAGTGAGCTTGCCGGCCAATCAGCGCTTGGCTTGGCGATCCGATAGCATCTCACTTGCAGCTTGCAACACCTCCGGTCGCAACCTTGGAAGCCTTCATGTCTCTCCGGTGTGCTACGCCAATGATCCCTCAGACCTCACTTGCTCACGGCATGGCTCGAGGCTGTAAGCGATGCACACAATGACACACGAGATACCATGCAACTACGCCCATCACTGATGAGCCACGGCATAACTCACAGACATCGGTCGGCACGCGTCACGTGGTCGGCAGCACTGGACTGGGCTTCCCGTCTAGCCTTGCATTGGAGGAGCTGCATCCCTAGCCACATACCCGCCCGAAAGTCCTCACCGACATTTCACACAACAGATGCCAATTCTGAACACCACCGACTAACAAGGCCCGCAGGGTGCTGGAAAAATCACGGCGCCTGCAAAGACGGCCGTTCTACGATTGCTATTGCTGCTGCTGTTGATGTCGCCGCAAGTCGGTCGGTGGTTTGCTGCTGGACAGACGGGGGTGACAGAGGTACAAGTGTTGTGTCGAGCGGGTCCCACTCTACTGTACAGTGCATGCATGCTTGCGGCGCTTAATCGGTAATCACCTCACCGCCTACATCGAGCGCCCACCTCTCCGCAGCCTTCGGCGCAGAAGTCCCGTCCCCTCCCCATCCATCGTAAACGGCCATCGCTGGCGGTGAGAACAGGCCGCGCCTCGACATCGTTCAGGCGTAGTCAACCTCTCGTTTCTTCAACCATGGACGACTTCGCCGCTTTCGACTTCAGCGGTGCTATCGCTAACCAAGATCCGCAATCTCACTCATATCCGCCGTTTATCCACTCGAATCCTCCCTCCGCCTGGCCACCGCTCAGTCTTGACCAACTCGACCACGAGACCATGTCCCAGCACCACCAGCAGTACGCGCACACCTCCAATTCGCAACAGGCCACGGCTTACGCGAATGCTACTGCCGCCGCCACCGCCGCCTCGAGTCAATCGCACCAGCAGCAACAGCAGCAGCAGCAACAATTCGTCAACGAGAAGCCCCAACAAACGAGCAGGCCGAACAGCAATCATGGTGCCCAAGCCTTCAACCTCCAGACTTCGGGCTTGGAACTAGAGTACGCGAACATGCTGCCTGCCAACTGGCAATACCAGCTGCAGCAGGCTGCCCAACAGCAACAGTCGCATGCACAAAGATTCGGACCACAAAACAACAACGCACTGAATGTCAACGCTGCCTTCAACCCAGCGTCGTTCGGAGGGCATTTGCAGTCATCGCCGGTGGATTTCATGCCGGCTTCGTCTGCTGACACCTATGCGGTGACCGCAGGAATGGACGCAACTACTTTTATGACTATGGCTGGTCCGATGGAGTCCATGAATGCGCTAGTCTTCCCACTCCAGGACTATCAAAACGACATGACCTTTCCAATCAACATCAACAACAACGCCTTCAACCACCAGTCAACGGAGTCAGTCCACTCAAGTATGCCTGGCAGCTCCCCCACCGGTACAGTCCTCGAGATTCAGTCATTATCAGATAATGAAGGTTCATGGACGATGGTCAACTACCACAATCATCGACAGTCCTTCGACTCTATTGGCACTGTATCAAACCCGAGCCAGAATCTTCATATTCGTACTAACTCCGATTCGACGACGTCGGATGGTCCGAACTCGGCCGAGTTATCTGGTAGTTACGAGGAGATCGCTCCATGGCCACTTCATTCGCCTCACGAGCTTCATGGACAGGACTACCTCGATGCGCAATACCTCCAGCACTCGCAAGGAATCCCAATCCCGGGTCAACAACATCAGCAACAAGCTTCGCCACCCTCTTTGGCGGTCAGCCCCACCAGCAATGCTTTGTCCTACCGCTCGTCAGGTTCATCATCAACATCGCCAACATCGTCTGGTCCAACTTCGCCACCACTGCGAAGACGCAAATCGCCGCTCGACGGCAAGACGACCAAGCCTGTCATTAAGAAGACTCCCCTGCCCCACAGCACTCGGAAGGATGCCGCTGCGGAGAAAAAGGTCGGCCGACGACGAGGTCCACTCAAGCCAGAACAGCGCCAACAAGCGCACGAGATCCGAAAACTGCGTGCTTGTCTTCGTTGTAAGTT
The DNA here is from genome assembly GCA_002785985.1 of Microcyclosporella mali. Classification (NCBI taxonomy): domain Eukaryota; kingdom Fungi; phylum Ascomycota; class Dothideomycetes; order Mycosphaerellales; family Mycosphaerellaceae; genus Microcyclosporella; species Microcyclosporella mali. The sequence continues at coordinate 1,197,086 of NHNU01000009.1, forward strand.
CTTGAAAAAGACTTGCGACAAGGGCGAGCCATGTGGCGGGTGTCGTCCAAGTCACGCCCGTCTATGGCAAGTCCCTTGTACACGCCTGGACATCAAGGACATCGGGTACTTCTTGAAGGACTGGAAAGCAGACTACGAGCGTCATGTCAGTCTGGGCTTCAGCGTTGGCAATATAAAGGGCTTCAGCACGCTCGAGCGTACACTCTACATCACTCACGGTTATGGTCATTACCTTCCAATCAATGCGCGTGAGGTGTTCGTCCGTGACGACCAGTGTTTCAGCATCGACTGGACCGAGACGCATGAAAGTATCGAGCCAGAAGAGTTCGAGGTCAGCACTGCCAGATTATCAGCTGGTATGGAGGGTGTAAGCACCACTCTGCTTTCAGAGTACCTTGATCGCCACCTTGACCAAGGTTTCGAGTACTTTGTCGACGAGTATTTCGAGGGCACCAAGTTCTTGACTGAGATCCTCAAGACTGCGTACAACTACTACGTCAAGGAGAAGACGCCTGCGATACGTAAAGCACTCAAATTGGTCCTCGCATACAATCTCACTCTCCACGTAACCATGGTTGAAGGCCTCTCGGAAGAGGAACAATTCACTGGCAGGATACAAGACGAGCGATCCAGATTCAATGGCAAGACCGTCGCACCTGTCATGATCAACTTTCAGATCAAATGCGCCCTTGCCGACATGTGGCGTGAGCTTCAGAAGGATATCCTCGAGGAGTTGTCGGCGCTTTACTCATCGGTGTACTCGGGTGAGAAGCTGAAGAACTGGCCAACCATCTTCATGCTCGCTGCCATCCTGCTGGCCATCTGGGAAGAGATGCAGTTCGACTGCCACTACCGCGTACCAGATGAGAAGGCCGTCAACAAGTTCTGCGAGGAGATGGAGACTACCCCTGTCGGTGTCATCGTCGGTCTGTTCCAGGCCATTTCGACCAAGCTGCCCGGCCTACAGGAGTGGGACACCAAGAAGCATCACCACCTCCTTGGCTCCAACCCAGCTGTCTGTGACGCTTTGACTGAGGTCAGAGGTCACATTAACAAACACGGTATGTCGTCATCTATTATATACTGACGAGATCATTGCTGACAACCGCAACAGAAAAGTACCTCAAAGAGAGGCAGAACGCCTCCTTCAACCGCGACGACTACGACTGCCTGAGCAACAAGTTCCTCAGCAAGCTTGTCATCCGCGCAAACTAAATCTGACATTCTCGCCAACAACTGCTTTTACCAAGATTCACGACGTCCAACGAGAACGACACATTGAAGGCATATCACGGCCGAAACGACCTATTCCAAACGAAAGAACGAAAAAGCAGTTTCCTTTTTGTTATGCTTCTATTCCCATCTCGAGCAATCTCGAGCTTTGAGAAGAGGATTCCGTCTATGGAGTGCTACGATCTTGCATTTTATGTGGTGTTTGTGTTATGGAAGATACCACACACTTTTGGCTTTGGGGTCATTTGTTTTTTTTTTTTCCTTCTGACATGTCTCTCATGACGTACGAACTTGAGCATGTCTATCATGTGAAAGGAGACTCGAAGGCAAGGATGGCGCAATTTTTTTGTAGATATGCTCCTCAGGATGCATGAGCCATGATGGATGAAAGTGTGAGAGACAGTCTCCATGCTATATGATTTGATCCTGACTATTTGACTACTATATGGAAATTGAAACGGCCGATTCAGGAAGATTCAAGCTTGCGCTGTCTTTACGTCTTCAATACTTTCTAAAGACAGTAATATGAGTGCACATGGGCCATTCATTGTCAGCACCTCAACTGTGGATTGAGGGAGATGTGTGCGTGGGCGGTCGTGGAATGCCTGACTTGAGAGTCTCGATTGGACTTGGCAGGAAAGGACTGATGCTGGCCACGAAGACTAGCAGGTACACAGCGATTCAGTATAATGAGTACTGCGCAACGAGTATCCGCCCGATATGACATTTTTTCCAGCTTAGGGTTCCACTTCGAGCCAAGCGAACTTCATCGATCACGTGATTGTCATTCTGCCATGTTGATGCATCTGGCTTTGCGTGGGTAGATGTTACGACGGACTAGACTTTCTCCAGCGGGCTAATCACTTCCAGTAGACATGGTGCGTGCTTGGACTGGGTGGGCTGTTCATGGTAGGTCTTGCTCAGCTCGAGAGGGAGGGCCATGATAGATCTCTGGATGATCAAAGGCATGAAAGACAAAGAAATACCAAGAAGTATTGAGGATACTGCCGGAACAGGCAGTAGTATACAGTATAGACATTAAGTCCTATCAGACAAAAGCAAACCTCATCCTCATCGCAACCCACTCAAGGCAATCCCTCAAACAAAACCGTCTTGGCCGATTTCTTCGTCGATCTCGTGACCCTTCCCCTGCTCAAATCCGCTTCGCTCAACTCAGGCAGAAGCTGACGGCTATGTCCCTTGCTTGTTACCTTCTTTGTCCCCGGCTGCTCGGTAAAGTCGATCTTCTTGGCGACGGTGGGTGTCAGGTTGATGGTTTCTCTTTTGGGCTTCTTGGGTTTGGAGGGAGGCGTGTATTTCTTAGTTCTCCTGCGGCCTTGCGGAGTGGTCGGTGATGTGGGAGGCGCGAGACGGCCTGGTAGAGCCATGGGTGAGCAGCAGAGCAGTAGGTATATGATGACAGGGTTTTGGGTGGAGGACTTGTCACTTGAGAGATCAATGGGTCCTTTTCATATGGAAGGAGATTCCTGGACAAAGGACTCTTGAGATGATGGATACTTGACCGGAAATGGGTAGTGGTGCATCATGATAAAGGGATTCGATGGATGGCATTTTGATGCAGTCCCGCGAACAATGGAGATTTGCCAGGCTTGGTAGATGCTCTTGTGACTCTCGGCCTCTTTAGCTGGCCTTCGCTTAGACCAGGTAGAATCTGATGGATATACAGGCGGGTTGGGATCTTCGTGTCTTTTTCTTTCCCGCAACTTTGCTTGTGCGCCTCTTGGGTCTGGTCGCGAGCGTGGCCCGGCTTTCACTAAGCTTAAGTCCACGAACGAAGTAGTAGTGATGAGCACCGTCGGGCCTACCGTTAGCGAGGCCGAAGTCACGTTCTTCTTGGGCTACGTCAGGTGCCAGGTGCTAAGCAAGAGTGGATCAGGTTTGTCATGATGTGCGGTGTGCAGTGTAGGATGAGGCTTGATGGTAGAACGAGACTTAAAATTCGGTGTTTTGATGTCTAGCGAGATTAGTACAACGATATTTGGAAGACTTGGTGACTTTGCTGGGGTTGGTGAGAGTGGTTGGCATGTCGAATCTAGATGAAGCGACTTAACCAATTTAGCTTGTTACACTCAAGCCAGTCTTTCGAACAACGCCAGCTTTCTGGGCTTGGCACTCGCCCTGATAATCCTTGATTTGCTCAAGTGATCTTTCGACATGGGCTACGTCCTGCAGGTAGGTGTAGCTGACCACCGCGGTACCGATTGCCTTCTCAGCCAGAGTCGTGACCTTGTTTACACCTAGGCAGCCCTTCCAACAGTATCGGTCTTCCAGACTTGATGGACAATATCGTGAATCTGGTCCAGCTCAGTCGCTGCTCTGCCAACCCAGAAACGACCAGTTGGACATACAGGCTTCTTTGTAGGGAACGCTGTTGCCTCCTGGACTCCCGCGACTCTGCTTGTGCTCTTCCTAGGCATTCGGTGGCTTCGGGTTTGCGTGGCTACGGAAGATGGGTAGTCATGGACCCCCGTGGCTACCATTGCCACTGTCACCCTGCCTCGAGGATTGGTACGTCCGAAGTTCTTATTTGAGTAACTTGCTTGCTTTGGAGGCATACATTGTACACGACAGGCAAGTAGGCGTATTCTTCGAGTTTGAGCTGGGTCCAGCCGACTCTCTTTCACATTGGGAAGTGCACGGTGTCGAAAGGAATATCCTTGACAGATCCCACTCTTCGTCCACTAGTGCAACTTGCGGAATGGCGAGACCATAGCCTGCAAAGTTCTGTACCGACATTGCGGTATCATCGTCATGACTTCTACAATGAAGAAGTGCGTTCGATGTGGTTGCTTTGTTGTGATGTGAATTGACGCAGTGCGGACGATTCCCAGATGGCGCAGCAGAGGATCATATTAATGCAATGCTGCTGTCGCTTCTCGGCACGCTCTGTAGCATCCATAAGTCAGGTCGTTTCCGTGGTCCAGTCTCTGTTCCGACTCACATGCTTGAATTTCCAAAGGCCTAAAAACATTGGGAATGGTATCACAATGCAGGCGATGATAGCCTGGAAGATTAGTCCCCGGATCAAAGTGTCGTCTGGCTCTCCATTCCATCCTTCAGAAGCTGTCAGGGCATCCATGATGATGATGAAGATGGCTCCTAGGATCTGCCCGCCGGTCCAAGCAACCACGCTGGAGACCTCTGGGCTGACTGGTAGTGTGACGACGGATAGAAGTTCCAATGCAACTGGCAGTAAGCTGAAGGATGTAGCTCCGAGTATGGCACATATAATGTACGGTCCAGCTATCGTGCGCGTGCTCGGCATCCAGATAAGGATGACATAACAGATTGCAATGCATGGGACCAGGATCTTGACTGTGATCAGGTAGGCTTTTGTCCTGTCGATGATTGGCGAGACGATAGCCGAAGCAACCAAACCAACCAATATGAGCAGACCACCCGCAATACCAGCATCTGTCTCGGAGAAGCCATAAGGCTCGAAGATCTGGTTGATGAGCGACGATGTCGCATTAAAGAACCCGACGTACACTGCAAACGGAATCAAAATTAGATAGAACGAGCCGTTGTATGGTAGCTCGCGGAGCGCCTGTCCAAGGTCAAGCTTCTCCAGAGCGGCAGTGGCCGATGGCGGTGAAGGAGGTTTCGAGGGAATGAAGGGCGCCGGGATCGTTGCGATGCTTGAGATGATGGCTGTGTACAGCACCATATTGGGTACCTGAGACGCATCGTCGGCCCAGAATGGTCCAATCAATTGGCCCAATGCTCCACCGAGGGGGTTAGCCAAGGAAGCAACTGCTGTCGCAGAGACACGTCCAGCATCACTGAACCACAAGTTGCTATATCTGGTCGGCGCTGCAAGGACGAAGGGTTGTGCAAGGCCGATCAGGATCTGGCCAAACATGACTACTCCATAATACCCTGGGCCAGCACGTGTACCACCGTACCTGATCCAATTGCCGACCAGGGTCAGTCCACTCGCAGCCAGTATTGAAGCCTTTGGCCCGTAGCGATTCAGCACCCAGATGACGATCGGAGCACTGAGAACAAAGGCGAACAAGAAAGCAGTGCTCAGCCAGTTGATGGCACTCTGACTAATATCGAAGTAATCGGCCGCAGTGTCGGAAATGGCAGCGAAAGTTAGCCAATCCCAGGATATGACAATGTTCAGCAAGACCAGCTGAGCAAGTCCCCAGAACCGACTTCGATAGACGCGATATTGTCGCGTGTCTAGATGCTCCTCGACGCCATTTGTGTCGATGCTAGCAGCTGGTTCCCGGGTCAAAGTACGTTCAATCGACACGTGTTCTGCGGTTTTGATAGTGGGAGATGCCGAATCAGTGTAGGGCGAATCGTGTCTGGAGCTGGTGGCTTGCCCCGTGGTCGTGCCACTGGAGCCAACCATTGCCGTTATTGGCAGCGCTATGGTAGGGAGAGGCTATGTTGGAGGACTTGGCAACATTGGAGAATTCTGCTTTTGTCGGGCAGATTCTGATCGTACTGTATGGCAGATGGGAGGAAGTGCTAGAGGATTGAAGAGACAGTCTTCAGCTTCTGTCAAGCAAGGAGGTGGACAATGCACCGATTGCATCGTTGATTAGAGCGGCGCTTTTCCGCTTTGGGATGGATCATTCTGCTGGCGATCACCAAGTCACGATGTCAGCAAGACACGAGCGCATCTGTGAGCGATATCAGCATCCTGCTGTAACTCAGCCTCGTATGGCTAGAAAACCCGATATTCGAGGAAGCAATGGAGACGGGGTCAAGTCGCAAAATCGACTTCCCAAGATTCACTTTCGGCACGGCTCGCCTATGCTTACCCCGGAGATAAGCCGGCGTTCATTACGCATAGGGTGAGCATGGCATCTCGAAGCATCCACGGTGCGGCGAGCGTGGCAACGCAGACCCCGATGACTTCTCACGACGCGAGGTGGTGCGACTGATGCTGGATCAAGTCAATTGTCTGATCTATCGCTTTTTCCCTCCCCCACCGCCATGTACCAGTCCTTCACAGGCTCAGCACGCCGCCCACGTCAAGTCAACCTATCCGGCCGCAATACCACCAACCCGTTCGCCAAATCCCACGATGTTCCTGCGACTGGAGCGCAAGCTGCGATAGCCTCAGCTCAGCAAGATCGTCTGAATCGACAGCTGCAACGGGAACGAATACAGGCGTCATCGCGAATACAGAAGGCATGGCGAGGACATCACGCGAGACGGCGAATATATCAGATATGGAGAGCTATCTGGGATCACAATGAGGAGGGAGCGAGAGGAGCGTATCAGTCGTCAGATGATTCGCTGAGGCAGCTGAGGCGCCTGATGCTGTTCTTTTCTCCCCACGGCGAGCCTTCGGACGTTCAACGCTTGACGTGGTATGGCACCCGGCAGATCACTACGATTGAAAGCGTTAGGTGCGATGGCAAGACTTGGGAAGAAGCGTACGCAAAGTTGAGAAAGGGCTGTATACTTTCGTTGAGATCTCGGAGGCAGCCGGACGAGAACACGGATCGAACGTTACTCGGCATCCTAGCTTTTGCTGCAAGGAAGACAAGCTTCAATACTCGGGATGCGATCCAATACTATGAGACGCTCACGTCTGCAAAGTCTCTTCCCGGGGAGCAACTACAAGGTGCTCTGCTGGCCCCTTTACAGGCTTCGACAGAAGCTTATGCTGGGCTTGTGGTACTTCTGGCAAGACCGCTAGACCCCGACACGCTTGGACTTCTCAGGAATGCCGTAGATCCTCGAATACTCTCAAGCGCTGTCATGGCTCAAAACCACAGTGGAACCAGCAGAGAACGATTATGGCTGCTTGGTAACATGATCCATCTCGCCGGACATTCCTCAGATATGACCTTCACTGCTGTAGTGGGGCGCCTTTTAGGTTCCCTAGCAGACGACGTCGATTTCGAAGGCCCGGGTGTTGAGGCTGACAACCTGTCGTTCGACAAAGACGTACTGGCGAAAGTGCCGTCGGGTTATCCGCTCAATACATGGTTGAGGCAGCAGGTCAACACTCTCTTGGATCAGAACGCAATTCGAAATCTGCTCTATGGCAAATCAGACTTGGGAAGTAACAGTGCACAGGTTCTTGCTGGATATGCACTTACACTTCTGAGGTGTTTTCCCAGGAGAGCGGACGACATCCGTATATGGTTACATCTGGGTCCGACGAAGAGGGACGAGCCCTCGCCGACTGGCTTTCTCTGGGACGTCTCAAGACAGGCGCAGGTGTTTAGCGACATTTGGTCGAGCTCTCGTGGCATTGTGCAGCTTCTAAAGGCTGCGCAAACATTACCGCAGCAAAAAGATGACTGGACCATCATTCTTGTTTTCATGGAGATGTTCTCCTTCGATCTCAAGATTATGGACGACGAAGAATTCATGGGGAGTAGTCCTCAAGCGAAAAAGAACAGCGCAGTGCCGGTCGCTGAAATTGCTCGACTGGTGACATTTCTCAAGAACCTCGGATTTACGCTTTACTTCGATGCCGCTGAGCTCAACGATGCCCAATCGTCAGTGAATGACAGACCGCTTATCTCTGGCAGAAGGTTCGGGCCTGCGATATCTGGAGCTGCAGCCGCCGTGGAAAACAAGCCGCTCACGGTGGCCGGCATACCTGGCCTCACAATCGACTACCTCAAGGGACTGGTGACAGGCCTACTCCGAGCCATCTATGAAAGAGATTCGAGGCGCAAATTCTTGCCCAAGGATCACTGGCTCATGACTGATCGCTTCAACATGGATACCTTTATCACAGGGGTAGTCGCTGAAGAGGACGCTCGGCACACGGTACAAGACCAGGACGACGAGGACAAAGACAACGAATCCGACGATGACGATGAACCTATCATGAATGGCACATCGATAGGAGGTGGACATGCTCGAATGCTGCGACTTCAGGAAGCCAGAGATCGAGCCAATCGCCGCGCCAGTCGGAAACGATATCTAGCAGCTGTGGCACCACGACTTGAGATTCTTCAGAACATGCCTTTTTTCATCCCGTTCCATACACGGGTGCAGATATTCCGCCAATTCGTCATGCATGATCAAGAGAAGCGACGCAATGGCTACGTTGATCCCGACCTGTGGCGCCAGAGCATGATGTTTCAACCGCAGCATAATGGAATGCCGCCGACTGGTCTGCTGGAAAGACATCACGCCAAGATCAAGCGTACGCAGGAGTTTCACGATGCATATGAACAATTTTACGACCTTGGTGCGGGCCTCAAGGAGCCCATACAGATCACCTTTGTCGATAAATGGGATATGCCTGAAGCTGGTATCGATGGTGGTGGCGTCACAAAGGAGTTTCTGACGTCGGTGATTACCCAAGCCTTCGATCAGTCGGCTGATGCTGATCATTTCTTCATCGAAAACGATCAGCATCTGCTGTATCCTAATCCAACAGCTTTTGAAGACCTTTCGATACGCCTGGAAAGGATGAGTGATGAGCCAAACGCATCTGAGATCAGGGAGCAGATGCGCGAGCTTCATAAGCAGTACGAGTTTCTCGGCCGCATTATTGGTAAGTGTCTCTATGAAGGAATCCTGGTGGATGTCTCCTTTGCCGGCTTCTTTCTAAAGAAGTGGGCACTCACCGGAGGGACTGGCAGCGCACCAAACGAATCGCACTATCGTCCGACCATCAGCGATCTCCGAGAGCTGGATGAAGGTCTATACAGAGGACTTCTCAAGCTCAAGCACGCCGACAACGCCGAAGATTTTGGCCTTACCTTCACGGTCAACAACGAGGTCGGTCCGGAGGGCCACAAGCGGATCACTGAAGTGGAACTAGCTCCCAATGGGGCCGAGATTTGCGTTACGAATGAAAACCGTCTGAGCTACATCAATCGCATGGTTCGCTACCGCTTGCAGAGCCAGTCACATCGTCAGACCAGCGCATTCCTGCGCGGTCTTGGAGCCATGATTCAGCCTTCATGGCTATCGATGTTCAACCAGACCGAGCTGCAGACACTGATTGGTGGTGCGGCGGCAGGAATCGACGTTGACGACCTTCGGAGGAACACACAGTATGGCGGAACATACGTGATCGGCACTGACGGCCAGGAACATCCGAGCATCCAGCTGTTCTGGGACGTCATGCGCAAGTTCCCGGATGAGGATCGCATGAAAGTGCTGAAATTCGTGACTTCGACGCCGCGAGGACCGCTATTGGGATTCGGACATTTGAATCCACTGTTCAGCATTCGAGATAGCGGGGCTGATGAGAATCGGTATCCGACGACGAGCACGTGTGTGAATCTGCTGAAACTGCCGATGTACAGAAGCGAGAAGGTGCTACGGGAGAAGCTGCTTGCTGCGGTAAATTCCGGAGCCGGGTTTGACCTGTCGTAGAGACGGTGAAATGATAGCATGTGGCCACAGCTTCAGCCCTGAGGGTGATGATGATCGAAGGAGGAGCCAAAAAAATTTGATTTCTTGGCGATGGATTGAATGCATGAGATGAAGTGATGATACGAGCCGACGATTAGCGAGGCGTTGGGATCCCGTAGACGAAGAGCGTGCGTCACAAGCGATGGCATTGACCGGCTGTCTCAGCAGTGTGTACCTGTAGTGTGATCTTAACCCGTGCGAGAGCTGGGAGCAATGCGAAAGCAACGTGCGGCTGAAGGCATCGAAGGATGTTATAGGCGTGTAGATTGTCCAGTAAGCTGAGGTCCTAGGGCAGTCTGGCATACAGTAAGGGCAAGTGTTGCTGACTACGCTCCTGCAGACGTGAAGTAGGAGCGGAAGGAGCAGCCTTACACCACATCGACCCACACAATACGCGGCCGGTACCGTGTGTTTCAGGTAGTAGTCGAGTGTTGGTTTTGCCACACAGCCGAATGCCTTCATGTTTTCCTCCTCATCACAACGCGCTTGTCGTTGCCAGTCTGCCTCCGCATCCTGCCACTGCACCAAGAGTCTACCGACTAGTGACCGACCAGAAAGCCAAATGGCAAGTTCAGGCACTCCCGCAACGCGGTACGGTACTTGCCTTGTCTGATGATCCACCGCGGACCAAGAAATCCTCCCTGCTCTTCATCGCCATCGAACAAAGATATGTGTATATCTCATGATTGATAGCCAGGAAGAATTAATAGTTACTCACCTGCTCGCTCGCTCTGCTCTCTGGAAGGAAGCACATCCGAATTGCCTTCCCATGACCACGAGGGACACACGCCGCGACGTCGAAGAGTGCAGAACCACCCATCACCACTCTTACTTGTCTTCTTGATGGCCAATGTGAACGCCAGCTGGGAACACGAAAATGAAGCCGACAGCAAAGACAACGACAGCAACAACAAGAAGAAGGAAAAAGACCCATACTACCACGACAAGACGGTGCACCAACTGGAATCCATCGCCAAAGCCTGCATCGACGCCATGAACCGCCGCGACTTCGACCAGTACGACCCGACGTCCGTGTGGGCACAGCACGTTGCAAAGAACTTCCGCGCAACGCCGGATTTCCCCATCACGCAGGCGAATGCGAAGCAGAAGGCTTCCATCGGCATGACGCTGGACGAGTACCTGCGCATGACGGAGCGCCTTATCACCACCATGAAGCCCCAGCATCGTCAGGAGGTGGTGGATGTGACGACGCATCTGGACACGGAGGCGGGGAAAGCGGAGGTGTTCATGAACACGAAGGCGGATAGTTTCGTGCACGAGGGCGTGAGGGTGGATCATGTGGCGGTGTTGAGTTTTGTGTGGGAGGAGCGGAGGGCGAGATGGTTGTGTGTGCGGTTCACGGGCATGAGGAATATGTTCTTTGGGGATGGCATGTGAGTGGGTGGTGGTGGGAAGGTGTTTATGGAGTTTTTTTATTTTCTGGAGGCTAAGTGGATGCTATGGGAGTCATTATATGTGTGGAATGTGTGGTATAGTATGCTGTCCATCCGCAGAGGAGTTTCGAATGACAGCCTCAGGCTTTTCGGCCCACCTGGTGTGTACCTCAGATATGTAGCCATGGGAATAAGGATACATGTAGGTCACCTGACCGGGTTGGTGCACCCGACTTTCACATGTCAAAGCTCCGGCTCGTCGTGAGTTTTCGGGACTTGCATCGCGCTTTCCCGAAACAGTCTCGGATCTGGCCGAGGTCGGCAAGAGATATACACAACAAGCATCGATAACATCTTTGGGGATGAATCATATATGATGCTGTCAATTGGATATGATGGTATACTGACTGGAATTGAGGATTGTCGACGCTCTTGTTATGTATGGTATGTGTGGCGGCATTCAGGGAACAGATGATGATGATGATGATAAAGAAGGAATTGTGGGTATCGTTATCGCTTGTGCCCTGTCATGCTGAACTTTCCCTGACCTCACGCCTCCCACGCTTCTTCACGCTCTTTTCTCGGCTCTGGCCTACTTCCTCCGTGCTCAGCTTCAGTTCCCACCAGAGATCCACTTTCCACTCACTCCAATCGCCGTTGTCTTATCGAGAGTCCCCCAGACAAAAAGACGGAGACGAACCATGCCGAGGTTCGCTGACTGCTCGTGTCGCCGTCATGACATTACACGTGCAATCGATGCTTCAGGTGTCGACATCTTTCGCCTCGCCCGCGCCGAACCCGAGGCGGCAATTCGTGTCTGGTATGGTGGTGAAAACACTCTCATTTCCTCGCCGCGTTTCGTAGGTATTCTGTTCTTCTCCCTCTTCTCCCTCCTCCCTCCCATCTTTCCATCCCTCTTGAATCCCACATACTCCTCCTCCCATCATGGCGCCTCAACCAGCTCAGCGCGACTTCGCTCCCGTCCGCAAAGCCATCGCGGACCTCCTCCACCAGCCAGAGTACGACGATGGCAGCGCCGGGCCCGTCCTCGTCCGCCTGGCCTGGCACTCGGCCGGCACCTACGACATCCACACCGACACAGGCGGCTCCAACGGCGCTGGCATGCGATACGAAGCCGAAGGCGGTGATCCCGCCAATGCCGGCCTCCAACACGCCCGTGTCTTCCTCGAGCCCGTAAAGGAAGCTTTCCCATGGATCTCCTACGCCGACCTCTGGACGCTCGGCGCCGTCGAAGCCATCAAGCAGATGGGCGGCCCTGAGATTCCCTGGAAGCCTGGCAGGACAGACTACGTAGACGACAGCAAGCTCCCACCGCGAGGCCGACTCCCCGACGCCGCGCTCGGCAACGACCACCTCCGCTTCATCTTCTACAAGATGGGTTTCAACGACCAAGAAATCGTCGCCCTCTCCGGCGCCCACAACCTCGGCCGCTGCCACTCGGACCGCTCCGGTTTCGACGGCGCCTGGGTCAACAACCCCACGCGCTTCAGCAACACCTACTTCAAACTGATGCTCGAGCGCCAATGGCGCGAGAAGGTGCTCGACAACGGCGTGCGCCAATACGTCTACTACGACGAGGACGCCGAGGAAGAGCTCATGATGCTGCCCACCGACCTCGCCCTCCTCGACGACAACATCTTCCGGCCCTACGTCGAGCTCTACGCCAAAAACAAAGAACGCTTCTTCCAGGATTTCGCCAACGTCTTTGCGAAACTGATGGAATTGGGTATCAAGCGGGATGAGAAGGGCACGATCACCAATGCGGATAATGAGAAGGGCGGATACCATGCTGCGCCCAAGAAGTCGGATGCCCCTGGTGCCGCGGGCAAGACGGATCGTTATGGCGAGGCGGATAAGTTGCAGAAGGAGAACCAGCAGGCGCGTGCCAGGCTATAAAGAGTCTATCACCCGTCTGTGTCAATTGGTTTTTCATTTCTTCCATGGGATACAAGGGGTTCAAAGCAAGCATGGTCCAGAGGAGTTCTCAATGTTAGGATCTGAAATTTTTGGTGTGTATGAGACAAGAAGATGAACATTTCAGCTGCGAGCGAGCGTGGAACAGATATGCTGAAAAGGCAAGACTGGGTGGTTCTATCTTGGTTGTTACACCACATAAGATCAGAAGTCTCGTGTTCTTGGTAGACCGCATAGAATAGAAGTCTTGTGTTCTTGACAGACGGCATAGAAGATAAGTCTTGTGTTGTTGACAGACGGCATAGATTCAGAAGTCTTGTGTTCTCATAGACCGAGTGAGGAGATTTAGACCTTTTGTGTTCTGGGATATGCATTACCGAATGGACATCAGACTCTCGTTGCTGAAGGAAAAAAAAAGGTACCAAGCTCTCGAAAATGGAATTCTTTTCGTGTTTGGGTATCTACAAGTCACTCATTCTGAAATGACAGTGACGAAAGCATCAGAGGCTCTCAAATATTTACTTCATCGCTTTGCCCACAACGCCTTGCACTCGCTCATTGGGGAAAAGCAAAGCAAGAAAAAGAAAAAAAGCAAAGCTCCCCACATTCCGAATGACCCATGTGAAATAGGCCAAAAAGAAGTGAATCGAGAGAGAGGGAGACTCTGTGGACCCCCAACCGTCACATGCTGCTGCTGCTTGATTTAAGAATCGAATGCGCCAGCAATCGCACCAGCGTCAACGTTTGATGTGTCGAAATCAGCCAGGCTGGCGCCTTCTTTGCGCTCGCTGACGACAAAGTTCATATTGTCGTGGATGTAGAAACCGACGACCGCCTCGTCGAAGGGCTTGGCGAGACTGCACGGTTGCAGTGTGAAGCGGAGAAGCGTCTTTTGCGGGTTGCACACAAACGTCAGTCAAGTGAACAGTCATATGAGGGTGTATGAGAGGAGGGGAGGAGGGGAGGAGGA